>OY755251.1:22461681-23016681 GCA_963576725.1 Azorinus chamasolen | reverse complement strand
CCCAGGTTAGATGCCGCCTTTTGACCCGAGACTGCACTATTTTTAATAATGCCAACAGGCGACATTGGCACCGAAAGAGTTAAGCGATCATTAGAGGTCTACATATGTGTCTTGTAGCTTAATGTAGGTCCAATGTAGTGCAGAAAGCTCATATACCCGCTTTTTGCTTTACCTTCGCCTTACATTAGGCAGTTATCTGCCTTTTACAGTTCCAATGTACAACAAAGGAATGGTCGCTTCAGATGGAGTTCACTGCATAACGTTCATGTTTTGCAGAATGTAACCCTTAACCTGAATACAATTATATCACTGCTTACACGATTATCGGTTGCAATCTTTAATTCCTTCCGATCTACATGCGTTTGAGAAAAAACTCACCGAGTGTCAGTGGCTTTGATCCTGACGTTTTTCCTAATCAAGACCATTTGCAAGAGACAATCAGTTCGAGCTTGGCAGGATAAGGGTTACTCGCCTAGTTTTTCAATGCCGAAATATGTTTATGGTTATAACCGTTACCCCACCGTGAAAAACAAAATTGTCTGCTTAGAATTGGATTTGTTACAATAATGACTACTTCCGAATCGACCAAGCTTATGTTTCGTTAAACAGCTCAGATCATGATGAGACGCCAATTTACTCCGTGTCTCATCTGGATCCAAGCTGTTTGCTAATCCGATTCAGGCCGAGTTATAAGAGTTAACCCAACTGATGCTAAGCACGACTTGCATTGCATAGGCAAACAGTTTGAACTCAGGTAATACGGCGTCTCGTCCGAACCACAATTACTTGAGACTCGGTCAATACTTTCTCAAATGATTGAATTTATAAGAAGCTACAGTGCTCCCTCCCTACAACGACCCTCTCAATAACGATTCCCTCCTTACAACAACGCATGTCACTGTTTCCGAAGCAACAAGGCTCCAGAAACAACTTTTTTCCATCGTATTTTCTTTATGCCTCCATCAAACCCTATGTTGTGACCACTCTTTAGAATCGTCACAAAGTGACGATTCTAAAGAGTGGTCGCAACATAGGGTTTGATGGAGGCATAACGGTTTTAGTTCTCGAAATAAACCTTATCTGGGGATCTGCAAACAAGCTAATTATGTTTTATTTTCCCTCCCTATAACAACTCCCTCTGAACAACACATACAATCTTCGTATCCCAAAGGGTGTCGTTGTAGAGAGGGAGCACTGTATTAACAACTTCAGTAAATCTGAGGTTGGGCATACATTAATCATGCAGCAAGAAAATGGATTAGATGTGTATTAATCTTATTATTTGCGCTGTAGATTAATTGTGATTCTCTTACATGTTAAACAGATGTGGACATTATCTCTACCCAGTTATAAGAGTGACAGCTTCTAGAGGTACGCTTTGAGTTAACTCGACACTTGGTTTGCAAAACAGGAATACACCGAGGACACACCATGAACAACGTTACTGAAGTAAATATGATTGTCGGTGCAAATGAGAGCGAAATCAACTCGACGTTTGGGGATGTTCCTCCATCAATGTTTTCTTTTGCCAAGTATCTCAGTATCTACATTCAGCCGTTCATATTCGGGTTTGGTCTACTTGGAAACCTGCTATCATTTGTGATATTTCTGGCAAAGTCGATGCGAAAAATATCATCAAATCTCTACTTGGCAGGTATGTATGTTCTGATTAATTATATCCATATTTCCTTTTGAACACTGATTGCATTGCTACCTATGGCGACTATAATTAACAGGGTGTCAATACGTCAGTTATTACGTGTGACATAAGTACAGTTATATGCACTTTTATAAGTACTATATACCATCTGTTTCGGTATCTCAGTAAATGTACAGTAGGCTCAGCGGTCCTTGCGTTTACAATTCTGCTAACTTCGACTTAAAATAACCCTTTCTTTGATGCTCTGATTCCTACAATTTATCCTAAAGAACTCAAATTGAATAAAGCTAACCCGTCCGACAATTATGCAGCGTTTCTTGACCTAGACCTTAAAATTAATAATGGAACGATTTCTTCTAAAATATATGACAAAAGAGATGATTTTGATTTTAATATTGTAAATTTTCCTCATCTTGACGGGGATGTTCCCCGTGCTCCATCTTACGGGGTTTATATATCTCAACTTATTCGTTTTGCTAGAGCTTGTTCATCTATTGACGATTTTAACAGTCGAAATCTCATTTTAACTGAAAAACTGCTTAAACAAGGATATAGATACCATAAACTAAGAAAAACTTTCTCTAAATTTTACTATCGAAATCTCTCGCTTATTGGCAAGTACAAATGTAATCTCAAGGTACTTTTGCGACACGGTATCTCACATCCTGAATTTTATGGTGATGTGATTTACAAACTTCGTAAAATTATTGGACATACCCATTTTCTCACTTTGTTCATCAAATATATAAAACAATTCATTAAAAAGGGATATGATCCTGTATTACTACAACATACTGCATGTTTGGTTGTGAACCCTTTTACAGTTGGCAATCACGCTGGCCTCTTTGCATGTACGCCGACAATAAAGGTTTAGTACTCTATGAAGGCGACCTCTTAAATCCAGAAATGGAAGGAGAACGTCGGATATCTGTACTATTTCATTTTTGTCGTACCCTTTATTACTTTTCTACAGTTACTCTGTTTGCAGCTCAATCATTGAGTACACTAGCGATAGGTGGATACAGTATGTTCAATTAAATGTTTTCTTTGTTATACATGCACTTTACCACTGTATTTGCTGTCGCGGTTGTTGTAGATTAGTCGGAGAGGGGATACGTTTATTTACACTGTTTGTCTTTTAGGATGGGGATGGAATAAGGGTGAGGTTGGGCGCCCATAAACCGGTTTAAACCCCCCGGTGACTTTTGTCACTGACCGTTCCAAGGCGGTACTTCCATCTTCCTCCTATTGTATGTTTGTTTTGTCTTTGTGCGTCTCTTGTTGTTTTTTCTACCTATGTACATTTGCTGTTTCCTTGTGTTGCTGTTCGGGAGAGTGTTTGTTTTGTATGTGGTGTTTCCTGCATGACTTATTTTTGTACTTTTAACATGTATTTCAAAAAAGTTTGCATTGCAGATTCTTATCCAATTCTGAGCTCGATTAGGAGTCAAACGGCATTTTGTTATTATCACGTTAAAGGCGACCTGGGTAGCATATGGAAACCGCTAGGGTTCAGATAAAACGCCACATAACACGGCATTTAACTTATGTATGACATGTTCATATCAATGTATTTGTATTCTATATCGTTTATGTTTATTGATAAGGTCAGTATGTATGTTTGTAAACGGTCATATATATGTGGTATAATAAGTTCATTTATGTTTGATCTTTACAACTATGAATGTTCTATAATTGCATCGTGAGATATGTTTGACAACTATGAATGTTCTATAATTGCATCGTGAGATATGTTTGACAACTATGAATGTTCTATAATTGCATCGTGAGATATGTTTGACAACTATGAATGTTCTATAATTGCATCGTGAGATATGTTTGACAACTATGAATGTTCTATAAGTGCATCGTGAGATATGTTTGACAACTATGAATGTTCTATAAGTGCATCGTGAGATATGTTTGACAACTATGAATGTTCTATAATTGCATCGTGAGATATGTTTGACAACTATGAATGTTCTATAATTGCATCGTGAGATATGTTTGACAACTATGAATGTTCTATAATTGCATCGTGAGATATGTTTGACAAACTTTGCTCCATTACCCTCATCTCGAGGGCTTGGTGGAAAACTATTCTAACTCCTTCACTTTAGTGAAGGAGTTAGAATAGTTTTGCACCAAGCCCTCGAATTCTGATTTATCTGTCTTCGCTAGTCACGCCATTTAAGTGTCGCAGTGACGTAAACCCCAAATAACCAACTCACTCGTTAACCCATACTATACTAACATGATCGACAGAAAAGTCAAGTAAATAAAGTATTCTAATGCAACATTTTTGTAACACGCATTCTGATTGGTCCACGTGACAAAATTTGAAGCATATAAACCACCGATATACTGTCGGAAAAATGAATATACTGTCGGAAACCGAATCACTAGAAAATTTACTACGAAATATTCATACGCGCATTCATAGTAAAATTGAATGAATGGGTCTGAATGAACGAAGACACTGGCTGAATGAAATGTCAAATGTTTTCAATTTGCTTGGGGTTTTTTCAACACACTTTATGGTTGTAGTCAATGTGAGTCTGGCGATTCTACTCAAATATCTATGGCAAAGTCCCTATGGCTATTTCACTGTCCTTGAACAAACGTTTCTCTTCCTCTATTCTGTTATGCTGTGTATGTGGCACCTGTACCCTGTAAATATAAGATTTAAGGTATATAATTATGTAGCTGTGAGATTTATATCCATGCTGAAACTATTTAAGAAGGACCTGACAACACTTAAACATTACCAACCGATTACAGACAATGATCTGAAAACACTAAAAACCTCAGGTTTCCTCTCTGCCATCAATCTCAAAGCTTTCCAGAGAAAAGTGGTTTGACATAACCTTGAATTTCGCTCTTCTTGGTGTACATAGAAAACCTAAGATCTCTGACAAAAGTACTGTTTATGATTCATGCAGGATTGAGAAAACAGGTGTAAATCTCTGAAAACATACCTGATAAAACTGCACCCGTGATCGAACCATTTCATTCAGTAACCCAAACGTTCAGTCGATTATGAAGAATCATATACGCATCCAGGCCTGTTGGTGAGCGTGTGCTGAACGAAATGATGAAAACAATTTCTGCTGAGGCTTGTTTCGCCAAAAGTTTTAAAACACAAATCACTATGTCCGAGAGACCGCAATCATGCACTAGCTGTTGGCCTATGCTGGTGTCAAAACCAGGGAAATAATGAAAAAGTCCGGTCGGTCATCAGAATGAAGCCAGTGTCCAAAGCTATAATGCCGACTCGTCCGACAATCAGAAGCGGCAGTATTCTTCAATTCTTCAAGGACAATCCCATAATGAGAATTCGCCCCACCCACTCTAGACCACTCGAGGGCTCGTTGCAAATTCCAAACATGCCTGTAGATTGTCGCTCCTGATAATTTCCATTTGCACGTCCACTATGCATATCATCATTCTAATCAAATACACCAATCAGCCAAAGTATCTTGAATATGCAACCAGTTCCACATTGCAAACAATTTAAAAATAAATAATTACGTTTACAATTATTGTGGAATTTCGAGCAATGTCGAGGTCAAATTTGATTCATCTTTCGTAGTTTTGAAAGGACCATGACTTAACGGTTTTCATTTGTGAAAATCAAAGCATCAAGTGAAAACACCAGCTCTTGGTATATTAAATATAAGCACAATAATTGAATTGCTTGGCTCCGGGAGAACTATTTTCTATATGCGTAATGCGGAGATATGCGGTGTTTCATGACGTCATGTTATGACGACAGAGAGAAAATATCAAAGGACTTAAAGTATTGTTTGTTTTTTGCCATCTGGATCTATGGTTTCATTAGAATAGGGATAACCGTTGCGTATTTGAAGATTTGCAGCAGTATATCGGTGGTTTATATGTCGCAAATAATCATTTTACATGCTCCGCTAACGCGTCGCATGTAAAACTAAATTTGCGACATATAAACCACCGATATACTGCTGCAAATCTTCAAATACGCAACGGTTATCCCCTAATTGTAGTACACAAGTTTTTAACACGTGGAGCCGACGTTGATACCGCTGACAGTAGTATCGATCAGACCAATTAATTCTGTCGCACATAATGTTGTCGTCTGCGAAATGTGTCGTCTGCTACAATATTCCTTGGCTTAATTCTTATCATGCTAAGCGCGACCTGACTACCATTTGCCAACACATTTGATCCAGACGTCTCACCAGAATCGAAGTTATTTAACACTTAATTTCTCAAAAGCTTGTACAAATCATTGATATACAATAGATCAGAGGTTCGGTAGACATATATTTCTAAGCACGATAATGTTTATGTTTCAAAAACAAATATTACCAAGGTAACAAATAGATTTGCTGAAGTGATTGCTGGAACATATTGTATAAAGCAAATATTGCCAACATTAAAAGAACCATCTGATATGATAATAAACAGTTTGCTAATTGACCTGTAAATGGATTATTAACCCGTTCCTTCGTATTGACCCCCTGGGATGCCTATGTGAAAATCACTTTGTGAAGCCGTTGTGATATATATATTTTATCACAATGGTTTCAAAACCACACACTTCTATCATTTTTTTCTCTAGTAAATGCTCCTTTAGATTTATTCAAACAGATTGGGACTTAAAATAGCCTCTGAGAGAATGGATAACGGACATAGGCAAACAATGTAGACTTACACTGTATACTGAACCCATCGGTGTCAATGTCTTATACCAACAACTTACATGTTTGCTACAGAAAAGTATTTTTAGAAGCAGAGTTTATAACGCAGTAGATAGATACTGCAATAAATCCAGAGCTACAGATAAATGTGCATATTCAGATACTAAATCGCCATTTCTCCACCAAACCCTATGACCATTCTTTAGAATCGTCTCTTTGAGACGATTCTAAGGAGTGGTCACAACGTATGGTTTGGTGGAGATGTAAAGCAGTTATGCTTTAAATGTTTTGATTTACGCATCTTAATCGAATCTCTGAAATCCAATCTAATCCAACCACAACAAGGTATACATTTTGTTGTTGGGGCAAGCAGTAGGTTAATACAGGATGCAATTTCGCAGAAAGCTCCTTTAGATTTCTATATTACTTTTATCCTGCATTAAGTAACAGCCTTTATATATATACACTTATATTTAATCACTTTCTGGTTGCTTTAATGGTGTTCTACTCTTCATGTAACAATGCTACTTATCAGCTTATTAGCGTAAACCCATGTCTAGCTAAAAACCAACGTCTGCTCAATATCTGACCTGCTGAAATTCCCCCTTACTGCCAAGTTGTGCAATCATTTGAGAAACTATTGACAGAGTGTCAAGCAGCGTATGTCATCTGGCTCAAAGCTGTTAGCAACTGTCAGCCAGGACTCGCTTAGCATGAGAAGATGTAGTGTTCCTTAGCTCTTTCGGCGCCAATGTCGCCTGTTGGCACTATTGAAAACACATATGTAGACCTCTAATGATCGCTTAACTCTTTCGGTGCCAATGTCGCCTGTTGGCACTATTGAAAACAGTGCAGTCCCATGTCAGATGCCGCCTTTTCCTATAGGAGCCTCTGATCTGGGTCTACTCTGTTTGCAAAGGCATATAAAGGCGTATTTATGGAGGAAAGTGTTATTATACCAATCAATGTCAATGGTTGGCTCTTCTTTTTATGGGACCACGAACTGTGGAAGAGTTATTGTTTGTAATATGGAAGACTATACTTTGTAAAATATGGGAGACAAAGGCTAACACTAGTCCTGGTTCTAATTCAAGGGACTCCGAACAGGGTTCCCTTGTATTTGATGATTCGCGTGGTGACACGTAGGAACATACATGTATATCCCAACTAAACTGAAACAAATATAGAAATATTGCTTTGAATTAATTATTGTAGAATATATCATAACCCTTTACTCCATACATATTCATGCAAGAAATAACCATATCATAGTTATTGATTAGCTATTTTGTTTTAAATAACAAATGAACCCATTAAATTTTGGCCATGTCAGAAAATCAGAAAATCTGTTAAATCAGATCTATGTTATCCTATAAACAAACGGGACATACGGATTGTCGGATCTGGTTCTATTCTGTTTGCGAAGGCATTAAACAACACTAATATATGTTGATGGATTAGCCATGATCAAAGCTGACCATGATTGTATCTGCCCAACTCGTTCGTTCATATGACGCCTTTTCACGCCCTTGCAAACAGTTTAGACCCAGATCAAACAACTCATATAAGACTGTCTGATCAGGGTCTGCTCCATTTGCTTCTGGAATAATGATATATCTGTCTCTGTAGTTTCTGCCAATATCAAAATAATCTGTGTAAATATAGGTCAATATAAACATTCAGGTAATAAATATCCATGATGTCATTATTTCTTACATGAACATACAAGAGGTAAAGGATTCAACTCCGGTATATTGTAATGTAACCATTTTCCACATGGTTCTAGGGTTTGAGCAATAATACAGTTATTAAATAGCTTGGGATCCAAGCTGTTTGTATTTCCAGACACGTAGCGTTTGCCAGGATAAAGGTTCACCCTTTCCTCATATATACATATTTCCATGTCCTTGTAATCGGAGTACTCAGATCAGACAGCTCTTGTAGGAACCATCTAACCAGGGTTAGTTCTGTTTGCTTATAAAATTCTAATATATTCTTCCAATACCAAAATATCCTATTTACATTTGCCATTAGAAACGTTTCGCTATCCATGATGTCCTTTTTTCCTGGCGGAATATTCAGCAGGATAAGTGTTAAGCGGTCACATAACGACCGAATATGATGGTCTGTAACAGCAGGTTATTGGTGAAAGTAGAACTCAAGTAATTCACACATAGATGTAGTAGTTAAGGTCAATTTCTGTTATATCACGTTTAATGAGCTCGTTATATGACCCAATTCATCTGGATTGGTGATAAATGGTATATATTAAATGTAGATTAAATATCGATAAGTTACAACACAACCGACTTCGTGACTTGTGACTTCGTGACTTCGTGACTTGGGTGTTACATGTTGTTTTTTTTCTAAATAAAGAACTTCTTGCAGAATTATAGCAACACTGAATTACAACAATGCAGAAAGCTAATATAGGGATCTTTGTGAATTGCATTTATTCTGCATTAAGCTACAACATGTATTTTTTTTAAAAAAGCACCATAATTCTAAAAAATATGATATAGTGTTTTATTTTATTACTACGGTAAGACGAACCTGAACCGCATTATCGAACAACTTAGATCCACATGTGACGCCGACAACGCTAGGTCAAGAGTTTGTGAATAGTTTAAACGAAATGAAATAAAAATGAAACTTGTACAGTAAAACCTCTCTATAACGGTCACTAAATTGTGTTAATTATTTGGTATTAAGGGCAGGTGGCAGCTTAAAGCAAGGTGAAAGTAAAACTTTCTTACTTTTCTTGTTTTACTTTTACCTTGCTTTAAGCAGCCACCTGCCTTTAAAACAAAATACTTGATGTAATTTAGTGGCCGTTATAGAGAGGTTTTACTGTAACGCACCATTTTTCAGCCGGCAAAGGTATATTTTAATACGGAATTAGTTTATCAACATAATTGCATCCTGGTATGGCGCTGAGCTAGTTGGTGTTTGATTTGCGTCAATTGGGGGCGTACATGCATGTGGATTTAGTCTGTTTGCAAAATTAATCAAAGTTTCTCCCACACAATGTTATCAAAATGTACCTGTATATGGTTATGACCAATTACTACATGGCAAAGACATATTATTAGAAGCATTTAACTTCGTAAACCATTGGGTTGAGTGAAGATTTAACCCTTTACTCCAAGAAATAAAGACACCGCGAATAACATAACTGCAGTATTATAATGACACGGAAAATAAAATATTTTATCTTTATCATAATATAAACTATAAAGGTATATCTATATGATATCATAAGCTAACAAAGCAGATCCTGATCTGGGTTTACTCTGTTTGCAAAATGCGTAAAACCTCCCTACAGCAACCGTTTGATTTATTAAGATAGGCTGGAGTCCATAAGCATTCGGTTGCTTAATGCTAGGCAAAAATAACGCAGAAAGTTCATAAAATACTTTGTCCTACAGTAAGATTCCACCTGTCCTAAAATTCACGAATGCATAAAGAGGTTTAACTTTAACTGTTGGCAAGGGCGTAGTCAAGTGTAGTGTTTGGTTATGTTTCAGCTTTGATTGCCTGTATTTCAGCTGTATATGTGTGTCTATTACCGCAGTTCCAGCTATGTCCTTTATGCTTGTGTTTTCCAGATGTGTCATTGTGCTTATATGTCAGCCCTAATAGATTGTATTTCAGCCGAGTGACTATATTTCAGCTTTAATAATCCTCATTCAGCTGTATCTGCTTATTTTCAGCTTTATCTGGGAGCAGCTTTGGCTTCAACTTGGTGCTGTTATTCCAATGGCTTGAAATGGTTCGTGTTCCGATCATCCATATGCAAGGATTTTGTCAGGCGTACGTGTACCTGGGATACGTGTTCAGGTAAGCAGTGTATGACAAAATACACTATATAGATCATCTGTAAACTCGTTCACAGGAAATTAGTGTTGCCTGCGCAAATGTTCCTCTGTATCAGTTTCCAACGTTATAAAATACCCTTAGATTATACAGTAGTACCTGTCTTAAGCAACCCCATACTGGTTGGACACAGGACTGTTAACAAGCAAGTGGTTGCATAATATAGTTCAAAAATAATACAGAACGCTCCTATTTACTTTGACCTGTTTTAAGATACCACCTGCCTTACAGACCCATTACAGACCCATACTTTTATGTCGCATAAACCCTATTTTATCATAGTGTACCCTGCGTGTTTCAAACCCCATTGTTTTCAAATACAAATAATTTGGATGGTAACGAAGTTTTGATCCCGGTGTTAACCCGTTTGTAAACTTCATCACATGTCCGTTCTTAGTCTTGAGTGTAAACCCTTTTAAATGCGAGAAATAAGTCCACGGGTATTTGCAAATAGTACGGATATAGATAAGCAGATAACCTTCAAACTGATCAAATATATTTATTATCACCAAACTTAGAGTTATCTACGAATTGTAAAATAATAATGGCCCTTACACCTTGCCTCGAGGTTGCATTTCTTTTTATTTCATTCTCGGTTATTTCTTAAATATCTGGTTTGACTGAAACACGGACCAATGGTTACACTCAGCCACTGGGCAACTAGGAACTTCATAATGACCTCAGACGCAATCAGAAGGTTTTATAATTGCGGGTCCTCAACAATTTAGCATCCAAAAGGTGAACTAGCTAGGTCGGTTATTATTCATGCTTTGTTTAATTTGTCGCTCAGTATTGTCAATCAGATTGAAAGATAAGCATTCAGTGGAACCCCTCTAAAGCAACCCCTTTATGAATAAAATATTTGTTGCTAAAATCATGTGGATGTTTAATACAGGACACAAGTAATGTCGAATGTCCATGTAGGAGCTGTCTGCATCATTTCCGTTTAACATTTAAGTACCACCTACAGTTAAAACACAGAGTGAGACCAAGTGTTTGGCGGTTACATCAGGGACATCAGGGACTTTACTGAATATCTAGCATTTATCATGATAAGAAAAAACTCGATTAATCGAATACTAAAATACATATTATTATCGATCTTTAAGACAGGTGGCAGCTTAATGCATTGTGAAAGTCATGCAGAAAGCTCCTCTGGGAGTTTTCTGCATGATTGTTCCAATGCATTAAGAAGCCACCTGCCTAAAAGGGTATGAACTCTTGTATACAGAGAATTCGAATAATCGAGATTTGACTGTATAAAATATATCTGCTTAATCTGCAATCGGTGTCATTCTTTTTTACTTCCGATTGGGTTAACTCTTTCGCTGCTAATGTCACATCTGCAATCAGTTAGGATCCCGATGAGACGCCGAGTAACTCTGCGTCTCACCAGGATCCAAACTGTTTGTTGGTGTGACTATTGTTTTTAAATAAAACTGAAGAAAAATAATAATGAAAATTGTAGCAAAGGACTAAGTTTGCAGACGACAAAATTCGGCAGCGAAAATTTTGAGAATTGTTTGGCCGAGTGTTAATTTTGGATCGCAAAATTGAAACCATTTTGCTCGCTTTCTCATCTGGGGTTATTGATGCTTGTAAATGCAACTCAGATTGTAGTCAGCAGAGGATTATTAATTCCAAACGTCTAATAAATTCGATAAGCTAATGAGTAAAGCCAATTAAAGAAATATGAAATGTGGAATTAAATTCAATTAATATTAAACAAATCCAAGACACGTCCAAAACTTCTCGCAACTAGAATCCCGTTAGACATCACCTGACTGATATTTTCAAACAGTTTGTGATCATTTCCAAGCACATGACTGGTCCGATTTGTGCCAATCAGATACTTGAGAATAAACTCAGACATTTTATAACCTTGGACCCTGTTTGCCACTAGGTCCATACTTACCAAAACAAAAGTGAATTGAAATAACGTTTAGAAATACAACACGCAGGAATAAGAGTCGATATTACTGTTCTACATCAGGATAATGGTTAAATGCTTTATATGACCAGCACGCTGAGACAATGTGACAATGGACTTTGTTTTATTATTTCAGCTTCCTGTCTGTGTGGTTTATTGTCTGCATAACGGTGGAAAACTACATTGTTACATTTCATCTCTCGAAAGCCGTCGTCTACTGTACCGTAGTACGGGCCAAGATTGTCATTTTGTTGCTGGTACTGTATGCAGTCATTCTGTACAGCGGTCAGTTCTGGACAACCAAGGTTGTTCATTTCGAGTTCAATTTTTCCATTTGTACAGAGAGCGCCGAGTATTCCTTACTCAACAAAATTTACTCTTTCTGGGATACGTTGACGACAATTGTTCTTCCTATCATCATAACTACGTCTCTAATTGTAGCAATACTGTCAAAGAACCTCTGCATGGGCAGTGAGCAGAGATCACGAGACAACTCCATGAAGAGACGGTTATCAAAGAAACAAAAGTCTCTGGTCCGAATAACGCGCGTTTTGCTGGCAATTTCATTGACATTTGTGATCTTAAGTGGGCCATCACATGCAAATAAACTTCGTCACCTGATAATCACAGAAATCACTAGGCGGAATGAGTTCAAGCTATTCGACAGAATTCTGCAACAGATACTACAGGTGATATATTACATTAGCTTTTGCCTTAACTTTGTGTATTATCTGATATGGTCTCACAATTTTAGACACGAGGCAAAGCGACTTCTGTTCATTAAGAAGCAGAAACGCCGTTCATGCAGAGAAGTGGAGCTTCGCAGGAAGTCAGAACCTGTAATGAATGGACATAATGGCACTTACAACGAGAAATCTACAAACCACACGGAGAAAATAACGATGTTATGACGTGGAAATTATCTGAGGAAGAACTGCACTACAGTATAATCTCTCTATATTGACCGCTAAACCCTTTGAATACTGAATTGTCAACGTGGAATGTTCCAGAAACCTTCCGTATGGTATGCAATATAAAGACTTCAGACTGCTTCCCTAGGAATCATTTGCTATTATTCTACACGGTTTGAAAAAGTCAGTAACCGTTTTCAAAAGATGTTAATGAGAATATATGGATGTCTTTGAAGACAGGTTGCCGCTTAACCCATTTGCTCCCACGATCCCATATATGGGAAGTAGGCAAACAGTGTAGACTCTGATCAGACGCTACATAATGCGGCGTCTGATCAGTCTACACTGTTTGCTGATATAATATAAAACAAAATGAAATTGAACATTTACGCCAGGCACCCCTTAGACAAAACATGGACTAATCCAATATATAATCATGGAAGAATCCTCTGGGCGCAAATGGGTTAATGCGGAACTAAAGTAATGCAGAATTCCTGAGTTTGAGCGTCATTTCTAGAGAGGGTATGCTGTAGACGAAAACATTATCGTGAGTCTAGGTCCGAAGTTATAAAACTTCTGAGTCAAAGTCTGGGTCCTTTCCCAAATATCTGATTTATCAGATTTTATCAATATAAAACCTGACTACTAAGATGCATGGGAATTATCTCATACTGAAATCTAACGTATTATAACCTCGGGACCAGGTGAAGAAAATGCTCAATCTAAAGTGTAATTAGATGTACAATGTATTTGTACCTATACGTTTCCTTTCAGAAATCACAGGTACATAGCTCATACTATTGTAAAATAAGTTTACATGTATTTCCTTGTGAACTCGTCCAAGTATGCATGTTCTTAAAATGAATTTACATTTAAAGGGACGTCTTTAGCCGATTAGACCGCTTGGACGGTTTTCATCAGAAGGCTCCTACAGAACTATGACCTGGTCTACATTGTTTGCCTAAGTGCCGATTAAGGGGCACTGTGTATCAGTGGGTAGTCGCTTTTTCATACGGTTTTGATTGAGATGAGACGCCGAGTAAAACTAGGATCTCCTCAGGATCCACGTGTTTTGACACTCCATTAGTGTTAGGCGGATAATGCGATGCCTGTATCGTCCCATTTGAACATACAGACCCGACGGGGTATTGGTACGAGGACCATCACTCTACAATTACGGATAGGTGGTATTATCCAGGCATACATTAACGTATTTCATTGCATGCCTTAAATACAGACGTCTAACACAATACAACTACACTTCTTTCAAATAATCTACTAACCTCTAGACCCAGTATCTAAATAACATTCTAGTACCCCGTTAAGGTCAACTTACACTGTGTATTGTTGTTGTTGTTCATGTTCTCGACACATTCGCCGGTGCAAATTAGGTATGGGTTGGGTTTGAACAGTATTCAGTTATATCACGACTTGGATCTGATGCAATTTTGACTTCTTTCGATTCGAACAATTTTTGAGCGAGTCTCATATATGGAATTAATTTCGCGCAATACTCGGCGCCTAAGGCGTCTAAGGTGGATTCGAGCGGTTTGCAAATCTTAGTCAGGTCAGCTAGATCGATTGGGAAGTAGCCATAAGTGCACTGTATCAAAACATGAACAGATAGTATATTCCCCCAGCAGGGGAAGGGTAAGCTCCCATTCTTATATGTCTCCGTCGTTTCCACATGCTGACATTTCATTTTATAGTTATGGAAAATGGCTAATGCGGACATGTTGGCCATTGTTTTACTATCTATAGTAAGGTATACGGCACGTTACCTACAATCTCGTTTTGTGATAGGACTATGTGAATTGATATTGCACACAAATAGAAGACATATATAAGATGAACAGACCTCCCACCCCGTGATCTATATGTAGCGCCTGAGGTTGTTCATCTGCACAAATTGCTTCTACTCTAGTGCCGTACGATTCACGAGAAATCCATTTTGCTCGCTCGGTAATGAACCCACTACTCCATATATACGCCTTTTAACTCCTTTGAAAACAGAGTAGACCCAGATCAGACGTATCTTTTAGGAGCCTTCTGATCCGGCTCTGATCTGTTTGCTTGTTAAATTATATAGATCTGATTCTACAGTATCTGCCAAGGTAAAACATTCATGTGTCCATTATACCATTTCCACAGTTCAACTAAGACATATCATGTTGTAGTTGTGTTGCATGAATACTTTTTGAGTAAAGGATTAAATAATGTTCAGGTCGGGACAGTAGTGACTGACGACAGTAACACCTCATCCTCGAATGTTACATAATATGCTATATATTATACAATTATGTAGATACAAGAGGCGAATATGTCACAGTGTGTATTTGTATTGAGTTTTGTTTTTGTTGTTTTTGTAAAAAATAAACAGGGGTAGGGTATGAACAGTGATGGTAAATCCTTATTGACCAGATTCATGATGCATATTAGGTTGTGTAGACAATGCAGACGAAGGACTCGATGTTATAAAAGTCTGAGTAAGTGTTCATTCTCACGCGTCGGTCTGGTCAGAGGTTTAATGAACTAACAGCATGGCCAATCTGATGATTAAGAACGAACTCAAATTCTACCCAACACGTTTCTAATAAACGGGTCACCGACACTAGACACTACATCTGACAAAGTTGTGCATTAGTCAATAACACGTCAGTTATCAGATAGCTACTGACACTAGCTCAGTCGGTGAAGTGTACGCATTCGACGTGACAGTTCGCGGGTTCGATACCTAGCCGGGTACATGTAATACCAAAGACTATACAATGCTATTAGTAACTTCCATGAAGAGCTACATCATATGAAGGTAATGACAAGGCCAGGTGCCACGATTATATGAATAGGGTGTTTGTAACACTGGTCATATTAGCTTTTGACCCGATGATTCAGACGCCTTGTCACGCCTTTAAAATAGGGTAGACCCAGACTCAGTTGGCTCCAATAGAAGCTGTCGGATCAGGGTCTGTTCTTTGTATTGCATGGTATTACATAGATGCAATATATTCTTCTACAGTTTCTGCTATCATTAGACATGTTGATTTAATGCATTTATAAAATTCAGCAAAACACATTCTGGATGTCATTATAGCTTGCATGGATAATAATCAAGTAAAGGGTTAAAATAAGCTTCACTTTATTCGACTCGAGTCCCGGCTCTAGGACATCCATTTGTCCAAGATGAGTAAATTACGGACACTGCACAACCAACAACCGGACTCATGCGTCATGTTCCGAAATGGACCTCAAAAGTATGCCTCAATTTCTTGCACATACTTGGAAGCCCTTTAACACATTCCCCCGTGTTGACGCGTGTTGACGCCTCTGTAACAGTTTCTTTTGAAACCATTGTAGTAGTTAGACAAAGGCTTTCAAAGAAGTTGGGTCTAACTATAGCCTATGAGATAATGGCTTAACCTGTGACATCTATTTATAACGTTCCAAAAGAACAATCAAATGTGTGTCTTGTTTATGTTGATAGATATTATTTTCTGTGAGTAAAACTGTGGTCATGGTCTGTGTTTGTAAAACTATGGTCATGGTTAAAAAATAAATACTTTTTGTACTGAATATTTGTCTCCAGCAGTTTATTTCAAGTCCGTTAATTCAATGTAGACGTTATATTGGTAACATAATCACTCAACATGAGAGATATGGTCGGATTTCTATATAATCGAATCCCGAAATTTGCGTTTAAGTTTGATATATATTCTGAAAAAGGGTGATCCTTCGAAAGCAAAAGTAGAATGCAAAAAGAGAAAATTGCAGAATCGTATTAATTGAGTCTGTTCATGAGTAGTAATTAAAAGTGCAACGCTACTCACGCTCCCTAGCACCGGCTTAAGCAGTATTCAATTTTCAAAACTAATAACATCAAAACTAATGATCCCGAAGGACCATAAAATATAACAACACTGAGAATGAAGTACGGGGTGACTTTTTACGGCCGCCACACAAGCACTTAACACCTGCTGTTGTGAAGTACATATAATCTGAAAATGGTTGAGTTCATTCTCAACAATCTGATTGGTCAACTCACCATTCATATTCTTGCGAATGAAATCAGAATTGAGCCACATTATATGTAACCTCGGGCATGAGAATTTGCCAGTTCAACCCCTCCTCGGCAGGTTCATTCTGAAAGAACGTAGAAATATTGACTATTACGGCCTGAAATATTATCGTCTGCAATATTTGAAGTCTACTTCAATTTTCATTTTTGAAATGTCTTTTTTTTATTTCACAATTCCACATAGTTTGTATCTTCATGAGACGCCGAATTTCTATGTATCAATTTGTAATGAACATTACAAATATAACGAAATAAGACGGTCATTATTTTTTCTACTTTTAGCTAACATTTCTTTTTTCAGACACAAGTATCATAGCTTGTATAAATTAGCCCTTTCCTTCATGAATATTTATATAAGGAGTAAATCACAACATGAACAATAATAATATTATGTTTATAATAGCATGTGAACACAGAAAATCTTGAACATTACATAATGTAGACTTAGTAAAAGTCGCCCCGTACTTCATTCTCAGTGTTGTTATATTTTCTGGTCCTTCGGGATCATCAGTTTTTTATGTTATTAGTTTTGAAAAATGAATACTGCTTAAGCCGGTGCTAGGGGACGTGAGTAGTGTTGCACTTTCAATTACTACTCATGAACAGACTCTGCAATTTTCTCTTTTTGCATTTCTACTTTTGATTTCGAAGGAGCACCCATTTTCAGAATTAGAGCAAAAATATTCTACGAACAAACAGAGCAGACCCTGACCAGACGGCTCCTATAGGAGACGTCGGATCTGTGTCTATAGAAAACATCAAAAGGCGTTTATATGAGGCAAAGTTTAAAGTTGTACTAGTTGCTCAATCGTTTTGTGATATGCATCGCAACGCCAGAAATAGACATTATCAGAAATTCTTTTTCAAAGCCCAACTCCAACTATAAGCCTCTCTATCACTCTGTGTCTTTTCTGACGGTCTCTGTATGTCTGTCTGCCTCTGTCTGTCTCTCTGTCTGTCTCTGTCTCTCTGTCTCTGTCTGTCTCTCTCTCAGTTTCCAATGCGAAATTCAAAGTATAAACACAATAAATAATTATAATACAATCTCGTAACACGAAAGGACTTGTGCCTGACTTAATTAACGGCATGTGTCTTTGAAACAGGTTGCTACAGAGTGTTCGGTACAAGTTCATCCTTTATTAAGCTGCCAACTACCTTAAGGACACCGAAGTTGGCCTCTCTTTGACACCGTGTCAGAAAGCATATAGTGTACATGTACAACACATGATTTAATAATAATACTTAATTCGTGTTTGCAATTTGCAACTGACTGGCGGTAATAAAACAACTACATTAACCCTTCGCTTGTTGAATTTTAAAATACATTTCTCCTTCTTTACCCAAGCCCTGTTGTATAATTACATATATCTTCACTGTGTACAAGTATGCCGCTGTGCAATCACTGCTGCGGAGTGCACTGGTTGCACAATCAACTTGTAAATAGTGCAGGCCCTGATGAGACAGCCCCTGCAGGAGCTGTCTCATCTGAGTCTTCACTATTTACTGGTAGGCTCTGATGAGATAGCTCCTGCAGGAACTGTCTCATCTGGGTCTTCACTATTTACTGGTAGGTATATTGACGTGAGTAGCAAGCGAAGGGTTAATGCTATGTGTAACATGACCCTATATCTGCTTTGCAAGCATTCCAAACCACCCACGTGGGAATACATCACTAGCTAATTACAATATTAAGAGCCTCATATTTCATTTTTATACAGAACTGATAACACGCTCTTCAGGTTTTACAACCAATAAACACGCACACGCAATTTTAAAATCTCACGATTGTGTATGATTGTAACTCAGCAATACATTACAATACTCTGCATGCCTAAATCGATAAAAAATATCACTTCGTTTGATGTGAAAATTATATGAACCAATCTTTGTTTTAATAGACAATGTGACATCAGAATGTTGAGTCTGATTTCAATTCGATAAAGATGGTTACTCGCGCTCATTTAACAAAAATGAGAAAACAAACGTGTTATGACGTACAGCATAGAGCCTCTCAAACGCGACTACTTCATCAGTTCTTTCATACAAATGCGGTCAGACGGCTCCTAATGAGTCGTCTGACCAGGGTCTGCTTTGTTAGCTTATAAAATTATAATAGATATGACTCAACAATTTGTACTAACCCAAAACTATATTGTGCACATGTCATTATAAGTTTAAATACAGAAAGTACTAAGGATGGATTAAACGTATATCAAATTAAATGTAGCTTTGAGTGACTGGACAAAGGTACTACTTACAGGATGCAGCTTCTTGTGATGTATAAGCTCACCAGTTCTAACGACAATATAGGTACAATGTCCCTGGGTAGTTATATATGAAATACATTTATACAGATACAAAATCCCTAAGCTCACAAAGGGCCAACACTCTTGCCCTAAACAATCAAACGCAAATCACTGTTCCAAGGCAACATCCGTGATGACAGAAAATTGGTCATAAGAACAAAACATGTCCCGACAGTAGAACTGTATTGGCACAAAACTTTGTTCACAGACGTTTGGACTGACAAGCTTACTCTTGTACAACCCCTGTAGGGGTACGGACAACTGGCCCTGAGGATGATTGCTCCTTAGGATAACTGCATCTCTGACAATTGTCCCTTGCCAAAATTGGCATATTGAAAAATTACCCCTCGATTATAAAAAAACAGACTAAGACATTAAGATTCGTCGCATATGACATGCCGGACAACTGCCCCTCGATTATAAAAAATAAAATGTGTCAACGGGACACGGATGCCCCTGCCAGAATGATTTTCTAAGTTCCGTCTAACCGGAAGAGGGCATATAGCAGATTCGTAACTGTCTTACAGTTCTCCATATTACTGCCCTGTGTAAATATAAGGAAGCTGACCTGTGGGGTTCTTGAGAAAAAGCTGACAAACAGGAAGTAGATGAACGACAGACATGAGAAGGGAGACACGATTCAATTGATTATGATTATGCTTCATACAAAATATCAAATCACTCCAGCTTACACAAGACAATACATCTTTGATGAATTGTTTTGTCACTAAACAATCACCAACATTCAATCAAAGTGTCGGTAAACAGTAAATCGATCGACAACATACTTTCAAAGGGGAAATACGGTACAATTCACTATGATTATGCTTCAGACCAAATATGAAATAATTCCAGCATGCGATATCCAAGAACTCTTTGACGAATTGTTTTGTCATTAAACAGTCACAGACATTCAATAAAAGTGTCGGCAAACAGGAAGTTACTCGGCGTCTAATCTGGATCGAAACTGTTTGCAAATACCAGTTAGGTCGCTTAGCACACAGGGGCGTGCGGGTACGCACCAATGTTATGGAAGGCTTCAGGCATGACCCCCTGCTCCGGGAATAAAAGTATAAGTCATGCAGGAATCACCACATACAGAAACAAACAGCCTCCCGAACAGCAACACAAGAAAACACAGCATATGTACATAACTTCCAAAAACATTTCTAGAATGGTTGAGGTATTTGGGCAAAATTACTATCTAACAAATGCACATAACCGGTTGCCATGTCCAAAGTTTGTGTTAGTAAAAGAAGAATATTGAGATACCACAACATGACGGAAACCTAGGCTTGATACTTCAGTATAACTAGCTCAAATAGTCGTATACGCACATTAATACAGCAATTCCACTATCAGCAGACCGACAGAGATTAATTTACAACTAATCCAACATCAACAAACAAACTTAATAGACGGGGTAGTATTACTTAAATGAAGAACCAATACATGCATTCATTAGGATTTTAATTAAACGTTTGTCTTTGTTCTAGCTCCAATTTGTAGATCCTAAATTGGTGTGTGAAGTATAGTGACGACATTTAATAAGAGCCTGTATATTGCACATACGACCGTTATATAGAAAATGGCTATTAAAGTACCATCAGTATTGGCATGAATATATATGAGGTATTTAACACGCGCACTTTGTTTCAATTTTCAGCCTTTGTGTAAAGTTTAACCAACTCAAAACTTTGTCAACGTCGAATTAAATACGTACGTCAAAGTGCGCATATCTTGCAATTGATTGAGCGTTGGCACGAAGTCCTTAATGTGAACTATTTTAATAGTGTTTTTATATAACCGTTGACATGCATTGTCCGTCATCAACAATAAACTTAAACAACATTTCTAAAATACATGGATCAACTGTGACCAAAGTTCATAGAAGCAGTCATTGTGATGTCCTCTTTTATGTTTGTTCAAAGCATGGAAATTCATGCAGAACGCAACCAGAAGAACACAACTGTCATTTTGGCTAGGCCGATTTCACTGTAATGTGGCAGAAATTATCCTTAGGTGACCCTAACATTGTTCAAACTGTTTGATTTAAAAAAGCGTGACCACCAGAGGAGGACAATAGTATATTTTTAATTTTAAACAATGAGTGTACTGAAATGTTCTTAGGGTACTCTCTACCAAAACGTCCAGGCCGTTGGCATTCGTCACAAATGCGGATGCCAGGTGCATAGCTATTTGTCCTTATAAATATGGCTACCAATGTAGTTAAATGTTACAGAAAATACTGTTCTCTAAAACCGGTGGTCCGATTTTTGATGAGTGACCCTCTAACATTTTTATCAAACCGTTTTGCACACTTGGGCTAATTGTCCATGACTTACGTGGAAAATTAAAAATAGTCTCCTATGAAATCACTGGACGGATTTCAATATAGTGGAGAGTCCGTCCGTTCAATATACCAGAGTGTCGATTAGGTAAATCTTGAGTTGCTATTTGAAAATCATGGCCATCAGGAATGGGGTTCAATTTCTGATATCAAAAAGAAATGTTCGGCTACTGTAAACAATGATGGAATTTGAAAATCACAGCATACTGAATTCTAGACATTTGTGTTAGAATGTCTGGAACCTTACCCAAGTGATGTATCAAATTGTAAGACCGTTTAAGCATTTGTTAAGTTTCGACTTTTTCAACCATGTGTACACACGGCGTATGTGCATATGCCCACGCACGCCACCGACACTGTTAGCAGGCAAAGGGTGAACAAAAGAAGAAGTCCAGCTTTAACTTTTTCGCTGCCAAATTATGCCGCTTGCAAACTTTGTCGCCTGGTACAATTATTTTCATATTTTTCACTATTTGTCTTCATTTTTGTTTCACAAACACATCCATAGTCATATTATCAAACAGTCTGAGCCCCGATGAGAGTTCCTCGCCGTCTCATCTGGATCCAAACTGTTTGCATAGGTAATCGCAGATGAAACATTGGCAGCAAAAGAGTTAAGATAAGAATACTCAATTAATAATGACCATAATAGGAAACAAATACGCGGTTGTCATCCCTCTGGAATATCGGCTAAGCAACATCTGCATCGGTTGCCATTTAAATATGAAGGGTTCCTCGATGGTGGCTACAATGCAGGCAGTGTTATAGAAGGTATGCAATCCGTATGAGAAATGTATTAACATTTTAACACCGACACAACTTCAAACAGGTAAAGTTTATTGTTTATTTTAAAGAAAGTGAAACATGACTCCGACGAGGGGGTTCCTCTAAGGACCCTCTTATTTGGATATATACCGTTTGCAACGGACACTAGTAACTCGTATCCCATATTGAAAAGGTTAATACATTCTCTTTTGTCGACCATAACGGAAGTGATAAAACTCCTCGCATGTCCTTTAATCAGGTACATCCAAGGTCTGGTCGGCCTTGTCTCAAACAGATTATTACGTCCAATTGCGAATACAAATGTGTTACACCAATTAAGCATTCCTTCCTATACAGTATAGCCTGAGTTTTATTCAGAAGACGCATACAAATGGAATTAATTATAAGCTGTGTCTATTGGTTGCATTGACGATCAGCTGTACTTGGAGCATTCATTCCGAATACAGCAAACTTAAGTTAGGTCATACTAGGGTAGACAGGGAAAGGGTATTATCCTCCAAATTTGACCTGAGACTCGTGCATATTCCGTTTATTATCTGTAAACTGTAAACTGTTTTATTTGATTAAACGCCTATTTCTATGATAGATACATATTCAATGGCGTTGTACATATAATATATAACATATAAACACAAATTGAAATATTTATGATAACTAAAATGTCCTAAATGACCCAGATTTCTGTTAAACATGTATTATCGTCGCTAATCTTCGGATAAATTTCCGAAGGTATAAGAAAGCGCTATAAGAATACAATCCTCGGGGAACATGATTATTACCGACTTTTGGTTTGCTATTTTTGTCACAGAATATTACGAACAATCCCGATAAACACGTCGAAACTTAATCGAGTCTCAGGTCATATTGGGAGGATAATACGCGTGTTTATTTACGGTAAAATATGCCATTGTCGTTCATTACTAAAATGGTATGTGATTGTGTAGATACTCAGCTAAGGTTGTATGTACCAGCATTCACAGTTACATCTCAAACTGCATACTGATGGTTGGTACTTTGACAAATCATTACAGAGGCGGGTGTATTATCAAACATTACCCAAAGCGTCCATACTGTACTGACGCACAGCATGTGAACAACCGAAGACCAACTAGAAGAGATCGACTGAAGATCAATTGATTGATACAAAGATCACAGTTCCATATTACGAGAGAGTGTCCGAGATCACCAACCCAAACTTTCCGTTCCTGCTAAACTTAGTGCAATGACTTACGCACGATATAGCAAAGATGGTAATAGCATTATGTTTACAGATGACACACATCTTTACAGAGTTTGCTTTTTCTGATTTTATCGATCTCAAATGTATTTGTTTACTGAAACTATTCGTGATAAGATTTATCTACAAAAAGATTTAAATAATGTAGAAATGAAAACTTTTGTACATAAATACAGTTCTTTCAAACATTTTGCACGGTGTGTGTGAGGGCGTACACTTTCACGACCGGACATCACACTCCCTCTACCATAATGTAAAACCGCATTTAAAGATACACTGTGTATGCCCTTGTTTGTTTGATATAGTTTTGATTTTAATATTTTTCATTTCAGTATATTTGATAGTCCATAATTACACGTAAACGTTTGACCAGTTTGTATGGATATTACAGTGCTCCCTCTCTACAACAACATCCTTTGGGATACGAAGATTGTATGTGTTGTTCAGAGGGAGTTGTTATAGGGAGGGAAAATCAAACATAATAGGCTTGTTTGCAGATCCCCAGATAAGGTGTATTTCGAGAACTAAAACTGTTATGCCTCAATCAAACCCTATGTTGTGACCACTCTTTAGAATCGTCACTAAAGAGTGGTCACAACATAGGGTTTGATTGAGGCGTAAAAAAATACGACTGAAAAAGGTTGTGTCTGGAGCCTTGTTGTTTCGGAAACAGTGACATGCGTTGTTGTAAGGAGGGAATCGTTATTGAGAGGGTGAAAATAAGGTGAAAATTGCTATATAAATAGTACATGCAAATTGCAATAAAGAAAATGCTGAAATTATACCACAAATTAACTTAAGTACAATTTCTACAGTTTTATGAAAAATTAATCCTTTCATAGAATTTTCTAAATGTTTGGTATATCAGGTAACAATTGATGGTGAATTCAAAAATAAAAATAAAAGTATTATGTCGACGTGTTAGATGTTTTGTAAATTGGTAGTTTCCGTGGTAACCGTTTGTGCCCGAACTGTCAACATGACTGCACACTCTTTAAATATAATAAAACTGAACCAAAAGCAGTATAATATACAAAACAAACATGGTTTTACACATGAATTACTGTTTTAATACTGCATGAAACAGATAGTAATCTGAATATTTTTCTTTACAAAATAGGGTTTTCATATTTCGTCATTCGACAAAAAAAATGAAAAAAATGAACACGTATTCTGCGAATAAATAAAGATATTGAAAATTTTCTTTCATAGACGTTTCCAAAATGTTGGTACTTTAGGTAAAATGTAATGATGAATTCAAAAATAAAAAAAGAAAGAAATATATGTCCACGTGTTAGATTTTTTGTACAATGGCAGTTTCCATGGTAACCTTATGTGTCAAAACTGTCAAAATGACACTTTATATATATAAATATGTAGAAATTATGAAAGAAAATATATATATACACTTTTTTAAAAGTATACACTAAAAGGTTTAGGTTGACGTTCTACGTTTTTTAAGAAATCAGTGGTTTCAATGGTAACCACTTCACTAATAACAGTAGTGAAATTCATAAAAAATGAAACATTTTCAAACACAGATTTAAAAAACCTGATTAGTTCACTACATATTACCAGACAGTTTATGAAGTCTATTTGTGTTTAAAATTACCTTTAAATAACAATCACTATGTCAATAAGCCCACTGAAAAAAGGGAAACGCATAACTAACGGGGAAAACATCGAATAGATATTCCTGACTGTGAACATGAACATTAATTTACATTCAAGAATTGTCAATGTATGCAATGTACACACAGTCTGGAGATGGTTACAGATTCGAATCCAATTTCGGTGATACAATTTGAATACATTTTCTAATATTCTGTTTGTCGAAGTAACCCTAACTTTTCCATTCACTTTCTCAGTCAATAACTTGTATACACCATCACGACCTCCTTGATCAACTGCAAGTGTCATTTATTCTTCCGAGCATTTCTCCCTTAGACCTTTTCGCAAAATGCCCGTTTATTCGATATTGTTGACCTATTTTTATTGTTTCGTGGCTTTGCGTAACATGTCCATATTACTATACAACTACATTCGTTGTGAAGAATTACTATTTGTGATTATCTACCTTGGATGTACATACAGATGCGAAGAAATAACTACCGAAAACGTCTTTAAGATATGTTCGAACACTTTTAAACGCTTTTAGCACGTTTTAATAGCAAATTCGATCCAGGTCAGATTTTCGAAAGATTAGAATTCACACTGTTTGATCGTACACTCTGTTTAGCTGCGTTCAGAATACAATATATTTCTAATTTATATCATAAATTACTTCAGATACCAAATCAAATTAAACGTTTTAACCCATACAAAATGTAGGCGTAGGTGTTGGTGTTAGATAGATAGATAGATCTTTATTAACCTCCATTCATGGAGAGCTACATAGTACACATACATAGAACATAATACAAGGTCAAATACATGTACAGGAAACCAAAGACAATTACAAAATATACATAACAACACAACAATACATAGGAACAGCCCACAGTCAAATGTTGCACCCCTCTAGGTTAAAATTATAATATTTCAGTCAGAAAATAGACTTCATTGGAATATATATCCTTCAATACATTGAACTTATGTTACAAATGTCGGTGACTAATAATAAACAGGTGTGTACCCAAACAGCTTGTGATCAGTATCCAGGGTGTATTAGTTTTTTATGACATTGCTAGATTGTTATACAAACAATACTGAATGTTCGTTCGCTGTCTTTTAATGCCCCCAAAACACACAATATAGGATATTTTTATAAACTTCTTTTTCAGTTATAACTTTTCGATTAGATTTTGATTTTCTTTTTTAACCATTTACTCCGTGTATATACACGTTAGAAATAATGGCACCATGAATATTAATTAGATAAGTTTTTATAATGATAAATCAACAAAGAAGTTTTGTTGCATGGCAGTAGCTGTGGAATCAAATCTATATCATATCATAAGCAAACCGAGCAGAGCCTGATAAGAAGGCTCCTACAGGAGCCTATACTGTTAACATTAAGACATTAAAGGGCGCATTTATGAGCAAAATGATTAAATAAAGACATTTTAATATTTAAGTATCAGTCTGTGAGTGATGCGGTTACTGTTCACAGTCATGTATTTCCGTCTGTTTCGCAGGTTTCGGGTAAAGCTGATAATTTATCGATGTTAAAAAATGTGTGTAATCAGTGCGTAATCAATCAACAATTAATAACCAACGTGAAATAAAATGCCGACTCGGTGACAGTGTAACCAAGTTAGACGGGGCTGATAACCGACAGAAGTCCCCCATTTGAATAATGTCATACAGGTTATGGAATCAAAACCATTTTAAGTATTTTCCGCCAAATGTACAGTAGACTCTGTCTTAACCGATCATTTGTTACTGAATAATTACTTAATAATTTAATAGTAAAAACAGGTGGCTGCTTAACGCAGGGTAAAAGTAATGCAGACAGTTCTTATATGAGCTTTCTGCATTACTTGTGGCATGTTTTAACCTGCCACCTGCCTCGAAGATGCAGAATAAATTGATGATTCTTTATCTGCATGAAAGGCGCAATAGTCCGGAAATACTTGTCTCAACAACTTCATATCCAGGTTGAGTTCCAGTTTAACTCTTTCTACGCTGACATTCCAAATGGACTATTCCAAACGTCTTGTGTGTCTGTTCGTCTCGTGTGTGAGTGTGCGTTTGGGTATGTGGCTGTATATCGGTGTTTTGGTGGTGGTTGCGTCTTGTATGTGGACTTGCCTGCTTGACTTTACTACTTTCAAACAGCTCAAGCTTACAGTTAATATTTAGGGATTTTTTCTAAAGAAAAGTGTAACATCCAAAACAGTGCAAATCATCTATGAGCCTTCTCATCTGGGTCTACACTGTTAGCAAAGGACATTATCGAGTATTGTCCCGCACAGTAAGGGTTAGCCACTACACACAGCTGTTGCAGCAGCGCAAATACATAAATGCTTATCAATAACCTAATGGGCCGATTTTGTTATTCACATCAGTGACTACTTACATTAGTCTCTTTATCAAGAAATATTAACCCTTCCAATGCTAAGTGGAATAGTTCATCAACATTGATTGGTAAAATCCATACCAAAAGAAAGGGTAAAATTTTGCGAGATTTCGAATGACAGTTTAGAACCATCTAGGATCACTCTGATCTGGGTCTTCACTTTTTGCAAAGAACAGTACCTTGGTTTCCCGCATTTAAAGGGTTAGTGGAACGTCCAACCTGGTCGTATTTCAGTCGGCTGTTGTTTATGGCCGGTATGTTACAGGATTTGATCTAGAACCTGCACGAAAACTGATTAAACATTCCAAGACATTATATATGACAATCCTTAACTCGTTGTCAGCTGTAAACGTAATATTCACATTGAATGGAGAAGGGTGAATAATTCAAATGTTAAATGGTTAAACAATCAGGTAAGCCCAAACAAAACATGATTCCCATGTTGTCATAAATCATTACTAACACTATCTGCTTAAGAGAAAGCAACGAAAGGAAATGCAACTCGTTAACACGTCTGTCCAACGTATGAAATAAAATATTCTTTTTGTGTGTTGTATTTTTATTTACACGTTATTAATATTGAATTGTGACAAGTTAGATCGAAATTATTCAAAATCCCTAGAAGTAGCTTGCAGTGAAATAACTAAACATGAAGATGTAATACCAGATGACAGATTGAATATAAATGTAGGTCAAAATGCACGTTACTCTTAACAAGCTGGATTGTCGGCCACATCTGCATCTTACAATACATGCCTTTTTGTGTTTTTAGTGATAAAATGTGATACAGTTTTTGTTTAACAAATATTCAGAAAGGGGGAGCTAGTGTTGATTATTCAGTAGAATACACATATACACATTAGCAGGCACAAATAAAGCCTAAGTACATGGACACCTTACTTAGAAAAACTGATTTGCACATCAATATTTATTATAGTGATTATTGCAGGCTTGGTCAAATTTGTTTTAACATTGTCGAAATAATTTGCTCCATAAACCATAAGCCATATCAGGAAAGACGAACCAAGTAAGTGTTTCCTGTATGCCATCGAAATAAGTTGTTTTCTGGTGTTAAACCTAGAGATTTTTAAATAAACAGGTCCAAATATACGTCATACAAATTCTGTTTAAACAAATCAAATACAACTGCAACGTTTATTCAATTTGCTATTAACCAAGGGGCTCACAGGTTTACACGTAGTGGTCCACTGGGGCTCCATATTATTCCGAACAAGGTCCCATTGTTGTGTTCATTGTGTTTTAATACAATGAGTGCTCTCTATAATTGATCGATCTTTCGTAGAAATTAACGTTGTTGGTGAAAGTAGCGGAATCTTTCTTTATCGAAAAACCATTGTCTCGTGATGCTTTGTTCTGACTTTACGAACAGATGGGATAATGGGGAAAAGGCATACCCAGTGTGTTTTAGTGTCAGCCTCAGCAAAATCACATTACAAATGCAAATACGAGACAAACTACCCCCAAATCAATGGG
Organism: Azorinus chamasolen; assembly: GCA_963576725.1. Classification (NCBI taxonomy): domain Eukaryota; kingdom Metazoa; phylum Mollusca; class Bivalvia; order Cardiida; family Solecurtidae; genus Azorinus; species Azorinus chamasolen. The sequence continues at coordinate 22,987,359 of OY755251.1, read as the reverse complement.
AGGAAAGATGGATAGACAGATAATTAATGAAATTAAGAGAATACCAATTATTCGGTATGATAATATAGAGAACATCGTTTGACCCTTTTATTCATGAATATTCATGTAATGAATAATGACGTCATGAATATCAAATAAATTGATTAGTTATAATAACACACGGACATAGTGAGTTTTGCACATGACAGGAACTGGAGAATCATGTCTGTATTATATCATGAGCAAACAGAGCAGATCCTGATCAGCCGTCTGATCTGGGTCTGCTCTGTTTGCAAAGGCGTAGAATTGTGTATGTATGGAGTAGAGGGTTAAATAAATTAACGCTGCGTTTGCACTAAATTGTTTATATTCTTGTAATAGTAATAACACGTTAGAGCCAAACTATACCTATGTAGCAAACAATATAATTATTAACCATTAGCCTGGGAACTATTGAACTTGGATCTTGGTTACTCGACGTCTTATGGTAAACGCATGTATAGACACTTAGTCGGCAACATTGCATACTCAGCTGCATATAACACAACATATATGTTAACACTTCTAAAACACTCTAGTATAATATTTCAGAAAGACTACCACCACAATCTTCATTTCACCTACCAATGAGGAATATAGATATTGCAGCTTACAAAATGGCATATTAAACTTGACATACCACATCTCTTGTTGATACATATAGATTGTAGATCAACAGTTTGAATGTTGATTTTCAGACTGGTGGTAGCCAGTCTTTAGTACCACAAATCGGATTCAGCTATCGCACCAGTGTCATGTCCGTTTTAACATGTTTCTGTATTAATGCACCATAGGTGGATCCATATATCTAATCACATATTTTCAATACAGCAAATACCAATTATCTACTGTTTGCACCAGAGGTGTAGATCCGCTCCTGTGTGCCTGCGATTCTGGGTCAAATACTGATGAGACGGTTAAAAATTAGTGTCCCTTGAAATCTCACTCTTATCATTGTGAAAGTGTTCCGAAGCGTTCCTATATATTTTGGACAGAAAACGTAAATTAAAATATTTGAAAACCATTACCAGACGGGGAGAGAAAAGGAGCAATTTATAGCATTGAAGCGGAAGTGCACGTCATGTTATTACTTGGTCTGTAGATACTGTCTCTAGTAGAATTGTCGTTTTTTCTAGGGGTGATTGTTTACAACTGTGATGGGAAATATGGCACACGGCTTACCCAGTTTTCAGTATTGTAGATTGTAAACCTAGGATAAGTGTGAGATAAGTGTGAGGTTAGGACGTCCGTAAACCGGTTTAAACCCCCAGTGGTGATTTTGCTACTGACCGTGCCAATGCGGTTCTCTCTTTGTCACCCTTACTTTTGTTTGTCTTGTGTCTTTGTGCTTGTGTTTTGTTCATGTGGGTGTATTTGCAAGCAAACCTTGTTACTGGGGCAGCTTGGGAGTTCACAGGTTGATATTTGTTGAATAGTCTATTGCAATCTGGTGGACAAACAAATGAAATATTGTTAACAAGTGTGTCTTTTTGGAATTGAGCTTGGAACGGTTTACATATGTGTAATCTTAATTGGTGACATCGAGCTACGTTCGGTTTTCGACGATATTCCTCTCGGCAGAGTACACGGGTGTACAATTTGATTTAGCTTAAGACGTTCGACAGTACACCAGCGATGATTCCTATACGGTATGATTTTCGTCACAATACGACATTATTCTTGAATAAACATGCAGCAGTTGAAATATGTATTACATATATGTACCTGACAAGATCACTCAAAATTCGGAGATTACTCATCAGCCCGCCAGTCTTTCAACGGGTTCAGGGCTTTGGTTTTCAATGTTGAATGGCCCATCATTGTTTAACTGTCCATTCAGAGAAAGGAGTAAAGTAGAGACAGATGGGTGATAAACAGTGCTGGACTAGTTCAGATCATGACCAGAGGACTCCCCGAGAACCCCGCCTACGGTTTGTAATCTGGGTCTAAAGTATTTAAATGCATCTATATATTTATGCCGATAAAGGTTAACAATCACTATAGATAAAGGGCGTATTTTGCAACCAATAGCGAATGTATACTGAACGCAATCTTGCTACTAGTACTTCTCATTAGAAACATATCTCCGATACCAGTCTAATAGTAGTAAACAGTAAGTAGCAGATGAGATATAAAATAAATGCAATATTCCTACGTTTCTGATTTCTTCTCTGGGTTTAGATCAATGTTACTAGTTAAATCAAAATTCCGTTCTGCATGTATTGTGTGTAATATATAGCATGTGTAATATAGATTTAGCAGTGAAATACTACAATCTTTACTGCAATTTAATACAATTTGCAATTTCAATTTCCTATTCTTATTTAACCCATTACCTCATAAGCTATTTTAGATACAATCTCCTTGAATAAATCCACCGAAAAGGAGCATTAACTAGAGAAAAGGAAACTTTTATAATTTTGTAGTTTGAAACTATTGTGGTATGGAGCAAATGTTCTATTTATCACAAAGTGACTTCTATAGAGTCGTCAAAAGTCGTCAATATGAGGGAATGGGTTAAAGCTGAGATAAAATGTTTTCAGTGCCACACAAATAAAAGCGAAATTTCAAAAAGGACAAAACTGGCAATACCGTTTCAAAAATTGAGAATGGACACAGGGTTGACAAGCCTGTTTTCACTAAAATATAGCACTCCTAATACTCTTTCATGCCTAATGTGCGTATAATGATAGAATCACGAAATGTCTACATACTTTCTGTCAGCCCCTCGTAGTATGGCATGCGAACACGTATCCCTCGTTTGAGAATAAATGGACTTTAAGAACCATTATAGGCCTGAAGAAAAATACATGTCAAATCGTTAGATTATTATGAAAATTATTCTCAATGTAAACTGCCGTCTATATCAATTCTAAAATTACTTTTGTTCTTACAATCAGAGTATCCCTAGCGAAACATCGAGTTTCCCGGTGTAACTGGATTCAAACTGTTTGGAAACGTTGTCCCGAAGTCGCTTGTAGATGAAAATATTAGCCATTATCATGTAAACATTGGTTTGACTGGACATAGCCGATTAAGTCAATGTCTCGTCAAGATTCAAGATGTTATGGTTTTGTCAATAATGTTGATTATTTCTATAAAACTTCAAAAGCGAATCGAAATAACGTTTAAAATGTACGAGTTTGGTATGATATTATTCCAGCTCTTTCGCTGTCAAATTGTGTCGGCTGCACAATGTGTGGTCAGCACATTAACTGTATCGTTTTGGTTTCAAAAACCATAATATTTGCACCAAACAGTCTGGATCCTGAATAGACGCCCAGTTACTCGGCGTCTCATCTGTCTCTAAACTGTTTGCATAGGTATTTGACATTGGCAGCTTAGCAGGTTATGGGTTGAGGGAATATCTAACAAACGAGGAATAATTACTGATTATAATGGCGTTCTGTTCAATAGGTCCATTAGACCTGTTTGGCCAGAATATCACTGCAAATACTGTTGACAGTTGTGGTGGTTTTAACCATCTGCACTATGTCTGTAAAAGTCGTCTGTAAATATTGCCGCCAGCTTAAATTCTAAACGGACAGTGTTCTTACATTTGTTTTCAAAAACAGTGTCAACGTGTCAAAACAGTTTGGATCCTGATGAGACACTGAGTTACTCCACGTCTCATCAGAATCTACATTGTTTGCACAGGTTATCCTTTTCGCTAGTAAAGTGTAGATATTTAACTATGAGAACAGAAGTCCTCCGTAACGCCATACGAGCCATTTAGAATATCCATTAACCCTTCTCTTGCTGAATTGTAAAATACATTTCTCCTTCTTTACCCATGCCCTGTTGTATAATTACATATATTTCTACTGTGTACAAGTATTTCGCTGTGCACTGGTTGCACAATCAACTTGTAAATAGTGCAGACCCTGATGAGACAGCTCCTGCAGGAGCTGTCTCATCTGGGTCTTGACTATTTACAGGTAGGTATATTGACGTAAATAGCAAGCGAAGGGTTAAGGCCTAATTTTCAAAGTGCACTTGCTCAAGTTTTATGCACCGACCTGATTTTCATTTCAATGGGATGTATTTGCAAGACCTAGTTTGTATAATTGGTCTTTGTAAAAAATGATAAAATGATATTTGTGAAGCTGTGTAGTCCCCGATCAGAAGGAATCCGTGCTGATCTTGGTCAGAGGGTCACCGAATAATCCCTCTGATTTGGAAGTACACTTTTTGCCTATGTTCACCTTTATAGGAAATAGGTACATTGTATATATGGGTATACGGTGAAGTTCGTCCAGCATGTAGACTCTTACGTTAACATATTCGTTTCAACATCCTGGATGCGGAGTGGTTGAAATAGGTTAGGGTCAACCGAAATTCAAATCATCTAGTGAACATGAACTATGCCATTAGGATAATGATGAACGATTATACAGCGCTGTAGACAAGACGAGTCTTTAAGAAATGTGACATTCAAAAAGTCCACCAAACCATATCTTGCTGATTCTCCTCTCGGAAATGTCCGTTGTAGTATAGTGATCGAAGAATATTACAATCATGTAATACCTCATTTCCCAATGATATTCATTCCTTGGTGTATTCCAGTCTAAAATGTTAATATATCATCCTACAAGACACATGTGAAACTGATCGACTTTGCCAAAATTATATGAACAATTCCAATTGACTACTCTCACACACTATTTTGAACCATTTCTTCCGTAAACACCAATATCTCCTGTAGGGCCCTTCTGGTCAGGATATTCTCTGTGTTCTTGTGTAATTATATACATTTTTCATACATGACTATTCGTGGACTGAATGTTAAGTGTGGTCAAAGTGGATGTGTTATGTGAAAATAGTAAAACTGTCTCTCATGGCAACAAGATCCACAGCAATGGTTTAAACGTTTACTATTTGTTTTCATGTAGGTATATCATGTTCAAATTTAGCCTGCTGCAGACCAAGTGGAAATTGCATCAGCAAACAGTTTGGATATAGATAAAACTACACTTGTATAACTTGAACGCAACGGAAGATAAATACAATCTGAAAATTCATGCAGACGCCATGTCTATTATCAAAGATTTGTTTTAAAGGTTAAAGGTCAGAACAGTAATAGCAACCGATGTTATAGAAAGTCATTACCGTCTTACTGGGAAACATTGAGTCACATGGATATGGCTTAATCAAATTGAAATAATGTTTACTAACCTTATTAGCATTCAGGGAAATCAGCTTAACCAAACCTAGCGCTGCTCAAATATAATTATATCTGGTAGTAGAGCAGGTGGAAAATTATGTTGAAGTTAAAACTAAACTCCAAATTACTCTGTAAATGGCATGTAAATGTACATATAATAGTACCTCTCTGTAGAGATTGCTTAGCCCGTAGCACGTATTTTATCGTATACATTTGTTTTTACACTCTCCGCTATGGACAAAACATCCTGTATTCAAATGTCATTATAAACATTCAGCTAATAAGTGTTCATACTATCAGTATTGCTTAAATGATTAATAGACAGGCGTTTGAAACAATATAACTGTTTAATGTTCATACAGACGAGTTCCATTGTTCTGCAGTAAGATACTACTAAACTGTTCAGTTGTGTGATGGCTTCGTGAGCATGGGGATGGGATATCTGGTCAAGATAGAAACTATAAAATCATTTTCATTTTGGCAGACATCGTTATGCATGTTGTGGAGTTGTCTGGAGGGTGAATTTTATTTACATTTTGACTTTGGTGAAAGTGGGATAAGGACGAGGTTGGGTACCCGTAAACCAGGTTTAAGTCCCCCAGTAGCCCTTTTTTTGGCTGCTGGCCGTTCCAAGCGGCACTCCTGCTTTCAGCCTACGGTCAATTTTGTTGTTTAATATGCTTAATGTTTAATGTGTTTCGTCTTGATATGCGTCCTGTTATGTTTTGTCTTGTGGCTTTACCGTTTCTTGTTAGATGGTGTTTGGTGCGGTGTCATTTCGTGTGTGGCTCTCCCTGTTTGACTATTTTTCCATATTTGTTGTTCATAAGCTTACAACGTTGATCCTGATAAAACGGTTATAATAGGAGTCGCTTGATCTAGGCCTACTCTATTCGGAAAAGCGGTAAAATGAGACGATGTGCATGTATATCCTTAGCGTCGAAACCATGTTTACAAAGTTAACATTATCATTGTTATTGTTATTATACCACATTTATATAACACTCTTTTCACACAAGATATGTGCGTTCAAAATCGCTTCATGAATAAATTAAATTACAAAACTGAATATATCCAATGCTAACATTATCATTGTTATTATTATTATACCACATTTATATAACGCTCTTTTCACGCAAGATATGTGTGTTCAAAAGCGTTTCGTGAATAAATTACCATACGAAAAAGAGTATATTCAATGCATATAGAATATTTGGAAACACATTATATTTAAGATATAGCTAAAACCAAATCATCTTTTCCGTAAGTTTATATGCCCGTTAATCAGGGGGAATAGACGCATACTGTGACTATACATGTATTGCGTCAGCTTACCAAGATCACCAGAAATCAAATGTAACATTCGAGGTACAGTGTCAGTACGTCACAGAGTTACGACCCAGAATTACCTGACTTGATTGTATGTATGACATATAGCACTACACATAACATATTGCCTTACATATGTAGGAAAATGGGGTAACATAATAGCTAATCAAATAAACTGCACAATTTAATGCAAAAAATACAAATTGCAAACCATTGTCATCCAATATGCAAAAATATCAAAGGAATAATATCAGACCGATTGTCATTCATTGGTTGAGACACACAATGCTGCCTAACCGTTCAGGTTAGACCTGCACACTGCCCGTATATTAAATGACACAGTTCCTCGGTAAGCCAAAATAAAGAACTTAGGATAGCTTAATCCTCGGCGCTAACTAAAGCAGGGTAGCAATGCAAGCAAGATACCGAGGTACAAATATGTTCATGGATGCCCTGTTTGACAGGTGTGATCCCGCGGCATTGGTAACTGGACAGGGAACCCTTGCTGATACAACACCCGCACGCCCAACATCAAGGAATTCCTTTTACAGCCAGTAATGAATATGGATAAAACTATAAGTTGTTTAATCCATATTTAAAACATTGTGGGTAAGTCCGGCGGGGATACCTTTATTTACACTATTTGCAAAGCTAGGATGACTTTGAGATAAGAGTGAGGTTAGGACATCTATAGACAGGTTTAAAAACCCTGTGGTGATTTTGCTACTGACCATGCCAAAGCGGTACTCTCTTTGTCACCCTTACTTTTGTTTATCTTGTGTCTTTGTACTTGTGCTTTTGTTCATGTGTGGAATGTTTATGTCTAGTACGTGTGTGTTTGTTAATGTTTTTGTGTTAATCTCGTGTATTTGCTTGTGTTTGGGTGTAGTGTAAGTTGTATGTGTGTCATGCTAGCTAGCGATGTTACGGTAGTGGCTGCGTCTTATTTGTGGCTTTACCTGCTTGAAATTATTACTTTTTACATCGTGTATTTTAAAGATATATCTTATGTTCAAAACCGGGAGGATTCGAAGGTGTCCCGACAGTCACAAGAGGTGGACAGAATCGCCCCTCCTTGGCTAATTTAGCAGACATTATAATTGATAGTTATAAGCTACTTTCTAAATTCTTATAGTAAAATACTAGAATGCGCGGGCAAACTGTTTGGTATATTCTGGTAAATTGCAAGGTACAATAACTTCAATGCTTTTCCAATATCGTTATTAATTATAGTGTGACCTTAAGTTTTATGTTATTTTTTTGTTTGGTTTACAGGACAAATTATCGGAAAAGAATGGTTTATTTAAGAGTAAACGCTTTATCTTATAGACTTCGTTACACCATAGTAGATCATGTTATAATAGCACAGAAATAGACCCACTCAAATGCTGCTTATACCAATGGAAAAGTAGTAAAGTCAAGCAGGCAAAGCCACATGCAAGACGCAACCACCACCAAAACACCGATAGACAGCATGACCCACACACACACCCACACACCCAAACGCACACACACACACACACGAAATGAACACAGAAAACACCAAAAGACACACAAGAACCAGGGACAAACGTTCCACAACATGAACAAACCACAAGCACAAAGACGCAAGGCAAACAAAAGGAAGGGTGACAGATGTATTTGAATTTAAATATACTGTATATATCACAAATACAACATCCAAATCAAAAGGGCCTCGGTTGTCAAGTAGATGCAGTCCCTAATGACAATTACTTTGTTTCTCATAGCACTGTGTTTTATCCAGGTCTTAGTCTGATCTGTCAAGTAAAGATGTCTTCCAGCCGGCTTGTAAGTAAACTGAAATACTACTGGCGCCATGTAAAACCAAATACATGTTTACTACAAAAAATATTAAGAGCACTAATTTAATTGCCATTTAAGCAATAGTTTATTAATCTAGCTGTTATGATTTCTCAAAATACTACTTGGTAAAGAGTAACAGCTAAATCCGATGTGTTTGGTTTGTGATGAAATAAATGATTGTAATCGATACCTAAAAGAATATTCATTTAAAATCTGGAGCAGCCTGGTAGAGATAGTAAAATTTCAAGAAATAATATCATTTCTGGTTTTTTGTTACAGCTGCACAGGGAATGTCGTCGATTCAGCTAACTTAGTTCCTTATAAATGTAAGTGATATCATGATATTGCGAAAATGAATACAATTTCGTAGGCTAGTTAACAATTTTGTTTCAACAAAAAGCCTTTAATCACCAAGAATATCTCTTTCAGAACGGTACACCCTTATTCCACAATTTCCAAATTATAATAGATGCTTTAAATAACAATTGACAGTTATGCACTTTTATCAGTGACTATATGAAGTATATAATATGCAAACACGCCGAGGTCCGTCTAAAGAGTAAAATCCGTCTAAATGAAGCAACGGACAGTGTATGCATGCTCAAAAATGGTACTGTGCCAGTCTCAGTCTCACTGTCTCCGTCTGTCATTCTCGTTAGTACACTTTTGTAAGGAAAACAATATAATCGATTGCATTAAAAGGAGAGTAAAACAATTAGGGTAACATATGCATATGGGGAATGCAAATAAAAGGTTGGCCTACAATGCCAGTCTGTGAGAACTTCACACATATTTAGGCATTGGTGCTTGTGTATTTGTTGGTGTTTCCTGTGTTTTCTTCGTCTGTCATTCCTACTCTTTTGTAAACAAAATTATACAGCTATAACGCCTATAACTGTTGAAAAAGCAACCTTTTTTGCATTGTATATATTACCTACGTTATTGGTTATTAGCCTTTCTGCGCAGGCAACCTGTTTTGCTCTATATGCATTTGCTCTCCATGTGCTATGGGTCTAAACGAAAGTAAGTTTGACCCGAAAGGGAGCACGTAGATTACTTTATTAAAAGGCAGTGAAAACATCACAAAGGCATGTATAAACAGTCACAGACCATCTAAAGTTTTGTCAACAAATATTAAAAGTGAACAAAACAAACAAACAACACATAATACGTTTGTGTTCGTATCGGAATATTCACCAATCGTCACTCACATTGTCTTTTCCGGTCTATTTTTAGATGCACTATTTCTGTATGTAGGGGAATTTCTGTGTCTGTATCCAAACTGGTGATATTAAAGCGTGTTCGATGTCAATAAAAAAACTTCAATGTGTAAGCTACCCGCACATAACATTACCCAATATGTACGTTATGCCGTATTTACAGCAAAACTGACAAAATCGAGCTCGTTCTTTCAGTAATATAGATGCTAAAGGAATGCATTTGCAGACATCTTTAAAAGATGCCAGGGACATGGCGTCTCTGAAAATACAAAACTCACCCGAACAGCATTACGACAAAAATGTACATGCATATCAAAAGACACTGGTAAAGAGACGCACAAAGACATAAACAATAAGGGGGTGATGGAAGCACCGCCTTTGAATGGTCGGTGACAAGGGGCGCCCAACCTCACACTTATTCAATCCTCGTCCTAAAAGACAAACAGAGAAATTAACCGTCCTCACTCTGAACAATCTACAACTGCGATGGCAAATTGCAGTTTGACGATAGATCATTCCAAAGTTCTGGAGTTTTATGCATCTTTGTACTTACTTTTACCATACGACTTCTTTGGTACAACCAAAGACACTGAACTACTTGCTGACCTTGAATCTGTGCAAAGCCTGTACACGTCACGCATGTGGACAATGTACTTGGGGGATTCATTGTACATGACTTTGTACGTAAGTGTCAGAATTTTGAATTCAATTCGATGTTAGACCGGAAGCCAGTAAATAAATTCTTAAAGCAGGAGATCCTTCGAAAGCAAAAGTAGCAATGTGAAAAAAGAAATTTGGAAAGTCGGTTTTGTTGAGTATTTTGATAAGCAGTTATTAAAAGTGCAACACTATTCACTAGAACAGGTTTAAGCGGTATTTTATTTTCAAACCTAACAACATTGAAACTGATGGTACCGAAGGACCAGAACATATAACAACACCTGTGTGATATGATTATATCGAGGAGTTCTGGTTTTGATGCGGCCCGTTTCGTTTGCGCTTTGGAGTTTCGTATTGTGTCCTTTGAAATTCCATGTAGCAATGAGTATTAGTATATTCTAGTTGTTATGTAACACTTATTTCCCCAAAGTCGTGGTAGTTTAATGCTTGAGGTATTATGTCATGGGCTATTGTTCGGAGTTATGCATAACTTAACCTACACACGGAATTGACATGCGATGTCATATCCATTTGTGAATTAAGCCTTGCACCAATATTCTTCACATACAACGATGGTTTGGTTTCTGTTGGTGTTTTGGTGATGGTTGCGTTTTGTATGTGTCTCTTCCTGCTTGACTTAACTACTTTTTCATTGATTTTAGAGGGTCTTTCTTGCACATTAATGTATACAGGTGCTTTTGTCTTCATTTTAGGTGAAACAGGATGATCTAAGTTGTGTCGGTATTGAGCTTCAAGAGACAGTCCTCAACTCGAGATAAGGCTTCTTGTTGACAGGTATAAATGTGAGTATTCGGCATAAAATGGATGTCCAGTCCATGGTTATTTTGCAGCATAGACCGACAGGTTTTATGTACATGATGTATTGTTTTGGACCTAGGTCAGATCCCTGTGGCACATTATATTTCATGTTAACTTGGCTAGACAAGTCTACATCTGCTGAGAATGTTTGGAAGCGGTCATTCAGATCTACTTAGGAGGTCATCCGCCAAGGGTTTTCCAATGATTCTTAAGTCTTTGTCCAGGCCTTATAGCAATCGATGATTGATAGTGTCAAATGCAGTCAATAAGTCGAGCCCCGCCAGAATTGTAATTTCTTTTGAACTTCAAAACTGTAAATGTAAATGAAAGGGTTATCAAAATGTCGCCCAAGGCGTGCTGTTTGCTATTAGAACTGATAATGACTTAATTTCCTGATTATTACTAGTTATAAGTGAGGAGTTGTTCAATCACGGATTCAAATGATTGATGCACTGTTTTACATGTGTTAACAATTTCGCTGCCATTACCTAAGCAAACAGTTTGGATCCACAGGCAAGAGACAACGGATAACGTAATTCGGCGTCATTTGAAAATCAAAAACGTTTAATGCTGTGTGGTTATATATCTTGAAAGAAAATGGATGAAAATGAAAACAAGAAGGTTGCAGACGGCGACAAAACATGTCAGGGAAGGGGTTTAGAATCGCAGACATGGTTCTGATTTGATATTGACCAAACATACGGTATAAACCCATATTACACGTACTGCAGAGTTGCTATAGAGCGAAAGTGTATGATGAAACATAGGTGACTAGTAGCTGTTTATGACAGAAAGACAAAATATAAAATATATTTTCTTTGAGGGCATTCTGTGTAGTTTTAGACAGCATTGGACAACATATCGAGACAGACTCAAACTTCAGTTTGGTAAAGAGTTTTATTGTTGATGCTAATAATGTCTTTATCATAGCATCCGGAAAACATACTCCATATGTTCCTGGCATTTTACTTTTTGATCCTGACAGCTAAACTAAACGAAGTATTTTGCTAACGTGCAGGTCGCCGTGTCAACGCCGTGAAATATTGTAGAAACAATATAACATCAATATGAGATAATATTGAGAAGGTCAAAATAAGACAGAATTTATTTTTCTACAAATTAAGGATTTTTGTACGCAATAGAAATCTTAATGACGTTTGAATTGCCATCAATTTACATATAAATGAATGTACAGGGTTCAATAACACTACAGTTAACCTCCTATAGTTCGAACACTAATACAGTGAACATTCGATTCTATTGAAATATTCATTATACAGTCACGATAATTTGAAACATATCCATAAAACCACTACAAACCGAATATGTAGTAAAGAAAAGTTTAGATCTTTATAAGCAGGTTTCTGCTTAATTCAGGATGGACGTTATGCAGATGCTCCTCTGGAATCTTCCTGTTTGACTTTCATCCTGCATTAACCCTTCTCTTGCTGAATTTTAAAACACATTTTGCCTTCTTTACCCATGCCCTGTTGTATAATTACATATATCTTCACTGTGTGAAGTATATCGCTGTGCAATCATTGATGTGGAGTGCATTGATTGAACAATCAACTTGTAAATAGTGCAGACCCTGATGAGACAGCTCCTGCAGGAGCTGTCTCATATGGGTATTCATTATTTACAGGTAGGTACATTGACGTGAATAGCAAGCGAAGAGTTAAGCTGACATCTGTCTTTCAGACTGGTGTTGATGCCAACGACATTTTTGAACACGGATATTATCATCGATTGTGGAACTACATACTTACATTGAATTCTCAGTGTTGTTATATTTTCTGGTCCTTTGGGATCATAAGTTTTCATGTTATTATTATTGAAAATTGAATACAGCTTAAGCCGGTGCTAGGGGGCGTGAGCAGTGTTGCACTTTTAATTACTACTCATGAACAGACTCAATAAAACCGAGTCTGCAATTTTCTTATTTTGCATTTCTATTTTTGCCTTCAAAGGATCACCCATTTTCAGAATATTTCTCCATAAATACGCTAGATTTTCATTTGTGAATATTTTGTCAGGGCTGACTGCTTCTGTATTAATGCCCACCTTTTATTAGAAGGGCTTTTCGTCGAGGCCGGATAGTACCAACTTTTAAACTTATATATCCAGTAACCGTGTTTGAACGTTTTTGAATGGTTTCACATATTTCGGAATTGTATTCAAGGTATCGGGTCGCAAATGAACACGAGTCGTTCAGTTGCTTCTTCATGCTAGATGCATACATACGGAGACAGTTACATTTCATGTTGTAGATAACAAGCAAATTTACTAACGTCGTTTCAATTAGCAACTTGCAGTTGCTCTGTCTTCAGCAAAGTCATTGAGTACATATTTGACGGACTTTTACAGTTGTTATGCTATTTTTTCCATTTTGTACTGTGATTACTGTCTTCTATGTTGTGGAGAAGTCCGGCGGGGATACCTTTATTTACAATGTTTGTTTAGTTAGGGTGACTTTGAGATAAGTGTGAGGTTAGGACGTCCGTAAACCGGTTTAAACCCCCAATGGTGATTTTGCTACTGACGGTGCCAATGCGGTTCTCTTTTTGTCACCCTTACTTTTGTTTGTCTTGTGTCTTTGTGCTTGTGTTTTGTTCATGTTTGTCTCTGGTGCTTGTGTATTTGTTGGTGTTTTCTGTGTTCTTCTCGTGTGTTTGCGAGTGTTTGGTTGTGTGTTTGGTTGTGACATGCTGTCTGTTGGTGTGTTGGTGGCGATTGAGTTTTGTGTGTGGCTTTCTACTGTATTTGTGTGAGAGTATAAATTGCTATGCTTTCCGTAGGTGTATTGGTGATGGTGGCGTTTTGTGTGTGGCTTTTCCTGCTTGGCTTTACTACTTTTTCATTTGTAGCTGCATTAGCGTTTAAATCAAAAAAGACACATACGTGTTTTAACAGTTAGAATTCACAGAAAAATTACGGAAAGAAGCAATCTCAGCCTACTCTTAAAAATTCACAACGCAAATGCAAACTAAAATGCGAGGATTTCTAATTGAAACAAGTTGAATATCAAACTCGTGTATTATTTCAGGTAAAAACATATGCATCGTATTTTGTATCGATTCTATATGGTACAGTAAATATTTATCCAGCGAATATTGGTTCTACGTTTGCCCTATATTTATGATAAATTGCGACACCCAATATGTTCACATCATTGTCAATACGGGGAGTTTCCCACTGATGAAACTCACGCATATAATCACTATCAGTTTTGCATTTTGCATTACTGTGACTAGCTATTACTTATTAATTGGCAATGATTACACGATATCTGATCAATTTAATTCGAGTGTGTAAATCATTGTGGGTGCATTATTCTCGGATTGGTACAACCCAAAGAACAGCGAAAAGGCAAGTGCGATGAAAATAAACTGAAACATTGCGTCCATCATTAACATGCCATTGATCTAGAAATAAAATGGATGTAACTGAGGAAACTTTTAGACCTAATAATGGACAGAGTATCCAGATCTACTATTATGCTACTATCTGTTTTGTCGGATATAATTATTACAGAGTTAATTGCCCCTGAATACTCTCCGTTATTACAGTACTGCTAATAGTATCGATTGGTAAGTTTTGCTGATTAAATAAAGACGTCTGGTTGTATAGATTTCTGTTATGAATGCTATTTTAGGAATTTGCATAGGATGATAAATTATATTGTCATACGAAAGTAGTTCAGGGAAGCAATGTGCTGCTTTTTATTGCAATAACAATCAAAAGAAACTTTATCTATGGTGAAACGGTAAGGATCACAAAATACTGCATAAAGATTGCCCGTGTTTGGAGCCTTACAAACTGCACACCATTCCTCGCAGTGAACACGTGCGCCTGCAGTGGATCAAATATTATACGTCAGCCGCGTAGACTACAAGCCAGCTTCTAAAGACAGGGGCGTAGTTAGCGATATGCACTTATGTACTTAGTTAATCAACAAATGCGTAACATCAATCTGATGGTGAAAACGGTATTATGGCCAAAATAGAACAAAAATCGAAGACTAAGTGGGTTAAACGTTAATACACATTCTGTCTTGTGATGTAAGCTTTAATCCATTCCCTCATACTGACGCCATTTGACGACAGTCACACCTCTGTACAAAGTCACTTTTTAAACCGTTTTGATAATTAGAGCATTTGTAATACAATGTATATGAGAAAAATGCCATATTTATCGCAATAAAATTAATTTTCCCGGCGGACGATGTGGAAATTTTAGGTCGGAACAGTTTAGTTTTAATTAGTGCTCGAAATTCGTATACCACAAGATATATGTATGAATAACGAATTAGTTTAATAATCACCTTGTATTTTAAAAGACTGGTGTTTGGTCTAATGAAGAAAAAATATGACAATATGTTAATACCCCGCACACACATACACACACGCACATGCACACACATACATACACACACATACCAATCAAGTGAATCAAATGTTGCAGGTCGTAGTCTACCTGTATCAACACTTGCATAGCCTTGCTGTTCTAGCCGACTTGTATGGCGATGAGGTAGAGTATTTGACAAGGAATCTCGAGGTCGCTCCAAACACTCAATTACCCCGGGGGCCAGATAGGGTTACCGTGCACCCCCGTTTGACTTTTTTCATGGGTACCAGGCTGTTTAGTAGGGTCTGCTGAATGCAAATCAAATTTGTACCCATGACAAAAAACCTCATTCCTGCTATGGGTATTTCTACCGTTTCCATGGCAACCAGTGGTATGGACAATGACGGTGGGTAACGGCTATAATGCAGTATATCTATGCTGTTTGGGCCACTAAGAGTTTGAAACTGGTGCCAAACTAAAGGTAACACATTGGTCCTTAATTAATAATATGTTTTTGTTAATTACCTCATTTGCATAATCTTGAATAGTAATGAGAAAATCGAAGAAATGAAGGAAAAAAGATTAGAAGATGGTGAAAACTCCTTCTGAAATCACCTGTGATGCTCCTAATACACCCAAATATGTTCTTATACACACAGCACACTCAAGGAGAGTATTATATAAAACAAAATGGTGTCTCTATGGCTTATTTGCATTTTTATTGAGTTTTTGAGTATCCATAGCAGATGTACGTCCGGACAGCGTCAGTGCATATAGAAGATAGCATTATATTCCAAGGCCTTCGAGAACTGGTAGCTAACAGTATCAACTTGTTACCAAACATAAAATAAATACACTGGTCTGATTTAGAATGTCATGTTGTTTATACGTTCATTAGCATGTTCATGAATATTAATCACAACCCCCCTAAAATTAGAGAAAAAGACAAGAAAAATGGTGAAAACTAAATCTGAAATCATCTGTGATGCCCTAAATGCATAGAGATATGTTCTTATACATAAAACCACATAATTAGCTGACACTATGTAAAAACGTGTCTCTATGGGGTATCTGCATTTTATTACGTTTTAGAGTTTCCATGGCAAATGTACATCGGGACGGCGTCAACGCATTGAGAAGGTAATAACGTTGTATCACAGGGCATTGGGCAGCTGGGAGCTAACATTTATCAATCTGTTACCAATTATATAAGAAATACACTGGTCTTTGAATTAGAATAGCATGTTGTTAATCAGTTCATTAGCATATTAATGAGTGGGTGAGTGAGTTGGGTTTAACGTCAGACGAAGAGTATTTCAGTTATTTGCAGAAGGCACCCACATGAGACAAGTTATATTGCTGCCTCACTGAAAAACCCTTGTCGCGGGCACATGGCGAGAGCACCACACCCAGTCACATTATCCTGACATCGGGTCGACCAGTCCTAGAACTACACCTTTTAATGTCGAGCGTAAACAAGGGAGCTACTAGTACCAACTTTAACGACTTTTGGTCTGTCGCTGCCGGGGATCGAACCCACGACCTTCCGTACCGCAGGCGGACGCTCTACCACTGAGCCATGCGGCATATTAATATTAATGCTTAAATCAAATAAAACGAATGGACAGTAATATTTAAAAACGGCAGAATGATTTTTAAACCATCCGATATGCTCAAAGTATACCGAAATAATTAAAGCGCTTTCAAATTATGAGGTCATGATTGTGCATTTTTCTGGCATGAAAACAAACGAACAGTTAAAGTACAAATACGGTTTCAATTTCCAAGTGTGATATGAAACTGCTTACTTTAATATTCATAATAATGAGAAAGGTATCACAAAAACACTAGAAATGATTTACCCAGTGTCTGACTTAAGCAAAAATTAAGATAACGAATCAAGAACTTATTAAGTAGACTAAACGTTGTATGTATAGGCTGATATCTCGGCTCATTTCAGCAGTATATACCCATAATTTGCTGTTTTGAGGAGACGCCAATGTAATGACGTGTAACTTACCAGTATTGATAAGGACATCGAACAGCAATATAACATGGTTTGTCAAGTAGATATGAAACAAGGCTTTTTAACTGGTGTATTTCGTGACATACAAGACTTGTAGACTTATTTATGCTAATGTTTTTGACGCATACATGTATTTACAAACAAAAGCATACATGTATTTACAAACCATTACTGGTATATCATTGTCGTTTTCAGCACATGTACACAATTTTGTCATTGCATGCTGTAGATGGATAGCTAGTATTTAAGAAAAATGTATTTCACATTATTAAAATAAGATACATGGCAAAACATGCATGAAACATTATCATGTCGAATTAAATAAATACTAATGATAACAAGAAATGGAAAAACCCATCCTTCATTTCGATTCTGGTCCTCAATGTTAAGAATGTTAAGCGGTTGACCTTTCTGTGTGATATATTCAACTATCATCACATCTTTATTAATCGCAATGCAAGTCTAGACCGAATCATAATATTCAAATAGCCCCCACCACCTTCTTTATATTCTTCATCTACTTCAAGTGTCTACTCCAGAATGTCCACTATGAATTGTGGAAGCAATTCACCCTCAATCCATTATGGAATCAGAGAAACTCTCTATAATAATAGTTGGGCATCGCGCTCGGTTTTCTCTGTATATGCTCACCTCTTTCTGGGGGTATCAAATTAGCCTACAGTTGTAATGGGCGTTAATCAACTCAACCAACCAACCGATTTTCTACAAGGTGGAAATGATCGATGTCAGTCATGCGCTCAATGTTGGTATGTATTGTGTGTCCGAGAATCTATTCAAAATGCAGATGACTTTCTCAGGGCAGATGTAAGAGACAAAGTCGCTAAGGAAGTTTTTAGAAACAACAGGCTGGAAGCCCACGCACAGTTCTTCGAGTTGTTAAAGACTGATATTGGAGACAATGGAAGGTTCCGTGTTAGCAGACTGGCAACACGGATATAGTTTAATGCAATTACTAGCTCAGTCATAAAGGTCAAATGTGGATATTGATCTTGGGGATCTCATGAAGCACCCTCCAAAACCAGTACCGCTCAGTATTGGTACTGCTGGTAGTTGTTTAGCAAACTCCTACATTTCAAAGGAGCTAAATACCTAATAGAAGAGATGGGCATGGCAAATGCACCAACACAAGATGGGAAACGCATTGTAAAAGAAGTCAGGAATGCTTTATTTCATTCAATGCGATACATTCCAGGCATCTTCAAACAAATATATGAAAGACTTTTCAACATGACACCTGGAAGTATTCATGGAATATATGTATTAGGAAAACTCAGTTACACATATGGAGAGAATGAGGGGATGGAGTTCAGAAAAGCTGCAAGTGTAAGGGGAGAATACAAAGACACCTGCTGACTTGGGTGTGAGGTTTAAACCCCCAGTGACTATGGTGACTGACCGTTCCAAAGCCGTACTTCTATTGTGTGTTTGTTTTGTCTCTGTGTGTCTCTTTGTGTTTTGATAGTTATGTACATTTGTTGTGTTTTCTTGTTGTGGTACTGTTCAGGCGGCTGTTTGTTTTGTATGTGGTGTTTCAAGTATGACTCATATTTGTACCCGTATTGATGAACGATGGCAACAAGAGACAAGTAATTTGTAAAGCATAAAGTAATCATGCCTATGCAGAAAACTGATTTGAATCAGCACAAGAAGAAACTGTTTTGAATCAGCACAAGAAGAAACTGATATCAGGTTTTAGCCAGATATTGCACGATTGTTCAAGTTAGAACGCTAGCCAACGACACATTTAATACGGTTTGATTACACAGATCGTTTCAAATGTGTGGATGCCCTGTTGGGTTTTATGCTTACTGTGACTCTACCAGCACGGTATGTGTCACCAAATAAGGACTCCTGGAAAGGGACCGATGTTTGTAACTCCACTAGCAAGTCTTTGAAACTTGGAATGTTTAAGCTGATCTAATTGATGAATAAGAATCGTTCACATACACAATGTACGCTGAACTGAAACTGCTGCAAGTTAAGGAAAGACCAATTAATGATTTGAATAACATTGACATGGATATTTGCCATCTTGTAGAATATGCTTAGTCCGACACATTTAACGGGTCATCTATCACGGGCGAATTGGGACGAGCACACATATATCCTATCCAATAATACCCCCGCCTCAGAAGCACATGACTAGAGACATATCAATGTTGGTCTTGGACCATTCCATTATGAATCCGCGGATACTTGTCTTCACAAGTCACGGTAGACATTCTGTAATTTGAGGCAAATGTAGATGAAGAATTGGGATCTTTGAAGACACGGTTTACCATTGGGACTAAACTTGCATTACAATGATTACAGATATGGTGATGAATGAACGTATCAAACAGAACTGTCTTTTTCTGTAAACCGACTGAGACAGTTTTTGCAGTATTCAGTGACATTATGTTTTATACATATACTAAGGCGACAATAATGTAATGATTTGTAAATATGCTGAATAATAAATAATTCGATTAGTTCAAAGTCATTTGTATGTCATGAGATGTACCATCTCTCTGCTTCTTTCTATTCTAATTCTACTTTACATGCCTCGTTTCATTGCTTTTTCTGCTGGTCAGTTGTAGTGTACAATTCATTAGATTGGCATATCCTCAAACGTTGATACTTTTAATCGAAATATCTTTTTCAATCACCATTGCTGTGATGCACTGATGCGGATTACGCAAACGAAATATGTACTCAATTCTTATTAGCCGAGACACCGGCCTACACTTGATAAGTTTATCTCGAAAGAATTTCATCAGGATAGTAGATTCTTTAGTCTATGTATGTTCTAGTGACTTATCCAAATTTAGTTTTACCTTTGTGACAGTTTGTTTACTACTGGGAACCAGTCCAGTAGTAAATCAGCCCTGTGACGTCATGCCCCCGCGAAGTCACAGTCTGATGAAGGTTATCCAATGGCGTACCGAAATTGTCACAAAGGTAAAACTAAATTTGGATAAGTCACTAGAACATACAAAGAATAAAGAATCTACTATCCTGATGAATTTCTTTCGAGATTTACGTACGGATTATGGACGAGATTTCGTCAAACGACTTGGACTTTTACAAACACAGAAAAGTGCACGAATAACAGGTTAGTGGTGATAAATGAAACAAAGGAGAATCTGGAACAGGAATTGATTACTCAGTTGCCTAGCGACCGTTCAGAGATAGTACGCTCGCACCCGACGATAGTTCGCGAAAATGAATATAAACAAACAAAATGGCGGCACCAGGCAAACATTCAAAGGTGGATTGAGAAGAAAAACGATTCGAAGGGAACCGAGGGACAACAACACAATGACAAGTGGGTTAGAAACCTTTCGAGTAAACAATTAACTGAATCAGAGAAAAGCGTGTTATCAAAAGGTTTGAATTACGCGATAACTCCGGACAAGATTCCTGTTAAGGATTTCATTTTAGCAACGGAACAAGCGACTTGGAATTTGGGTCGGGATTAGGCAGATTCGTTGCGAGCGGAGATTACAGGGATTATAAAGAGTGCTAGTTTGCCCCCTCCCAATCTCAATAAAGTTGAGAAAGCAGCCCTCAAGATATTGAGTAAGGATAAGGACATTCTGATTCTGCCAGCGGATAAGGGACGTGCGACAGCGGTCATAGATAAGGAAGAATATGAAAAGAAAGCGCTGGACATGCTAAGTGATGACAAGACATATGCGAAGTTACCTAGTGATCCTAGTATTAAGTACAAAAGAAAACTTGTTACCATACTTCAAAGACTAAAACGTGAAAATAAATTGTCAAAGGACCAGTATGATAGTTTGTATCCCACATCAGAAAACTTACTTTAGATGTATTGTAGCCCTAAGATACACACACCTAACACCCCACTCCGCCCCATAGTGGATTATACAGGCTCAATAGGGTACAGCTCTTCACGTCTTTTAGCTGACATACTGGGACCTTTAGTTGGTAAAACTGATCAGCACATTAAGAACTCCAAATATTTCAGTGACCATATGATGGGAGTTATGATCCAGGATGATGAAGTTTTCAATTCGTATGATGTGGTGTCTTTATTCACTAACACACCTATAGATAGATCTATGGAAATAATACGCTGAAGATTAGAACAAGACAGGACACTGAGACAACGCAATAGACTGACAGTTGAAGACATTATGGAATTGCTAGGTTTTATTCTCACCACTACACTACATACTTCCAGTTTCACGAGCAGATTTTCCAGCAGGAGTTCGGTACAGCGATGGGATCTCCTGTCTCCCCATTAGTGGCCAATCTATTTATGGAATGGCTAGAACAGGAAGCTATTGCAACATCACCTATCACATGCGCTCCCAATTTCTGGAAAAGATATGTTGATGATATTCTCGAAAGGACAAGTGGACAATCTAACTGAGCACCTAAACAAAGTTGATACCACAGATAGTATCAAATTCACATACGAGGAAAAGAGCATAGGCAGAATCCCTTTTATGGACACCCTTATAGTCAGAAAAGAGGACAGATCAGTGAAATTGCTAGTGTACCGAAAGCCAACACACACGGACCAATACCTACAATTTGATTCTCCCCATCCATTGGCTCATAAGCTTAGTGTAGTGAGAACACTGGTAGACAGGTGTTTCTCTATAGTAACATAAAAAGAGAACCAAGAAAAGGAATTACAACATATACTATACAAACAGCTCTAACAGGATGTGGGTATATAAACAGAATTGTAGAACAATCAGGGGCCAAAAAGGAAGGGAAAAGGGGGAAGGGTAAAAGACAGGAACAGACTGAAAAAGGTCTCAGAGGCACTAGCCAGTATTTTTAGGAGACACAATATCAGTGTAGCCATGAGACCTCACAGTACTATACGCAAGACTCTGGTCCATCCAAAGGACAAGTCTAAGACAGAATATGTGTGTGGATGTGTGTATCGTATACCAGAACTGTAAAGCGGTATACATAGGTGAGACAGGCAGAAAGCTCGGAAAAAGATTAGGAGAGCATAAGAAAGACTCCAACCACACACCCAGTCTAGACACGGTCGGAACGCAAAGCGTCTCTCACCATAGAACATTCAAGTGCAGTGACTAATAATATAGCGAGACAGAACCATGTGATAGACTGGGAGGGGTTAAAAAATGGACAGAGAAGATAACACATCCCTTAGAAAGCTTAGAGAATCACTACACATAGCGGGGGAGCCACAGGTATGAATAGGGACGAGGGGGGCTACCAGATCAGCCCTATTTACAGGCCTTTGTTTACTACTAGGAACCAGTCCAGTATTAAATCCGCCCTGTGATGTCATGCTCCCGCGGAAGTCACAGTGTGATGAAGGTTCTCCAATTGAGTACTGAAACTATCACAAAGGCAAAACTGAATTTGGATAAGTCACTAGAACATACATAGAATATTGATAAGTTTAGTTTACTTAATAAGTTTAAATTCTTGATTCAGTGTTTTGTTCTTTGGTCAAGTCATACAACAGGCTAAATCATTTCAAATCATTTCATGACCGTTTGTGATACCCAAATCAATTCTTATAAATAAGCAAGTAAGCAGGATGATTTAGATAAATCTTAATCCTTCAAGTTTTTTTTATTTGAACGTGGTTTAAATTTTTCACATCATACTTAGAAATTGAAACAGTCTGTTATTTGTATCTTAATGGTTAATTTGTGTTCATAAAGGTTCATTCTACAGGTTATTTTAATAGATTTATTTCTTGTTGTTTGATTTAAGCATTAATATTCATTAATATGCTAATGAATTGATTAACAACATGATATTCTAAATCACAGACCAGTGTATTTATTTTATGTTTGGTAACAAGTTGATACTGTTAGCTGCCAGTTCTCGAAGGCCTTGAAATATAATGCTATCTTCTATATGCACTGACGCTGTCCGGAGGTACGTCTGCTATGGATACTCAAAAACTCAATAAAAATGCAAATGAGCCATAGAGACACCATTTTGTTTCATATAATACTCTCCTTGAGTGTGCTGTATGTATAAGAACATATTTGGGTGTATTAGGAGCATCACCGGTGATTTCAGAACGAGTTTTTACCATCTTCTAGTCTTTTTTCCTTCATTTTTCGGTTTTCTCATTAATATTCATGATTATGCAAATGAGGTAATTAAGAAAAACATATTCTTAATTAAGGACCAATGTGTTACCTTTAGTTTGGTACCAGTTTCAAACTCTTAGTGTCCCAAACAGCATAGATATACTACATTATAGCCTTTACCCACCGTCGTTGTCCAGACCACTGGTTGCCATGGAAACGGTAGAAATATCCATAGCAGGAATGAGTTTTTTCATGAGTACAAATTTAATTTGCATTCAGCAGACCCTACTAAACAGGAAGGTACCCATGAAAAAAGTCAGACGGGGGTGCACGGTAACCCTATCTGGCCCCGGAGTAAATGGGTATATTTTCTCGTAGAGTAACTCTGGTTACATTTGGCGCCTAAAGGGGGATCATGACTGTTTGTGCTCAAGAGTCATTGCAAATTGTTTTCCGTACCCATTCAAGTGCATGTATGTGTCATCCAGGAAACACCGCATACAGAATACACAACCGCCCAAACAGCACCACGACCACAAACAGCAAATGTACATAATTATATACAAAAGACACAAAGAGACACACAGACATAACAAACAAGCAATAGGCATTTCCAACCTATCCCGATGACGATTTGGATGTCGGATGCCGAGATTACCCGCTGGTTAACAAGGGGACATCTCCCCAAGGGTGCATAAAAAAGTGAAATGCAATTTGTACAAATCTGTCGCGTGAAAACTATTGATAACACCGTAACATATATAATAATATTACACTATAAGTATCCTCTCTAAAGCCTTCACTTTGTTTACACGCTTAGAGATTGTAGGACAGCTAGTTGATAAATGCAAATCAATGACAATGCAGAAGGCGTTATGAAGGTATGGAGGCAGATCAAATCTTCGTCTGTCGGTTGGTCTGCCTGGTCGTCCGTCCCACCCCTAAGAAAACGTTCCATCTTTTGCCTGTGTAGAAAGGTTATACTGTACTATAACTCCTACGAGTCGTGGGTCATAACTCTTGTGATGAACATTTCAGCAGGCGACACATGTGTTCCTATACGTTATAATGAAATAACCTTTAATGAATATTCAGTAGGACAGGAATAGCAAATGCGCCTATTTATTTCCTAGATATGGACCAGCAGAGAAGCTAACTGCTAATGGCTCTACTTCCAGCCATTGTGTCCCCCACCCCATCCCACCCCTCCAGATCATACCGACCATGAAACGGACGTCTTTAACTTCCTGCTTATAATGATCAACAATCCACCATCCTCAGCCACTAACACAGGATTTAGAAACTTTGCAGAAGACGAACATGTATACACATGGAATGTTTTCACTTTGCTTGTTAGAAACAAATACCAATCTTATCAGATAACAGGGGAAACGCCAGAAACTTTCATAGAACTACAAACATTAAAATACATTTTTATAAATGAACATGTTAAGTAAGCAATTAGCCTTTTATTATTTCTATAAATTCATTTAGGGTCAACCAGTCACAATTCGCCAATAATCAACAAGCTTGAGATGCCCCCTTGTCAAACCTATGAAAACATCGTCATCTGGACTACACATCGTCATCGGGATAGGTTGGAAATGCCTAATAGTGGGAAGATGGAAGTATCGCCTTGGAACGGTCAGTGACACATGTCATTGGGGGTAAAAACCGGTTTAGGGGCGCCGAACCTCACACTTATCCATCCCCACCCTAAAAGACAAACAGTGCAAATAAACGTATCCCCTCTACGACTAATCTAGAACAACCGCGGTGGCAAATAAAGTGGTAAAGTGCATTTAAATGGAAAAGTAGTAAAGTCAAGCAGGCAAAGCCACATGCAAGACGCAACCACCACCAAAACACCGATAGACAGCATGACACACACACACACACAACCACACACCCAAACGCACACGCACACACACATACGAAATGAACACAGAAAACACCAAAAGACACACAAGAAACAGGGACAAACGTTCCACAACATGAACAAACCACAAGCACAAAGACGGAAGGCAAACAAAAGGAAGGGTGACAAAGAGAGTACCGCCTTGGCACGGTCAGCAGCAAAAACACCACTGGGGGTTTAAACCGGTTTACGGACGTCCTAACCTCACACTTCTCTCAAAGTCACCCTAGCTTTACAAATATTGTAAATAAAGGTATCCCCGCTGGACTTACCCACAACATAGACGACGGTGAACACAGGACAACATGTAAAACATAGCATAATAACTGTGACAATCCGTCAAATATGTACTCAATGGCTTTGCTGAAGTCAGAGCACCTGCAGGTAAGCCGTTAAGGGCACGACAGGGAAAAAATAATACATGAGTCTGGTAAGCTCCTCCTGTATCCAAGTTTAAGAGTATACCATCATAGAGTACTACCCTTGGCCTGTCATCGCGCAAGCAAAGAGGGAAGCGTAGCTACCGACTGTAAAAGGATCGATAACCAAACATGCAGTGTGTTGCAATATAATAGGATCATAACCTTTCTTTTTAAATTTTTTAATGCGTTTTATAAACAAATCATGAAAATGGATATAACCCCGAATGTTCCTAAGTTTGTAGATAACATCCCCATAAAATTCTGGTTGAGAAATGCCTTGTCGCAGTAACGTCCGTAGATTGCAATTATATTTATTAATGAGAGGTAAATTTCGATAATAAAATTTAGAAAAGGTTTTCCGAAGTTTGTGATATCTGTAACCTTGCTTAAGAAGTTTATCAGTTATAACTAAATTACGTCTGTTAAAATCTTCAAGCAAAGAACAGGCTCGGGCAAACCTAATAAGTTGAGAAATATAAACACCATAAGATGTAGAACGTCACATCCCCATCTAGAAAAGGATAATTAACAATTTTAAAATTAAAATCTTCTCTTTTATCGTATACTTTGGACGAAACTTTATCATTTGTAATTGAAAGATTCAAATCTAAAAATGAAGCATTAATGTCAGATTGATTAGCTTTGTTTAAAGACAAACATATTTAAGTGCAACAACTGTATCCACCTATCGCTAGTGTATTCAATGATTGAGCTGCAAACAGTAACTGGAGAAAAGTAATAAAGGGTTCGACAAAACGAGTACAAATACCCGACGTCCTCCATCCGTTTCTGGATTTAAGAGGTCGCCCTCATAGAGTACTAAACCTTTCTTGTCGGCATACATGCAAAGAGGGCAGCGTGATTGCCAGCTGTAAAAGGGTTGACAACCAGTATGCAGTATAATACACATAGGTTAATCTTCAAATAAGATGCACTTATAGCCGCTCCGCACATTCTGTGACCCTTATTATGCTCCAGTATTGTCATTTACAAACAGTTTATCCCAATGATACTGTTAAAACGACGTAAACCCCGATAAAAACACAAAACCCATGAGACAACAAGAATTCCGTTGTCTCAGCAGAAGACAAACTGATTGTCGTTATTACCGTAGTTTCAATACATAATATTCCAAGCAAATCAAACGTTGCAAAATGCATCAGGCATGAGCTTGGGTTGACAACATTGCTTCTAATAAGGATCAGGTGAATGCTTCAAGATAAAACAATGTAAATAGCTTTATACAGTTAATAATTATTTCATAAATTCACTTTACCCTTACTTCAAATGTGCAGTCTTTGAGAAACTATTGACTCAGTATCAAGCAGTTTGGATCCTGATTGGAAGCCGAGCTATTTCTGGCCCCAGGCCGCCTGAAAGTGTGATGCAGGTCGCGGTTAGATGGTGAACCAATTCCCTCGCACTGATGCCTTTTTGGCGCCTTGTAAAAGTCACCTTTAGAAACCATTGTGATAAAATGAGTATTTGCTCATTCGGTAACACAAGTAATATTTGTCTAGCAAATGCTCCTAATCAGTAGATAAATTCAAAGACCCTAAAATAACCTATGAGATAATGGGTTAGAAGTTCAGGCAAAAGGTCCTGTGTAAATGTAAATTAGACCAAGTCGTTTTGAAGACGGGTCTTGTGATCAAGGTACACACAGTTACAAAGTAAAGTGAAACTTCTCAACAGCAACCAGTCGCACGGAATGCAACTCTGTTATTTTTTGGTACGGTTTACAGGTATTGGCTTTGTGTTTTAGACAGTTACCTGTTTTAAAAGTGCATACATATATGTGGATTCATTCTATAGTCTCTATTCAGAGATTTTACTGTATTGCAAAATGCTCGTTTGTCTGCATGTTTGCTGCACATTCACCCAGGTAATGTCAAATAAATAGAAACAAAACTTATATTAGAATTATTGGTGCATCTTCTCCTCCTTATTTCACAACTACCAAACCATGACTTAAATGTGGCACGCAAGGTAGCATAAACAAAATAGTAAAGATTAATCCCTGAAAAACAGAAAATGTGAACAAGGTACTAAAGGGTCAGACATATTACAGCAATTAATGATATAAAATATAATATCTGAATTCCCAGTATAGACTGAGAAAATGGTCTATTTAACTCTACTTGACGGGTAAATATTTTTCAATATCATTATATAAACAATTTATGTTTACATTTCCAATTTGATTTAATAGCACTGCCTCATCCACGAAAAGATAATATTAAAATGTTTCAAATCTGTTTTATTGTTAGCTGTATTTGGAAATGCCATTTGTTTTATTTATTTTGCGTATGTAATGAGCAACTATAGACAATAACTCTTCTGTATTTCTCTTATTGTTGTAAAATATAACTTCTGTTTTTGTTTCATAATAATGATAGATCTTCGGTAATACAACACTACTATAATTAGAAACGAAACTTCGACTGTCTAATTAACATGTTTGAATATATTTCCCTGCTCTTTTTTGCGATTCATTGGACTTTTAATTTTATCAACACAATTAAATGATGTTATTTTCAATGCTTTATGTTGTACAAATACAATTAATTCCATGTGCTCATTCAAACTCTACTGATACTTTACAATATTTGTGTAGGAAAATAGAATTCCGATTGGATAATTTGGTGAATAATTAACCTAATCTTTCATATCAAGTCCTTTTCACGCCTTTGAAAACAGAACACACTCTCGTCAGACGGAATCTACAGGATTATGAATACGCATCATGATGGTCATATATAATTTCTTTAGGCATGAATTCTTTGTAAAGGACAGACATTTTTATTTACTCGAAAGGGAATAAAATTGTCGGCAGCTCCTTGATATATATAATATATTAATCAGTCTGATATCACACATGATTTGATGTTTTATTAAATCTATTATCCATTGCCGGATTTAGTCGACGAAGTTCAAGACATAACGTATATTTTCTAATGAACGCGTTCTCGAGTCAGTATGTAGTGAAAGACCTGGTTATGTTCGTCATTGAATTGCATCAGGTTTTATAATTTCCTCGAATATATCTACCTTGGATAAATCCCTTTTGGCCATTGTTTATAACACTTTCATGTATTATAACAAGTGCGTCTAAAAGGGAATTTGGTCACTAACTTTTAAAAAGTAGGTTTATCTTTGCCACTTTTTGTTAGGCGTGTACGCCTAAAACACGTTTTAATTTTTATGTGTTAATTAACTCCCGTTTTTGTTCAGTTTGGGCTAATTTGACGCCCCAGAGAGAGAGAGGAGAGGATACAGATAAAACACGGGCACAATGCACTGTTTTGTTTATCGGTACAATTATACAACAATTGTAATATTCGTTTTCATCAAATGAATTACAATTGCATAACCGTACCCATTATGTCTAGCATTATTTTATTATTGGAGCAGTCAAATGCTGCAATAAAAGACATATAAAATATGAACAAATAACACAAAACCAAATAAACGGTACAACCAATGTCTAGAGACTAAAACACAAACATGCATTTAGATTGACGGTTTGATATTAATCTGAAGCGTGTTCACCTGTCCAATATGGAATAATAATGGCCTCTTTTTGAAAACGAACGTATATGGATGTTTGATAGCATGCGTCGAAATATCCCATGTTACCATACATAGTGGACAATTTATACCCTTAAATACTCTAAATATTGGTCAAGAGGAAAATGTAACATCAATCTTAGCATTGCTTAGATGACACGTGACTATATTCAATAACACGCGCGTTTCTACTTTTTACCATGATTTGTTGTTAACTATTTCAGATCACCAGTTTTTGACGGCATGTGTATTAACAACTAACAATGTGCATTATTGATTTACAGATTCTGTTTTCAGAAAATCAATATTTGGTGTTCACGATCAATATTTATGTAAATAAAATGTTTCGTGCCTGAGTATGTACATTTTCAATAATATAACATCAACTTTAACAATTCCTATACAATAGTTTTCACCTGCTGAGGAATCAAAACTTACGTCAATATCCAATTTGTCGCTTCTTACAATCATCTGTCAACACTGATCTTTACAACAAGTTGGAGAGACCTGCAGCAGTTTTTTATCGAATATTTGCTATATACAGGAGCCGTTTGACAATGTTTTGGCTCCGGATCGTAAATAGGTTTCTATAAATAACTGTTGTGCATATCAAGTAGTACGTGCGTTATGATTAGAACGAAGACGGTGAATATTTAGCGCCACTGCTTAGGAGATATATAATGCTTTAATCGTTGCAAGTACATGTAGTTCTTGGAAAAAAAAATTCTTTGAATTGGAATTTATCCAGTCAGCAAGCTTCTCTAGTGACGTAATAAAGGGGTGCGGATAAACTTAAGTTTCTTAGAATAGAATAGAATATATATTAAAACAGGTTTTATTTACCAACCATGGACCCTCTCGGGTTACAAATGAATGCATACTAAAACATTTATGATTAGCATAATTGACATGAAACTAAAGATCGTGTATCATATCTTAAGCACATATTGGTAAATAACATATAAACAACAATACATTTTATTCATATTGCTTCCTCGTGAAGTTCTAAGGCACATGGACACACCAGTCAAAACATTGGTTTATGCATCTAGCAAGCTCTTCTAAGTTAGCTAGATCCTCCTATTAGTTTTCTTCCGGTAGTATCTAGAAGGTTTATTAGGTTAGTGATAATACTAGCCGTTTCTAAGGCATAATTATCCTTAACAATGTAAGTATATGTATTTCAATTTTCTGTAAATAAGCATATGTTGATGGAATAACGAAAAAATCACCACTAGAATTATACAAATAAGAAAAGAGAGAAAAAAAATAGGAAAAAAATGTGGGGGTTATAGTTGGATTCGAACCCACGCCAGGTCAATCAGAACGTAAACTGAAACACTTTTTTCCAACAGTTTAGCCCGCTCGGCCACTCCGTAAACATCGCTGATTTATCAGTTTTATTAACTTAATCCACCGCTGGAGAAGCGCGGTTTAATAAGAATCAAGTCGGACAGCAAAGATTAATGGATAAAAAGTACATGTTTCCATTCTATTCGCATGCTAATTGGATTGTGAAGCTCTTAAAGGGACGGGAACTGGCATAGACCTAAATAATATGTTCAGCTCCATCGAAGTCGATCTAAAAATAGAAACTGAGCCGACCGTTACTCGAATTTTATACGGAATGCAAAAATGATTGCACTTTGTTCTGGGATAAAATAATCATGTCTATTTGAATTAAAATATCGACAATCTGGATTCAACTGATCTTATTGTTCAAATTCAATCACGTTTTCTATAAATACTTTAATATTCAAACTCTTTATTGGTTAGTGATAGTTTGACTGCGTATTTTCTATATAACCAAAACTCGCGCATGCGAATAGCCACAACTCGTCCCGTCCGGTAGACGGCGATATTCTTTTTACTATCCCAATTCAAAACTCCTTGAGATAAATTGTAAACCATCCCAGAATATGCCGACATCCAATTCCAACAGTGAGGAGAGACCCTGAGGGGTCTCTCCAATAAGATCAAGAACAGTGTTTTTAGCACTTTGTGTGAAATTTAGGTATTTCCACTCCGGAGTTTTACGGTGATGTAGTTTACAAACTTCGCAAAATTGTTGGGCACACATTAAAAATAACTGGGTATAAAAATAATCGGGTATCTCTTATTCGTGAACTGCTATGCCATATGGTCTTTTAATAATATCTGGTTCGCCCAGGGTGTAGCTAATCAAAATGTATTTATAGCAATAGGTAATGAAAGAATTCATGATGCTTTTATTCAACACTGGGGAAATAGTTTGAATGGTTCAAGTAGAGTACGTTTTTATGTCATACATTTGAATTCCAACCGTGTCTGTCTATGTGTAATATTACTGAGGTTAGAATTGCTCTTAATAAACTTAGAGTATCATCACTCAGGTTCGAAATTGGGAAGGGTCCGTGGCATAGACCCAACCCAATACCTAGAAATGAGCGGATATGTAATAATTGTAAATAAGATTCAGATGAATATTATTTTGGTATGGAATGCGGATTGTACAAATGGTTAAGAAAACTGTATATCAAGAAATTCTTTTGGCATAGGACAAAAATAAAAAAAAACATTTGTGCTGTTGGTAAACTCTACAAATAATCGAGAAGTGGAACGATTAGAGCTATGTTTATTGAAAAGGCGTTTGCTATCAAATCAGCTGCATATACAATCGTTATAGGGAAACTATGCTTTAGCATCAGCGCATTGTATGACTATATGAGATAAACGCAGACCGCATCCGAATCATGGCCGCACACTGTTTCAGTCGGCGTATTAGTGCGCAATTTAGCCTTTGTTTTATCATAATCTTTCGACCTTAGTGCCATTTGAAAAATAACGCAAATTCTCACATGAAATCGGTCATTTGAACTTTTAAAGGCTACTTGTGTCGGTAAAGAGATCAGGTTAGATTCGATGTGGTTAATGGCGAGTATAAAACCCACTGTTGCGGTTATCGGCCATAGTATTATTCGCCGTTTGGCGGTGAACCACGCGTCCCCTCACGATTTCGACCCCAGGCAATGCGCCGTTGTCCAGGCGGGTTGTGGTGGATTCAAGATATGCAAAGGTGGTGCGTCTCCTACATAGTGTCATTCTTTCATTTAAGCAACATTTTGATGATACTTTTGGTGAGTTTCTACAACTCCATAAACTGTCAGCTGTTATTATACAAATGGGTCAAAATGACTTTGACGCTAACTCAGATTCTCTGATCATTGCTAGTACCTTTGAAGAGATAACAGTGTTCCTGAAGACAGAATACAAAGTGACAAACGTAACGGTTTGCGAGTTATTTGAAAGAGACAAGACACGGTTATTGTCAGGAATCTATGAAACGGCAACAGACAAATCACATTTTGGAAACGCTCCTAGATGAAATGTTGGAAGCATCGCCGGATTTTTAACGCTGAAACCATGATATTTCAAAAGCTGCCGGATATCTAGATCATAGATGAGTGTTATTTTGCTGGTAAATTGTAACCAGGCCGCCAGGTTCAATGTTTTCTGTAAAACATATATCAGCTTTCAAGAGCAGTATCCTTTTCAATTGTATAATTATGCTGTTTAATGACTTAATATTAATGACAACGTCAACGCATGCCTCCCTGAAGATCCCTGAATGGGTGAAACCGTTTTTGAATTTTACTGTATATGAGAAATATTTTGAAAATATTACATAATATGTAACTGGACAAGGCGTCTTTCTATTTTTTTTCCTATACTTATATCCGTATTGTATAGTTCATTCTATACTTTTGGACATATATATTTATATATATATAAATATCTGTGAGCTAAAATTGAGCTTTAGCACAGGCCAAGTTGTATAATTTGGATTATATAGTCTGCTTTAGCGCAGATTTGTTTATTTTTATTTTCATGTTTTATTTGTGGCGGTCATGCCGCTTACATGTATTTTCAAATATAAATATCTGCGGGCTTTTTTAGCTTGAGCGCAGGCCAAGTTTAGACATTTGGTTGATATATTCAGCGAGCATTTATGCTCTAGTGCAGACTTATTTGTTTTCATTATTTTTGTTTTATTTTGTGGCAATCATGCCGCATATATGCATGTTCAGATATAAACATATGCGAGTATTCTTTAGCTTTAGCACAGGCCAGGGTGAGTAATTTGGATTATTATAATATTCTGCCAACTGGCGGTTAAGTGCAGACTTTTTTCTTATGTTATTTTCATTATTAAAAGGGACCAAGAAGACACTACTTGGTATAATTATAATCTATTGACATATTGTCGACTCTGCTTCAGGCCATGCCATCAAGGAAGAGAAAGGATCCGGCAACCTCAAACGGCACTGTTGGCAGGAAACGGAGATCATTACCCACAGCGACATCCACTTTAAACTCGAATGATGAGTTATTTGCTCTGTCAGAAAATGTACGATACAGGCCAATGAACCCTTACATTGATCCTTATTAGATTTCATCAGTTTAAGTTCCAACTTTTTTACAAAATACAGAATACACGTCCTCTTATCGGCCAAATAATCACAACTCAGTTTTTGTCATTCTGTTTTCTCACATGGTCATGAATAACACTACTGGTATCGCCATACTGCGCCAATTGAAATCCAAATACATGTAATCATAATCACACATATTTTTATTTTATATATGATTGAGATATTCTGGATTTCAAATGTCGTTTGATTGGAAATCATGGGTATTCAACGCCAGATAAGATATGTTATTGGTTCATTGATATGCAAATAACATTCCACATTATCTGTCGATAAGTATGACTATATATATTCAGAACTACTGAGAATGTTTATGAAATGCATGTGAAGTAGTAAAGGAGGTTCTTTGATGAATCTACGAATTTGAAACATGCACTTAGCTAGCAAAGTCAAATAGTATGTCTGCAATTTAATACGAATATTGGTATACATAAGTTATGATTAAACAGGCCAATATTACACATTGCGTTTAAACTGACCGTTCAAGCAAATTTACATGCGTTATATGATTGATAGTGTCATAATTACGCCTTTGATACATGAACAACTATATCTATAACATGATTTACTTGCATTTATGTTTGTGGTTTACGTTGCTTAATGGTAGTAGGTAATATGATTTAAAGTTTTACAACATGCAATTGCTATCATAGTTTAACTCAAGTCACAATATGATGGTAAGCATATTGTAAAAATGCACTTATCTATGGAAGGTCGGTGTGCCATGTTAAATGCTAAATGCGACTTGCGAAATGCAAAATACGAAATGCTTAATGACAAATGCTAAACGACAAATGCCAATCGCTATTTGGGGACTTCTAAATACTAATTGCTAATCACATTGTACTGAATAGTTGAACAGGATAAGTCAATTTGGAAGGCGAGATCTGTATTTTTTTCCAATATACATACAGTACTATCTATTTTTTTCTTCGTGCGTCGAAAAAAACATAAAAACTGATATCATAATCTCTGTGAACCTCTCGCCATGCAAAATGCTAAATGCGAAATGCTACATGCGATTTGCTAAATGCGATTTGCTAAATGCTATTTGCTTAATGCCAAATGATTGAAACCACAAAAAAATCACGTTTTGCACAAGACGTACAGTGCTTTGATGTTCATGAAGTGGGATAAAGATAGGTATACTAGCAGACAAAATGTTCTTTGCATTTTAAAGATTGGGTTTTAATTAGATTCTAGGTTTTTCCTAAAGCACAGGTATTTCGCATTTCGCATTTAGCATGGCGCATCGGCCTTCCATACTTATCTCAAACTTTTATAAGCCCTATTAATGTACCTTAGTTTCTAGCAACCTTCTCCAGAAAACAAATACCTTACTGATGCTTTTATGTTATGTCAGTTATAGTTTTGTCAGTTATAGTTTTGAATAATTTATGTTTAATGTGTATACTATGTATATACATCCTCATAGGCCGATTGCCTTATGGGTTTGAATAAAGTTATATACATATTTGATACTTTGTTTGTCTAACGTATAAACGGTTCATTTAAAATGATATAACCCTTCTAAACTGCAGCGCATCGCATACTTGGTGGACGACCCCTTTACAGTGCGACATTATGCTCCCGTCTTTGTTTTTGCGACGACGGGAAAGACATAATACTCAATTGTGGCATCATTTTAAACTCTTTGTACGGAGGAAGGAAACTGGATATTTGTATTCTGCCATTTCTGTCGTACCCCAAATGACTTCTTCACGATTGCTCTGGTCTTTAAATGGTAATCGAGTGCATACTTTTTGTTCTCTTCCGATGAAACAGCTATATATATTTAGAATCCCCTTGTATTTATATTTCTGTTCGGTGAAGAAATGTTTGGTTTGCTTTTTCCGTCATTTAATTTATGACGTCACTTGTTTACTGTTTCAGTTTGTTTGAAAATAATTTGGCCATAACATCGTTATTCATGCTGTGTATTTGTCTTTGAATTTTACTTTAAATTTTGACTTGGGTAAAGGTTGGACAAGCGTGAGGTTGGGTACCCCCAAACCTGGTTTAAGCACCCAGTAGCCACGTTTGGCTACTGACCGTTCCAAGACGGTACTCCCACATTCACCCTATCGTCCACTTTGGTATTTAAAATGGCTAATGTTGCATGTTTTATGTTTTGATGTGTGTTCTATTACTTTTTGTCTTGTCCTGTTTCTGTTTGTCTGTTGTTGTTTTTGTTTCACTTTTTTATGACACATGCAAAGGAGGTAGCAGAATGGAAACAGGACGGAATTCCCATGTAATAAGTAAGACGAACGAACAGATGATCGACAGATGGATTGATTAACCAACAGACGCATTTACATTGTAAACAGATTATATTAAAATACAAGGACTGACACTAAGCAGGTAATTTTCAACAAAGCTTGTAATTTTGCGTTCTACATAAGCAACATGCCACCTCGTATGTTGAAGTTTGTTATTTACTTTGCAAAAGGTTGGATCCAGATGATAATTCGATTAATATCGTGTCAACTGTTGCAACATACTTAAATTTAAAATTGCTTAACCCTTACCTTCATAAATACGCCATTTACACAGCTTCCCAAACAGATTAGACCAAGATCATGCAGTACATGTAGGAGCCGTCTAACCAAGGTGTGCGTTGTTTCCTCTTATGAAGTAGTGCAAATCTGATTCTACAGATTTTTTACAACGGCTAAATTTGCGCAAGACATTTCCTCAACATGATGAAGGTGAACAATTTCCTTCAAATAAACGCCTATTCACGCATTTTTTTATTCACGCAAAATTTCCCTTGAAATATTGGCATTATAACAAATCAGCTTATAAATATACATCTTTATTTCTTACATGAATGTAGAACAGGGTAATGGTTAACCTCGACTTGACCCGTATTTGCAAACTTCTTTAACGAAGTAACTTGGCATCTCATCAGGCTTCATTCTATTTGACAATCAGAAGCAGTCAACTTTGCAACGGATCCAAAATTGAGTAAATGTTAACTGGGATATAGGCCAGACAGTATAATGGTAGCTTTACAGTTTCTTGTTCCTTCGATAATACAACTTTAACCCTTTACCTGATAGAAGCGGCTTTTAGCGTGTTTGATTTATTCCTCCGCTGAAGAAAATAGTTCAAATTCATACAGTCATGAACATATTGCATAATAAATATTTTCTATATGCTAGTAGGTGGTAGCTTAAAGCAGGC
Source organism: Azorinus chamasolen (assembly GCA_963576725.1). NCBI lineage: Eukaryota > Metazoa > Mollusca > Bivalvia > Cardiida > Solecurtidae > Azorinus > Azorinus chamasolen. The sequence continues at coordinate 22,950,316 of OY755251.1, read as the reverse complement.
TGAAAGTAAAGCAGAATGCGCCTTAAGGCGCATTCTGCTTTACTTTCAACCTGCTTTAAGTGGTCATATGTCTTCAAAACTAGAAACAGGCTATTGGGTAAAGGGTTAATAATAAGGCTTCCGATATTCTAGACGGAATTCTAGTTAGCTGAATCACTGTTGGCCTTACAGACACATTAAAAGTCCTCTGCAACCGATTTGTTTAATTTTTTCAGTATAATAACGAAAATGAGCAGACATAGTATTCATGTGAAGGGACAGTTAAATGTATGCACGAATAGGTATTGGCGATAGCTTTTCGTCGAGAATGTATTTTATTTTTTTGTAACTAAGTATACGGACGTTTTATGCTAAATATATTCTACCATTTGTTTTGCTTTGGTTTCGTTTTTAACGGGGTTTACGGCGCATTAATATTATTTCAGTCATAACACGGCGTCCAGCTAATTACATGTGGAGGAAGACCCCAGAGGTTCCTCTGTGCACTGTACAAATTGCATTATGACATGAACAGAGGAATATCCGGGTAGAACCACCGATATACAGTAAGCTATATTGCTATATAAATATAGGACGTGTGGGAGACCGGAAATCAAATCAAATATTGTTTCATTATATTAATAATTCCCATGGTGTATAAACATAGCTTGCCTTGGTTTCATATTTGAGTTTGTTGTCCTTTTGTGCTAATAAGTTCACCATCAGCTTAGTGATATAGCGACATATGTACTAATAGTAATATACCTAATGAATATCAATACAATACTCCACCCGTTAAGAATACTAATTAATGTAAAGTAATTTGTTTTTGGGATACTAATATATAACAGTAACTTCATTGTCATTGCAAACACCAGAGAGTCCGATCTGTAACATATCAGCAAACGCTGCAGACCCTGGTCAGACAGCTCTGTGAGGAGTTGTCTGATCTCGGTCTATTATACTCGTACTTGCAAAGGCAAGACAGGCGGGTTTATTGGGTAATTGGATAAAATAAATGGATTAGCTGATAAAATCTATATGCGTACATATCCGTTAATTAAAACTGCCTCACTTATACACAATTACACACAGCATGTTCTTCGTCCTCGTATCGATAAAGAATCTGAACATAAAAGACATTTTCTGAAACTTCAATTCCTAAATAAAGGTATCGATTGTATTGATATTCAAAGTATTATTTCGTGATAAGAATGTAATCGATACTATTCCCAAATATTTCATCAACTCTGAATCAATCACCTATCATCTGTTATAAATATAATAAACCTATTAGGAATGTTAATTTAACTACAATAAAATTGTCTCTGACTTAAATATTGATGTCAATACCCCTATTTCTTGAGATTGTAGCATTTCTAGCTTTTGCTATAAACCAGTTGGTCATGTAATTTTGATATCATTAAGGATAAACGTCTCATGACCCTCCTAACTAAAGGACCTAAATATAGATTACCTTCCCTTATTGGTTTTGACGCTTGTAGAACTCATATTGCGGAAGCTATTCAAGAATTCTGCATAAATTGGTGTCGACGAGAACATGCTGATGTTAATGCCCTTTCGGATTGGAAGAAATGTATTTTTGATATTGATACGCGTATTACATTTTACAAATCAAATTACCACCTTTTACCACCTCGACCTAGAATTACATTTCGCTATTTGAAAAAAAATTATTTCTAATTTTCATTCAAATTATGTTCTTGTTCCTACTGACAAGGCATCAAATAATGTAATCATTATTTGAAGATTGTGTTATGTTGATGTTTTAAAGAAGGAGCTAACTGATTCACAAACTTATATAACAGTTCAAACACCTGAAAAAGATATAGTCTCGGAACATGTAAAAATATGCAATAATTTTAAATCTGGACCTAACATAAAACAACATAAACTTTCTACTTTGTACTGGATTCCGAAACTACATAAAAACCCTTATAAGGCGCGTTTTATTGCCAACTCTAGCTGTTGTACCACTACTAAAATATCTATACTTTTGACGTCCCGTCTTACTACGATCATGTACGAACATGTAAAACGTTACTGTGATAAAATATATGAAAATTCTGGTATTAATGTTTTTTGGTCCATAAAAAATTCAAATGATGTTCTAACGAAACTTGAAAATGAACAGTATAACATTTCTTCCCTGAGGTCATATGATTTCTCTACACTCTATACTACTCTACCTCACCATCTTATACAGGATAAACTGATTAAGTTAATAGAAAAAAACTTTGCCAGAGAAACCAAAATGTTCATTGCTTTATTTGACGGATTGTCACAGTTATTATGCTATGTTTTACATGTTGTCCTGTGTTCACCGTCGTCTATGTTGTGGTTAAGTCCGGTGGGGATACCATTATTTACACTATTTGGTGTACTTTGAGAGAAGTGTGAGGTTAGGACGTCCGTAAACCGGTTTAAACCCCCAGTGGTGTTTTTGCTACTGACCGTGCCAAGGAGGTACTCTCTTCGTAACCCTTCCTTTTGTTTGCCTTGCGTCTTTGTGCTTGTGATTTTGTTCATGTGTGGAGTGTTTGTTTCTGGTTCTTGTGTGTGTGTTGGTGTTTTCTGTGTTCATCTCGTGTATGGGTGTGCTTTTGTGTGTGTGTGTGTGTGTGTGTGTGTGTGTGTGTGTGTGTGTGTGTGTGTGTGTATGTGTGTCATGCCTCACAATTATATATAATTCAATGTTACTACAGATACAATAAAACAGAGTCTAATTTTTTCTCATTTGGCATTGATACTTTTGCTTTCGAAGGATCACCCACTTTCAGAATATTTGTACAAAACATACCCTGATATATTTTCATCCTATTTAGCGTAACGTATCTGGCATTTTCAAAAGTTGAAGTAACGCTGAGTAAGTCAAGCCATTTGCCGCTTTAATTCCAAAAACAATAAGCGAGATCAAGATACATTAACCAATACAACAGACAGAAACATGAGCTGTTTTCTTCTGTGAGTAGAATAAGTATTAATACAGTTTCAGTCGTTTAAAATGCATGATCATGTCCATTCATACATGATTATATTCTTTCTGCAGGATCACATTGTGCCAAGTGAAACAATAGCATCATGGAGGTTTTCCTTTTGTCCACAATAGGACAACCATAATTAAGTAGCTCCGTTAACGTTATGTTCAAAGTAACAACCTTTGCAGATATTTTGAATCCGGGGTAAGACGCAGAGTAACTCGTTATCTCACCAGGGTCCACTTTTTACACTCAGATTTCTTGAACAAAGATGGAAGAAACATGTATGAGTATTGTGTCAGATCACAGGTTTCGTAGACGAAACTTATTTAATGTTAAATGGTTAATAGCTGTGCAGAACATAAACATGACATAGGAAGGACGTTATCTCGTACATCTAGACGGGATTACAACAAAATGGTTTTTTTGTCTTCTAAAACAGAAAATGTCTAGCAAAAATGTCAAATTCTTGTTCGATAGAACTTTTAACATGTTAGCATTCTCTGGAAGGAGTAGTAGTGATGAGCTGGATACTCTATAACTTGCTATGATTGATAATATCGCATTCAAGAATTCTGTTTCAATCTATGTGAAGTGCAAAAGAACAATTCAGAGAAACGCAGGCGCGATGCCATATTCTTACTATAGATACTTTCTCTGGTTCTTTTAGATATCCAGTGTATAGCATTGATACATCGGACCTCGCTTTATAAAATCTCATCCAAAGGATTTGGTCCGGGATCAAACGCGTTTACCATCACCTCCGTTTATTCGCTTATTCAAATATTTATACTGATTGAATCGATGCTATATGAAACATATAATAAACTTCTAGGATAGTGATGAATATTTGCATACATGCAATGCGTCTAACTCTTTCCATGCTGAAGTTTCAAAGTGAAATAATGTCTGTTTAAATATAAAGTTCAATAAAAAGGAAATGATATTTGAATTTGTGAAAGGATTTTGAGTGACTAAACGTGTAGACCCTGATAAGAGGGCTACTCTATGAACATTCCCATCTGGAGATAGACTGTCTTGAAAAAGTAAACAACTTGTTTTCCGCATTCTAAGGGTTGACGTTGTCTAGCATGTAATGTAAATAATTGTATAAGTCTGTATCAGAATAGTAATTTGATTCTCTCACCGCACGCCACCCAACTAGTCCCTGTTTACCATTGTCCGTGCGTTCGCCGGTCTGTCGGTCGTTCTTCAATCCGTCCGTCAAATACACGATTTTAAAATATACAGTAAAACCTTTCTAAACCGGAATTCTAGTAAAGAAGAATTTAGATATTTTAGGCAGGTGGCTGCTTAATGCAGGGTGAAAGTCACGCAGAAAGCTCCCAGATGATTGTCACCCTGGGACAACAAAAGAATGTTCCAAGGTACCAGGATACATAGAGTCATGAAACTTTGTATGGTTGACAATTCCCACATATAGTCATGCAATATAAATGAAACCATCTGTGTCTCGTGGACACATTTCTACACAATAAAGGTGCTGTCTTGAAATAGTTTTTCTAGTTTTTGTTGATATTTCAGCAACACTTATTCTTTGTTTTGGAATGTTTTTTTTCTTATTTACCAATTTCACATGTGTATTTGCTTTCCTTTTTTTGGTTGTTTTATTTGTTGTAAGCAATGAAATATAACCTATTTTAGATGTATTTTTTGAAAACTTTGTTTTTATGAGAACGTTTGAGATACGCTCCAACCTTTGTTTTTTCTCAATAAATTGTCTGTTGTTTGACAGGTGTAATCTTAAATAAGCACACTCCTTCCAATATCCATGGAGTTTGCATTAATATATCAGTTCAACATGACAAGGTGTCAAATCTTCTCATTTGATCAAGGGATAAATTTACAAACTCTCTAAAAAAACTACCGATGTTTTTGGTCAGTTTGCTTTGATTTATGCCGTTTTATCCTTTAACCCGTTCTGTATGGGACACGAGTGACTACTGTCATTTGCGAACAGTGTAGACTTAGAGATACTTAGATGAGAGGGCTCCTGGAGGATCCATCCCATCAACGTCTGCACTGTTTGCACTTGTCTTTAACAAAAAAAAATCTAAATATTCACCATAAGATTGACCTGTTTGAATTTTGGAATAGTCCATTTGAAACGTCAGCGTTGTAAGGGTTGACCATTCTCATGATGATTTAAAAGAAAGACTGCTAAAACCCAGACCTGTTACATTTTTGTCTTACTTGGCATCTCAACTGGATTCATGTTGGATGTTTGAAAATGCTAGTCAGATCGTACTTAGCATCAGAAAGGTTGATCAGATGAAATTTACCGCGTTAAGAAAGATTGATTTATAATCTACCGAAATTTACGAGCGAGCAACCAGACGTAGACTTAAACAGAGTTTGCATTAACTACTTTAGATATCCAGCCGAAAATCTTCGTAAGAAGATCTTTAACGATAAAATAGTTAAAGAGGGTCACTATTCTACGAAAATGGAAGTACGTTACTATTCTGAGATAGTTTTACTTATTTTTCAGGAAAGTTAGAGCCTAGTTTCAATCGGTTAAGGACATAAGGCAATGTTCTCGGTTGCTAGACTAAACCCATTTTAACATATACTGAACAGAAATGAAAACGCACCACTGTGCTAGAATGAAAACATCTTGACCGAAGACAGTTTGTGAATTATTAGTTAAGTAATCATTTTATTTTTGACACAATTTACAACACAAATGTGGCCTTAGGATATTACTGATTCATGATAACTACGATTATTATACCCCCTACCCTACAACGAAGTTTTTGGAGTATACTGGAATCATGTTTTCCGTCCGTCTGTTCGCGCTAACGATTCCTATTTATGTGACTATGTAAACAAGATATATGTTGTTCTTATGTGTTTTATGTGGCTAGTTTTCATTTTCTGCCGCTGTCTTGAACAAAAGAATAGCCACGTTCACTCAATCCGTAAGAACGCCCGTCTATCTGTCCGTCGGTCCGCCTGCCTGTCCGGGGAAATATATGGACACTTGCTGGGTATGGAGAACAATAGATAACTGTAATGTATATTTATTCCGTCTGTATTGTATGGCATTTTATGCTCTTGTTTGATAGTTTAAAACAAAAGATTTACCCAACAAGTGTCCATATGTGAGTGGCTATTTTTTGTTCAGAATAGCCACATAAAAGGAACATTAGCTACATTAAACCTATGAGAACATATATTTTGTTCTCGACCATATAGACCTGTGCATCGCATATTTCCATTATGGTCTGACTACAAATCTAAGAGTCATCTCCCATTGTTTTACTTAGAGTATCAGAAAATTATGTTGTGCGGATAATAACTCATGAAAAGGTCTATGGATCCAAATATTTCTACCACAGAGTTATAAATTCAAAACCAAGATTAATAGTACCCCAAGTTTCCTCTTTTAGCCAGTTTTGGCTTTGAATAAGAGAAAATGATTTCTGGTACACATATATAAAATGATAACAACAAGGTCAAGATTAAACTTGGGTACACTCCGCTAAATTTGAAAATAGTAATTGCCCCTTTTTGACTTAGTATTTGAGAAAATAAAGCTAGTGAGGCTATAATCCCCTTTTTGGCTCAGTGCTATAAGTCGGTATACAAAACAAAAACTGTTTCGCGCAACTTTAATTGTGTACACAATCTCATTGATATAAAGTACAATTGCAGTACACCGTTAACACCTTTTTCTGTATACAAGTTTCATCTTGGTGATTTGTGGCAACAAAAATAAAGCAAAACAAAACAATCGTATTTCTCTTATTTATTCATGAACATCTTGTCCTTTTTATTACATACATCGTGTTGCATGTTTTGTATCTGTATTGTGTCTGTATGTACATATATTCATAGTCATGTTAGGTGTTCTGAAAGGCAGCCAAGTGGGGATATTCGTTAGCCTTTGGCCTTTGGCTTACAATTCTAGTTTTGATATGTCATAACAGACCATGACTTCCGTTCACCCAATAGTTTCCTGCAGTCGATATGCCATGGATTCGCACAAATGTATGTACACGCGGCTGTAAATGTGAGGCCACTCATCTCAAATAGCATCACGGAGTTATCTGATGCTCTTTGGTTGGCGACGTCGACGTTGCAAACGACGCCCAATCTCTCGTAAATAAAAGATAAAAAGGGTAAATGTGAGGTTTATAGTCTGGAACTATATACAATGTACATATTCTCCCGACTTCACAATTTACCCCCTGATCACTGGGTTATAAGTCGACCATTAACACTCGGCGCCTAAGGCAGCCATGGCACATTGACTTATTTCCCTCACAGGTACCCATTTATACACCTGGGTAGAGAGGAGCAAACGTGGGATGCATGTTTTGCTCAGAAAAATTCTGATAGTCCGACGGCAGGATTCGAACCGGGGACCCTTCGATCCCAAGTCTAACGTCCTACCACTGGACCACCACTCCCACTGTAAGTATTCCCAATGGGATTACAATCTGGCGTACGTGGTGGATAGGGAAGGCTTGAATGTTATCTGTGTTTAGAAAGTTCGCAATCACACTATTTCGTGTGTGCCGTTTCATTATAAATCTGAACTATTAACCTGGAACGTTGCTGCAACTGGCAGCCATGCGTGCTAGAATCCGGTAATGCATTTCTTGGCATTCAGGTCTCCTTCACAGATAGTTAGATCCGCCTTGAAATTGAAATTGATCGCGGCACATAGAATCAATCCGTTTGAACCAAACTGTTCGTGTTCAAACATCTTGTATACCCCGTCCCTATGAATCAAATTATATCCTGATTCATCTGAGAAGACCAAATGCTGTTCAATGTTAAAATGGTATATTATTAGAATTGAATCGTGAAAGCGACATGAAACATTTTTTTATATATGCGATGAATCAGTCCCGGTAGGCAGAACAATTATGCGATTGCTGTTGCTTATGACAAACCCTTGTATTAAACAATATTGCTGTGTGAATACAGGAGGGTGGAAAGAGTTGAGTCTGCTATTGTAAGCTTTTAAGTGGATCAAATGTGTGGTAGATATATGACCAGAATGCTCGATTTTCTGTGCAGCTACTGTTTTATATAAACTGTTGTTTTACCCATTACCATTTTATACTATAAAGTAGCCTGTGGCCATTTTCATATTTGGCAGCATCAGTGCATTTGCATTATTTTCTCATTAGTTTCACGTAATTATATGATCATTTTGCATGGCATTGTCTCATTGCATTGTTATTACTTGAAACAGTTTGGATGGAAATAATTAAAGGAAATCGTGTGATAGTAGATATTTATGAAAATGCACTTTCCGTTCTGTTCAGGGTCGTAGCTTATCAAAGCACGCGTTTCCTTGCTACAATGTCAGTATTGACCTAACTAGTATCCGAAGGCGCTCTGGTTTAGCCAGCAACCTGGTCTCTAGGCATTTTGTCACAAAGGTGTCGTTTAGAGTAGAACTGGATTGCTCACAAGATCAAGCTTAATAAAAGATTGGCTTTCAATATATATTGCACTTCTCGCCATAGCCCAACTATGTCACAATTGGACCGTCAATTTCAAATTACTCATAGGGAAATCCTACATAGACTCAATTACATAGACGCTCGCAATTAGTTGTTCGCTCAACTGGGACAGCTTAACGCAGTACGGAAGTTCCGCAGAATTCTCCTGCAAGAGTTATTTGCATTATTTTTGTCCTGCATTAAGCAGTTGTCTATTTTGATACTGACATTATGAATATAAATTAGATTAATTTATAATGGCATATGAACACGGTGTTTTGGCTCAGCAGAAAATGTAGAATCATTTATTAGTATAATTATTTATACCACAAGCAAACAGAGTAGACCCGTATCAGAAGCTCCTATAGGGACCGTCTAATCTGGATCTACTGTTTGCGAATGCGTGAAAAAAAAGCGTTTATATGAAGGAAATGGTTAAAGACACGAATGTATTTACAGTGGTTGCGTTCTACGGCAACAAGGAATTTAATCAGACATTAAAGTCACTTCAGGCTATATTCAAAAGCAAAGCAACATGTTTGTTTCAAATACATTTGTTTTCTTTTAAAAAATATACATCAAAACCCCCCGCTCATTTGCGTTTGAAAACCTTAATAAAGTACTAAACATTACTAATGTATCGAACCACAACATGCCTATTGTTTCAGATTACCACTTAATTGAATTGTTCAACCAATCTTGACTACATGCTGACAATGTTCATGCATGCATGAGTGAGTACTTCACCTTTAGCCTGCTATGGGCGGATGAGTGAATACGTATGCAAACAGTTTGAGTCCAAATGAGTCCGAGTAACTCGGCATCTCATCAGGATCCAAACTGTTTGACACCATGATTGCATTGTGGTAGACAAATTGATTACTATAGCTTGAATTTTAAAAATTGGTAGGTGAAAAAATCTGCAAAAATAATTTGCTCAGCCGACTAAAGCTTAAGTTAACAACAAATGTTTACTCAAATCCTGATGAGAAACAAGATTTAGTTACATGTAATTCGTTCAAATGTATGATAAACTTCTAACCCGATTGAGTGTCAAACATTTTTTATCTTGATGAGTCGCCGAGGTACACGGCGTCCCATCTGGATCCAATCTGTTTGCAAGTGACGGTTAGGTTGCGATCGGCAGGATAAGGGTTTACTTTGTGAATGCTTAACCCTTCGCTTGCTATTCGCGTCAATATACGTACCTGTAAATAGTGAAGACCCAGATGAGACAGCTCCTGCAGGAGCTGTCTCATCAGGGTCTGCACTATTTACAAGTTGATTGTGCAACCAGTGCACTCCACAGCAGTGATTGTACAGCAAATCACTTGTACACAGTGAAGATATGTGTAATTATACAACAGGGCATGGGTAAAGAAGGAGAAAAGTATTTTAAAATTCAGCAAGAGAAGGGTTAATGTGACCTGACTCTGTGGCTTATATGGATCGAAGTTGTTGACTATTGTTCCGTATTTTTATAAAAGCTTGAGTGAATTGAAATTAAGTCAGCATTGCAACAGATCGTAGTGGATGTGTTAATATCAGCAGGATACAGGTTAACTATAAGTAGCCACTGATGTCAAATACTGATATTAATGATTTGAATTTGCATAACTGCACACGAACACAGTCTTTTGCCCGTGGCATAAACTGGAGAATGAAATGTATTGAATTCCATAAGCAAACATAGCTAATTCTGTTCAGACGGCCTCTGATCTGGGCCTACACTGTTTGCAAAAGTGTTAACATTGACACCGTGTATATCTGTGGCTTCTTCTACTGAAACATGTACGTACTTTCCACCATTTTAAATAGTTCAATTATATAATAAAACACACTTTTCCTCAAACAATTTCCGGCTGCAAACCGTGTATTTTTCTTTAATCTTTAGCCTGTTCTAGGTGGATGAGTAAATACCTATGCAAACAGTTTGGATCCAGATGAGACGCCGAGTTACTCGGCGTCTCATCAGGATCCAAACTGTTGACACCCTGATTGCATTTTGATAGGCAAATTGACTATAGCTTGAATTTTGAAAACATAATAGGTGAAACACTCTGTAAAAATAATTTGCCCAGCAGACTAAAGGTTAAGTGGCAGTATAGGCTTGCATAATGCAAAAAGACCCCCCTCCCAGCATCACGCACACCACACGCACACCACACACATACGTACACACGCGCGCGGGCACACACACACACACACACACACACACATACACTACCCGTGGATCACTTTCAGGCGACTTTGGTGACGAAAGAGTTACATGTAGGATACAAATATGTTCAATCAACTTATCAACTTGTAACCCTTATCCTCTGTCCTCTCAAAGCATAAACTAGCTTTTACGAAACACTTGCCCGAGTCCTAAATGAAATGCCGAGTTTAATTGTTTTATATGCTCATCAAATGGCGCTCAAGACAGAATTCAAACACGAAGATGATAAATCGGGTCGTTATATCGCTCTTACATCACTACCAAGCTTTCACGTCTGATATATAGGCGAATTTATGGGGGGGGGGTATAAATCAAATAACATATTGTTACTGATGTATGGCAGTGATAGGTCATAAATCAAGCATCGAGTCATCAAATATTCAGTATTCAGTAGAACATCTCTATAGCGACAAATAAATAAACAAGGGACTCTACTAGGGTAGATGGCTACTTAATGCAAAACCTGTCTTTAACCCTTTCCCTCATATAACCGTGTTTTCATGCATTTGCAAACAAAGTAGACTCAGATCAGACGGCTCCTATAGGAGCAGTCTGTTCAGTGTCTGCTCTATTTGCTAGTGGAATTTGAAATATATGTTTCTTTACTTTCTAAAATGGCAATAATGTTCCACTTTCCATATTTCATTAGAACTATTTTGTCCATGACTATTCAATAGGTATTGAAATTTGGACTAAATGTAGAGCAGGGAAAGGATTAAGACCCATAATGATATCACTTGTAGTAGTAGCTTAAGATAGGTATTACTGTATTCCATACTAAACTCCTACTCGGAATTATAAACCAAAGATTAACGACGTAAAGAAAACATGTCTGATAGTCTACAGATTATCAGATTATATTTTACGAGAAAAACAGAATATGGTTCTTATGGAATAACTATCAACAGCTATTTTTATCAGTTTTAACCCTTCGCTTGCTATTCACGTCAATATACATACCTGTAATTAGCTGTCTCACCAGGGTCTGCACTATTTACAAGTTGATTCTGCAACCAATGCACTCAACAGCAGTGATTGCACAGCGAAATACTTGCACACAGTGAAGATATATGTAATTATACAACAGGGAATGGGTAAAGAAGGAGAAATGTGTTTTAAAATTCAGAAAGAGAAGTGTTAATTAGTCTTTGTTTCAGAATGTGTCTTTCCACAATAGAATATTGGTGATCACATGGGCAAACATATGTACCCATATCAAACTAGTAACATGTCTTCCATCAGACAGGATCCTGGGTCCATGCTTATAAAACTTTAAGTTGAATCCGAGTTCGTTCTCAAGTTTTTGATTGCTTGAGAACTCAAATCTAACCAATCAAAAGCTTGAGACCGAACTCAGACTCAACTAAAGAGTTTTATAAGCATGGAACCAGACTGTTTGACAGCAAGTGCTTGCTTTGTGCAATTCGAAAGAAATACACATGCAGGAGACTTCTGTATAACTCTTGTCCTTCATTAAGCTACCACATGCCTTTAATTCACGCGGGAATAAAGAATTGCATCAATATTCATGGACGAAATAGTTAACGGACTCATATGATCAGGGTCCAAGTTGTTTGACACTTGGTCAAGTTGTTCTAAAATACCTGTGCCTTGAAACTTGGTCAGCAGTTTTTCAAAGGCATGGTCGAATCGAAGATAAAATTACAGATCATAGTCATCGGTGGAGATATTTTTATAGTAGCATAAGGGTCTAAAAATTCAAACAAAATGCGTAGTCTGAACCTAATGCAGCAAAAGAAATGAGAAGGGCCAGACCTGTTTGTCATCTGTTATATGTGTCGTTCCGTTTAACGTTTTGACTTACCTGATATCTTCACCTGTTTAATAGCCATACAATATCATGAATATGTAATAGCTGAAATTTTATAATGGCACAAGAACAATGCATTAGTTTACCTTGGCAGAACATCACACCTATAATTTATAATTCCTTAATTAAACAAACAAGAGTGTTCGGAGTAACACATGTGTCACCTGCTCGCAAATGACAAAAAAAGTATTGCATGCACAGTGATGGACCTTAGTTACATCAATGGTCCCCAATGAGAGGAAGACACATATAAAATATGAAAAGCTCTATAATGATTAGTTTTGAAATGACAGCCAAAAACAGAAAGTGTGACAGACAGACAGACAGACAGACAGACAGACGGACAGACAGACAGACAGACAGACAGACAGACAGACGACGGAAAAGTGGTCCCTAAGTGACACACTACCTCTCGGCAGGTGACACAAAAAGGATGCTGATCAGCGGTCTGATCTGTATTTTTGTCTGCTTGCAAAGGCGCTAAAAGCGCGTAGTAGATGAGAGGGTTCAAGTAAAGGGCCATGTGCTACAGTAAAATCTCTCTAAACCGGTCGTATAAATATCGGTCTTAGAGACAGGCGGTTGCTTAATGCACGTCGTGCAGGAATCTCCCTCTATGAGCTTTCTGTATGACTTTCACCCTGCCTAAAATTATCTAAATTCTTATCTACTCTACTAGAATTCCGGTTTAGAGGAGTTTTACTGTATTTGGTCAAGACATCTGGAATACATAATAATGGAATTATTCGTTTGATAAACGGTCATTCGTCCACCTTGTCATGGAAACCAGTGCAAATACATGTCATTTAATGTAATTCAATAATCATTCTGCAGTGATATGATAAGCAGAAACACAGACGAGTGTCGTATATGGAGACTTATATCCCCTTCGGCTTAGGATAACGCTTAGAACTCGTCTAGACAGTTGTATTGGACCTTACCGGATAAACATTCCGGAATAAGGCACTGACCTGGTTCAGTTAAGTCTAGCTTATACAACCATATACACGTAATTTACTAACCTAGGCGTAACTCGAGTAACTCGGCGTCTCATCAGGATCCAAACTGTTTGTTACTGTTACTATGTTTTTGAAACAAAAACGAAAATAAAAAATGAAAATTTATAGCAGACGACAAAGTTAGCAGACGACAGAGTTTGGCAGCGAAAGGGTTAAGTACAGAAACTAAGTAAGTACAGCTTGTTTAAAAAAACAGTGTTGCGGCAGATATCCTTTGTACGACACGATAAGGGTTAACCTTTTCCTCTATGAAGAAACAATGACGCCATGAATACTTATTAGATTAACTGTTATAATAGTACATGGACACAGAAAGTGTTGGCCTATGCAGAAAGTGTAGAATCATTGCTATATTATACCATTAGCAAACAGAACAGACCCGGATCAGAACGTTTTGGCCTCGGCAGAAAATGTGGAATCATAGCTATATTATATCAGAAGCAAAATAGAACAGACCCGGATCAGACGGCTCCACTAAGAACCGTCTTATCTGGGTCTTCTCTGTTTGCAAATGCATAGAAAAAATTATATGTGGAGGAAAGGGTTAAACTATTTCACATATTAACCTACTTAGATAGATAGATTTATTTCAATATCAAGCAACAAGACAATAGTTAACAACAGATACATATTTTAGAATTATAACAATATAAAAATATCAGTAATAGTGTTATTATATGTGTTTTATGAACCATGTCAGTCGCGTCAATACCAAGGATGACACAAGACGAGACTATAAACCGAGGCCCGATCTATCAGTGCTTTACACGGGGCATCTAAAAGAACCAGAGAAACTCAGTCGATAATAAGAGTAGGACATCACGCCCGGGTTTCTCTGTATCCTCTCCCCTCTCTCTGGGGCGTCCATATATATCATGTTTATCAGTGTTGTAAATGCTCTATTAATTACTAGAAGTTTAAAAACAATATGAAATAAGCTATTTAGATTAGCACAATTATCACAAGTTACTGAAAGTTAAAAATAACTGTGAAATATAATGGAATATCAAATCTATTGTAAACCACAGGCCATTTCTGTCAGAAAGTAGAGAGTTAACTTAAACTTTTTGACTGTGGGGAGCGAGAGTGCATTGTCATTTGAAAACAGTGTACACCCAGATTAGAGGGTTGTTGCAGGATCCCTCTGATTAGCGTCTGCAATAAGTGTGGTTGTCATGCAGAACCCAATAATATATTTATGACTTTTGTGCTGATTGAACTGTATCGATAAACAGTGATGAACAATTCCACTCAGATAAACAGTGATGAACAATTCCTCTCTGATAAACAGTGATGAACAATTCCACTCTGATAATTTAGCGTATTTAACACGTATAATGTTCGGTTAATGCAATTCTGAAATGCACCCAATTGTATTGCAATCGCACGACTGCACATATTTGTATTGCAGTCACACGACAGCACCCATTTGTATTGCAGTTGCGCGACAGCTTGCGCTTCCACGGACCAACAGAGCAATATACGAGTATTTGTGTAAACCTGTGATAAAACTATGATACTAATAGGAGTATGGGGTTATTCTCAATACTGTAGAGACTATAAATAATAATTTTCCCTTTATTTGAAAGAAATGCCCTTTGACGCTTTTGCAACAGAGAAGGGTCAGATCAGGAGCCATTTAGTTTAAAATAAATTGTATTTCAATTTGAATTAAATTCGTTGGGTCACATGTTTTAAAACAATAGTTCGGTTATATTCCTACAATGCATGATACACATGTAATAAATACAGTAGACTATATGGCATTGTGGCGTCTTTGTGAAAACTGTAAAGAATAACAAAGAAGAGTCCAAATAGAACTTAAAAACATCAAAATAGGAAGACGGAAATAGCGACGATTAAGTTTTTCAAGCTGGTCACACACCTAATCTGGCAGAAATGGTGACGGGTCCTGTGGACATCGCTGTCACCTAATATGCTTATGGAAATATATAGATCTGCTTTTACAGTATCTGTCACTGCCAACATTTGTATTCATATGCCATTCATGTGGAATGTTTCATTTATTCTTAAATTAATACTCACATGGTAAAGGGTTATCATGACAAAGTTTCACAGTTCCGTCTATTTGTCTGAAGGAAATAATGGGGAAAGAGGGGTGAGAGAAATCAGACACAAGTTCGTCTTCATTTTGAACATGTATTAAACCAGCATTGTGATTGTTTTCAGGCGTTTTGTTTTTGTGAAATTCAAACTATGCGTCCAGGCCAGCCAGAGCATGTGCACTAAACCCGTTTCCGACCCATACAAGTTACATGTGTCTCACCTTAAATTAAATCCAAATAGCTATGCTTATGTAAGTGCTGCGAGGAACGATATATATAGTTATATTAAACGTTCTCATAAACGCTGCATTGCAAATAGTGCAATCACTTGTCAGATGAGGTATCTGACCAAGCATCACACTATATGGAAACATTCGGAGGTAATTGCTATACATTTTGATGGGAGACAAACAGTGCAGAGGTCGACTCATTCGAACATGTATCTGACATCCGTTTAATTTTTTAACACTTAAATGTTGAGATAGAAAGAGACCAGGATTTTTATTTTAGCTATTGGATTTTACCTTACAATAATTATGGACAGAGACAGATATATAGTGATAAAGATCAATCAAGAGAGAATGACACGTAGAGACTGATTTCTCCGTTGCTGTTTTTTCTTCTTTTGCCTCTTTTGTAATGCCAAGAAAGGTATATTAATATATAAATCATTAAAAGAAGTGTGTTACATTCTGTTGTGTTGGTGTCTTATTTGACTATATTTCAGAGCCGTTAAACTTATTTTGTACTGGACTAAAAAGTAGTTTCAGCCGGATCGGTACACTTGCATTGTTCATGGCAGAGTGGAAAATGTCATTTTATTAGACTGAATGCGCGCGTATAAGTCACTGACACATCCGCTAAATTTCTCTCTCAGAAAGTATGTCATTTCTACTACTTTCTGAGAGTATAAATAGGTGAGATCTATCCAGTGGTTACATTAGCTATTTAGGAACATATGTTAATTCATTCTTAATTAATTTGTTCCAGCAAAAGTGTTCTTTGAATATTTCTTTGTATCGAAGCCCCTGGGGGTCGGAGGTCAACACTGTAAAATTTCCCTGTAGACTGGTTCTCTGTATACCCTGTATTTCTATTGCAAATCAGGCCTGAAGACAGGGCTCTATCACATAGGTCTGTTTACTTCCTGTACAATGTTTTTACCACTTCCTGTTTTTGAAAGACTCGTGTTTTTCAAGTTATATTTTTCACGCTCTGTATTTCCCCATAAAACTGCAGTAATGTTATTAACCCCTGTCTTGTTTGCTATCGCTCTCGTCAGTATTTTGAGGGTCATAGAGTGTGACAAGGACAGAGAGACCCACAGTGAGGTAACCTCCATATGCCAACGAAATAGGCTACTACTCTCGTGCTGCACTTTAAAACTCAAGCGAGCGGCCGCTTCGACCAAAATCCATGCATAAATGCTCATACAGAACTTTCTTATCACTTTCTTATGCATCCTTCTACTTGCCTTGTCACAGGATGTTGAATCCAATCCAGGACCAACCCTTATACCAGAGGTTGTGAGCAACACATCCACCGTGTTCCCCTGTGGAAACTGCCAACAACCTGTGACATGGACGTGCAAGGGTGTAGAATGTGAGTTCCGCTATATATGGTACCAAGCTGATTGTCAAAATATTTCTGACAGCTTGTATGATAGACTTGGTACTGACCCTCGGGTTGGGGCCTTGAAGTGTCTTGCTTGTGAAAAAATTAACATCACAACGTCTAGCTTAGCCAGCCTAGACACTTTTGAAACACCTAACAAAATTAATAGTCTAAACATTTCGGAAATTACCAGTCACACCCAAAACAACAGCTTTAATATACCACCAACAACATCTACACCGACAATATCAAAGCAGTCCTCACACACGTCGAAAAAGTCAGGGAATACAATAAAGAGATCATTGAATGTATTAATTGTTAATTGCACATCAAGTGTAGATAACAAAAACTGGAAAACGAAAGCACGGTTACATCAACAAAACCATATATCATTATAGGCACATAATCATGGCCTAAACCTAAACACTTCAATAATGAAATTTTTAATCCAAATCTTGGTTACACTCCCTTTAGAAGGGACAGACCAGGACTGGTAGGTGGAGGGTGCTCATTGCCGTACACAATAGCCTGCTGGCCCAAGATGCTACACATCTTAACTTTATGGGTGAACATTGAAATTTATGGAGCCAAATCGTAGGCCTACTCATTGGCACATACTACAAACCCAAAGAATACGATCAGCACAGCCTAAAGGAGTTTGGTAAATATTTATCTCTGGCAACAGCATCTAGTGCTACTGTGTGGTAGGGGATTTCAACATGCCAGAACTCGACTGGTCAACTATCTCTCCAACTCCTGATTGCAAATATGAATCCTTTTATAGAGACTTTATTGGCACTTTGTTTTACAATAACCTGACTCAAATAGTACAGGACTCCATCCGAGAAAATCCCGTCCTTGACCTATATTTGACAAATAATCCGACCTTAGTAAACAGAGCCAATATTATCCCAGGCATAAGTGACCATCAAGCTGTACTGGTCGAATAAATTTGCAACACTATAGAAAAAAATCCACCTTTTTAATAATGCTGACTAGGACCAAAAACAAACTTAAATAAAAGTTAATTTTTGACGTTTATATAGAAAACGAGACAAAGCATACAAAATACAGGAAGAATAAACAAAATAAGGATCACTATTTAAATCTTAACAATCGTGTAGGAAAGAAACTTAAAAAGCCTATCAGCAATACTTGGAAGAAATCCTCAATGTAAATTCGACAGAAATACAAGAACAGCATACAGAGAATAGTCCAAATACCAAAAAACTTTACTCACTACTAAAACACTCAACACATGACTCCACCGGCATAGACACATTAAAACAGAATAACAGAAAGTGCACAGATGACAAAGATAAAGCCAATATTCTAAACGAGCAGTTTCAATCCGTCTTCACTCCAAAATCTCCTCTCTCTCTAAAATGACTTTCTAAAATGAAGGTCCAGTATTTAACAGACACAGGTAGAGAGATACCCAATAATATGTCTTCTCCCCACAGTACCATGCCCGATATTGATATATCACGTAATGGCATTGAGAAAACTCCTATGAAAATTAAACCCTCATAAGGCTGCAGGACCAGACAAATTTAGACATTCAGTACTAAAGAATCCAAGTAAAGAACTGGCTTCTATACTTACAGAATTTTTCAAAAAATCACTTGAGACATGCACCTTACCTGAAATTTGGAAAATGGCAAACATAGCTCCGATATATAAAAAAGGCTCAAAGTCGGACCCAGCAAATTATAGACCTATCCCTCTCACCTATGTCTTATGTAAAACTCTATATCACATTGTTGCTTCTAGTATCACTAAACATGTTACTAGCGCAAACCTCTTCTACGAGTTGCAACATGGTTTCAGGGGAAAAAACAATCATGCCAAACCCAGCTTCTCATGCTTATTGATGACATCCTCCAATCGGTAAACCTGAAAAGTCAAGTGGATCTAGTGCTTCTTGACTTCTCCAAGGCTTTCGATATGGTAAACCACGAAAAACCTCTTTACAAGCTTCATTTCTGTGGCATTAGGGTCAAACTCTTAAGTGGATTAAAAGTGTTCTCGATAATCGTTCACAGTCTGTAGTGATTAATGGTGAAACATCCAGTACTATCTCGGTCTCTGCAGGTGTACCCCAAGGGTCAGTCCTAGACCCGCTTCTGTTCCTTATCTATATAAATGATCTTCCTGACTATGTAAAATCTTCTAAAGGCCGTCTCTTTGCTGATGACACAGCTCTTTACCTCTCCTGAACAGTTGCTTCTCACTCCAGTCTATTACAATGTCATTTACAGCAGCTTGAGATATGGGAATCAAAGCGGGAAATGAAGTTTAACCCATATAAATGCCAGGTTTTCCAAATCACTAAGCGTAAAACAGTCATTCTTACACAATATACACTGCATAGCACCATCCATCCTTGAAACTGTCTCGTCAGCCAAATACCCGGGCATCACTGTATCAAACACCTTAAAATGGAATGCTCATATAGATAATATTACCACAAAGCAAGTAAAACTTTAGGTTTTCTAAGACGTAGCGTCAGGGTACACTCAGAAGGACTCAAATCAATGACATACAAGACACTGGTCAGGCCCCAACAGCGTTACTGAAATGCTAAATTATTTGCAGTGGCGACGTCTTGACCTCCGGTTCATCGACCAGCGCTTGACTATGTTTCATAACATTTTGAATGGCCAAGTTGCTATTTCATGTCATGATTATCTCGTTCCAAACAAAAGGTCTTCCAGAACTTCTCACTCCCAGGCATTCCAGCACATCCAGACGAAACCTGACTACCATAAATATTCATTTTTTATATCATAAATCGGAATGCCTTGCCTCCAGACCTCATTGTACTATACGGACCAGAGTTCAGTCTGGCTGTGAGCCAGATTGTGAGCCAGATTGAACACGTCTCCCGAGATATACCTGCCCTGTTTTAGCCTGTTTTAACCCATCTATTTCTCTTTCTTTTTACATTCATTTAAACCCAAGTCTAACTAACGTCTTGTCTGTTGACGCGCGAAGTCTAGATCCCCAGCAGGGGTTTGACTTATTGGAAGATAGATAGATAGATGTCGTATGTATTTGAAGAAGTTGCATACGAGTAAAGTTTGCTGACAGTAGCAAATAGTGGTGACGAATGTTACTTTTTGCAACAGTAATCATAAACTTATTCATGAATACCCTAGCTACCCTAACAAAATAGCTACCCAGACAACATTAGGCAGAATAGTGCAAACCCAAATCAAACTATATTAGCAGTTTGATCCGGGTCTACACTTATGCTGCTATGACATTTTAATATAGGGTTATCAAAAATGTGCCGAATTGACGTTAATATGTATTATGCGCATGTTTCGTATTAATTAATCAACATCAGAAGCTGTACACGTATACATACAATGAAAATAATGCTTACAACCCATTTGCCGACAGGATATATTTGTTCAGCTCAATATAATCGATATTATGAAGTTCTGAATGACTCCGATTCTATTTCGGAACAACGCTTTGAATATTAATTATGTTTTTATCACATGCACAATGGCTGACACGAGTTGTTGGTCTACATGGTGTGAGCCCGGTCAAAAACCATTTTCTGTATCCCCTAGCTACTTCCAGGAATAGATTGGGTTATACCTTCTTAATACATTCATATTAAGTGCAAACACTGTAACCAAAAGACAAAGTGGTCAAAAAACGTTAACTCTTTCGCTACACACATAAGGATGTACACACTGTCTATTTTCGCTTTAAATTTGAGCCATCCTGACGCTCCACACACATATTTCCCAACATCCACCAGAGGAAGTAGTTCTGCAAGAGAGCCACAAAAATGCCCCAATGGGCAGAGAATACCCACACTAACTTGACAATATGCAATTATTCTTAAGAGACACTTATTAGTTCATATTTAAAGCACTGCATTTCTTTAAACCGCAGTTTTTGAAATCACTGTGGCGTTGGCCAATCAGAGTTAGTTATTCAGTGTTTCCTTTTTCGTGAAGACTGGATTATTGCCGCCAAATTCATTTGGGCGGCAATAATCCAGTCTTCTCGAGAAGAAATTTTGATTGGCTGACTATCGTTTCTGACAGCTTAAAACATTGACTCAGCACACAAAATCCTGAAGAGGCGCCAATTTACTCAGTGTTTCCTCTGGATCCAAACTGTTCGGAGATTTAGGCACGGCCCCGCTGAGATCTTATTCAAATATAACAATTTATTTTATTAGTGTTTTAAGTATAAATGTTATTTTCTTCTATATAATTTTACGAAATATGGTCAGAAAATGACAAACTTTAGGTTTTATTCAACCAACATTCCCTTGATACTTTATCTAGGACCTTCCAGAGAGGATACCATGAAGTAATCTATGATGTGGTATAAGTCACACGCGCACAATTCCGAAATTAGGACTCTTTGGTTTTCATTTTAGGATGGAATCACTAATTATTATATATCAACATTTTTAGATCAGTGTGTTAAATTTGCATTATATAATATTAAAAAGTAGATCAAATATTTGTGACTCAATGGCATCCAGTGCAGATTATGTTTGACCTTTATGCGTGCCAATGACTTTGGTATGTCAGGCCGTAGATCGTGAAGCCTGATGAGATGAGTACGTTTGAGTGTCTGTAACTGTTCAACACTTATAATCAAGATTTTAAAAAAAACGCAATCGACTATGACACAAGTGTTGCAAGCTTTATAAGACAAAAATAGGTGCCGTGATTGGACTCATATTTGTATTAGTGCAAATGGGTTTTTTTCACTAGTAAAGGAATAGAACTTTGACTTTAACTTTAACATTTCACCGATTGGTCTTTAAATCGGATCCCGCTTTAATTTGAAATAACGTCAGACGTTTCACAATATTCATTTTTATATATTCAAACACGCAACACAAACACACGGAAAATACAATTTAAACCAATTTTAATGTTATATTTCCCCATTAGTAACTCAGAAATGATAGAAGATCGTATTATGTTGGAAAATAAATAGAGCTTAGTCGTCAATAAACTGTCTGTACTTTGACAGTTGTAAGTTTAATTGAACAAAACATTTCAAACGTTTGTTAAACTGTATTTAATATGTAGGCCTAAATTGACAAGCTGTCCTTCATTCACATTTAATTCAGACAATGCATATTGCCAGTTGAATTTACGAATCACGACGTTAACTGTCTCCCATTAATTGTACCTTGGCAAAGTACGTCCCATTAATTGTACATTGACAAAGACGGAGGGATATTTAGTTGGCGCTGTCCATCTGACGGTATCGTTCTTACCTGTACATCCGTACGATCAGCGGGATATCTATAAACCTTATTTACAGGAATGTTTGTTTGCATAAGGCAAAGCGTTGCGCCAAATACCTTCGTAATCCACTTATTTCTGCGGTTGATTTATTCCACTCATCACATATTTGTATATATACAGCGTGTTTGTTACTTTTGATATTGCATTTCTAAAGTTTGGATCATGTCAATAACTATCATTATATTTAAACATACATAAAGTATAGTGTTTATACATTATCAACTTATTTATTCATATATTTGCATCACCTTTATCAGTCTATATCAACTTATCATCTTGGTCGTCAGGTATGAGACTGGGTCGCATTGGTCTGGTGGTCAGGAAGTGTGTGCTTTGAATTTTGTTTTTAAAGTTTCACTGTTTTAGTATGAAAAGAGAGTACCGCTTTTAAAGCCCATGCTACGGGCATGGGTAGTGTTACACTTTTAATCACTACTCATGAACAGACTCAATAATACCGAGTCTTCAAATTTCTCTTTCCACATTGCTACCGTTGCGTTTAAATGGTCTCACACTTTCAGAATAGTTGTATTGTATCATCATATCCTTTTTCCATTTGTATAACTTGATAACGTTTATGTATGGTTCTGGGTCAAGCTGCGGGAGCATATAAATAGATATTTGCAACTGAAATTCATTTCACCGTGTATTGTACTTTAACATTCATTTAACATATTTACCCCCACCAATGACCATGTAAGGCTATGCTATTTACACAAGTTGTTATTAACCCTTCACCTGTCCAATAGTCGTTTAAGAAATAATGGTATGATGAATATTTATCAGCTGAATTTTTATAATGTTAACTTTTCTGGGAAATTGTTTCTTTTTACAAAAACTGTAGAATCACATCTATATAATGTCATAAGCAAACAGGACATAAAAAAGTAAGAAACTGTAGGATCAGATATATAGTGTACCTTAAACAGAGTAGACCTTGATCTGACGCCTCCTATATGGATCTGATCTAGGTCTACCCGTTTTGCAAATGCGTGAAAAGGCGTTTATATGAAGGAAAGGGTTATCATACTTATTGCTGATTATTGATCACACTAATGCAACAAGCCAAAAATTGAAAGTCCTTCATTTATCACATATACAATCATTTACAACATGTAACCTACCACCATTTTGCTATTTCACATGTAAATATCTTATATGTATAAATATATTCTGAAAGTGGGAGATCATTCGAAAGCAAAAGTAGCAATGCATCTCATTGTAGCATACAATTCATTTTTATAATATAAGCCCAATTGAACCAGTGAGGTTACAGGTCTATGTCTTCGTTTAAAGATGTGGACGTTTCCATATGATTACAACCCTGTTTATAGAACCTTATACACAAATACACACATGCACATAACACACACAACACATATACATATCACACACATATACATATACACATATACACATTTTCAGACACAAACACATAAAATGTATAAACATACTTGCGCACAATACAAACAAGAGTAATATTGGTCATGGTATATACCTGATACAAGACACTTGTGTGATGAGGGATATTATCTTTTTTCTTAACAATTTATTGTTTATAGTGATTTACTATTCCCAATTTAAATGATTCTGCAACAACAACTTATTCATCCAAAGATTGACTGTTAAATCCTGGCATTCATACACTGATCACTAGACGATCAAAAACACATTATTATGCAATGTGTCTGGGGTTAAATTATCACAGGGGATGTTTTTGTTTACTTGAAGGAGATTACCCCCCCCCCACACACACACACACACACACACACACACATACACATATACATACACACACACACACATACACACACACACACACACACACACAAACAAACACACACACACTGCTAAGAACTAAACGGAAGGCAGATCGGTGCTTTTTTTTGACCCCGTGCGCTGCTTTTCAGCCTATGAAATTAGTAAAATTCATCTTCCTGAAATCATATCTCGTCACCATGTCATCGTATCATTCATCAGCGCTATATGACCTATTTAGTGTCGCAATGCCGTAAAACCAACTCACTACCTCACTCCCTCACTCACTCACACATTAAATAAGTAAACGCGTTAGGTTGTGCATTTTCGTTCAGCGTTCATATATGCAGAAAATTACATCCGATAGTTGTTATGCCTATCAAAATTCAAAAATATACAAACCATTTGATGTCATCTCTAATTATGCCCAAGTATATCTAACTACAGGACTGCACAACGCGTATGGATATAAAATGTCCCTCGTCTAATTCCGACAGGAAGATCTTATCCCGGATGTATCTTGTATATATGTTGTAGAGGATGTGTCGGATTTTTTATATACTTTCGCCGGAATATGAATTTAAACTAGCGTGATTTATAATAAATTATTCGGCGTTTGATAGATCTCTCAGCGGAGTGATATAAAGCAGTTTGCAAAGATCTGCACCATCGGGTCGAGGGTGCAACGTATTTTAATTACGAAGACCGACGGAGTTCCGATTGCCTTTTTTGTTATTCCATTTTGAGAGAAAGAAATACCAATTCTGTGAATCCCAAAGTGAGTCATAGTGTAGGTCAAAGTATTGTTATGTCCTTTTATATATGAATATATCACATGTTTGTTTCACGTGATCTGGTGCGTGTCTCATTGGGAAGTATTGCGGGATTGTTTTTTTATATTTTGTTCGTTGTGTTCCTTGTATGGGTTCTTTTCCCAGAAAAAATGAGATGTATGTTCTCTTACTAATAGACTGTTAACCATTATCTCGCTAACTGCGAGCCGGGTAACATTTGCAAATAGTTTGGATCCTAATGAGATGCCGATTTAATATCCAGGTTGTTTGACACACAGCCAATATTGTCTCAAGAGCTTAACAGGTCATAGAGTTGGTCAGAAGTTTCGATTCAGAAGTAGTCAAATTGTAGCGGACATTTCTCATCACCACTGTCTAAGGGTTAGCCATACATGTTTACTGTTTGTACCGTTCGAATAAGATGAGTGTGAAACACACAAATGCTTGCCTGTCTGTGACACTGTTTAGTGCAGTTTTAAACTTCTTTGTGGTATATGGTTCTTTGAGACGATTTTAAAGAGTAATCAAAACATAGTGTTTGGTGGGGGAAATAAGGGTGTTATTCTTGAAAATGTTTTGATTACGCTTCTTATCTGTACCGCTGACTTATTAAAGGATCGTATTCCCGGTCAAAATTGAATTTGAATTGAAGAAAAAAGTAACGTTTAAAATTACAAAAGACGATTTTTGCATACGATAATTACCTAGTTTGCAAGCAAATAATCATTATTTCCTTTGTCTCAATCTACCACAAATAAAATACAATAGACCCAGACCCACCGCTGTGTCTCCGACGCGGCGAATGAATTATCGTGTGCGTTGTTTGTCACCGGTTAACACATTCAGTGCGGTAAACGAGCCATGTATGGCCTTTACAAATAGATGACCCAGATGAGAGGGATGCGAAAAGGTTAAAGGGTGGTGAATTGTGTTCTTTCCACTTTCGAATGTCCAATGGAGTGTTTCAAATTCAAACAAGTCAAGCTTACTGTAAATATTCATGAATTTTGTACAAAAGATGTAACATGACAATTAATGCAGATCCTGGTGAAAGGCATTATACATGGTCCAGCATTGAACGGAGTAACTCTTTCCACACATTCTGTGAATATGATATTATCTATGAAACCAATTTGATCCGAATAGGTCGCCGATGTATATGCACTTCAAAAGTGCCGTTGCGAATCACCAATTGAATCAAACTGTCAGACTTTTGTTATGTCGGCGTCTCATCAAGATCCAAACTGCTCGACACTCCGCTAATGATTCCTCAAGAGCCTGTGTCATAGCAGTTATTCAATATTTTCGTAAAGTTTGATAGAATCGGAAATAGCAAAATTGTAGCAGACATTTCCCTTCAACATTTTTTATGGGTAAATATATTCTGAACATGGGTGATCCCTCGAAAGCAAAAGTAGAAATGCAAAATGAAAATTGCAGACTCGGTTTTATTGAGCCTGTTCATGAGTAGTAATTAAAAGTGCCACACTACTCACGCCCCCTAGCAAAGGCCAAAATGTCAGTTCAGATAACGAGTCACTTGTGGACTTTACAAACAACGTAGACCCATATGAGAATATTCCGAAAAGATACATCAGCGTTAAAAAGGTTAAAGAATGGTGAAATGTGCTCTTTGTCTTTCAATTTTCCAATATCTAATGCAGTGTTCCAAATTTCAAACAGGTCAAGCTTACTTTGAATATTCATGGATTTTGTAAAGAAAATGTAACATGCAGAACCTGGTGAAAGGACTGGAGTTAATTTATTACACACTAGCGGTAAACATTCTATTATCTCCGAAACCAGTTTGATTCGAATAAGTCGCCACTATATGTGCACTTCAAATGTGCCACTGCGAATCACCAAATGAGTCAAAATGTTGGTCAAACCATTTATATGAACGTACATCACATTTTTGTTTCATTGTGATCTGGTGTTTTTCTCAATGCGAAATATTGGCATTTCTAGTTGTTTTGTAATGGTTGTTTGTTTGCTTTGTTCTTTAATGGGTTCAGTTTTAAAATATATTAAACAGATGTTAACCATTACCTCGTTAACTTCGAGCTGGGTCACGTTTGCAAACAGCTTGGATCTAAATGAGATGCCGAGTGACGCGGCGTCTCATCAAGATCCAATCTGTTTGACACTCTGCCAATAATTCCTCAAGAGCTTATGTCAAAACAGTTGGTCAGACGTTTAATCGTTTCGGAAGTAATCAAATTGTAGCAGACATTTCTCTTCACCACTGTCTAAGGGTTAGCCAAACATTTAGCGCTGAAAACGAGTCCCTTTTGGCATTTACAAACAACTTGAAATCAGATGAGAGGGCTTCGAAAAGACACCTCAGTGTGTTCTTTCCATTTTCGAATGCTCATTGTCCAATGGAGTGTTCCAAACTTCAAACTGGTCAAGCTCGTTGTGAATATTTAAGGATTTTGTAATGAAAATGTGAGTGTGTGTGAGTGAGTTGGGTTTAACGCAATGAAAATGTAACATGAACAACAATGAAGATCCTGGTGAGAGGGCTCCAGAACTCTGTACATATTTTTCAAAAGACATTAGTGACCCACTTACAGAATTGAAACGGTAAACTCTTTCCACACTATCGATGAATATGCTGTTGTGTATGGCAACACGAGAAAATATTATTTTTACCCCTGGGTGGCGAGGAGGCAACCTCGAAACCTCGTGCGGGTGGGAGACACTGCAAAAAATCCTGTGAGTACAAGTGATCTGGTCTGCCGATTTCACTCAGAATACTTTTAATATATTCCAGCCGTTTAGATTGGGTATTTGCATTTTAATCATAATATTGTATATTTGCCAAGACGCAGCTTAATATTCTGCATTTGACTGTTATTTGTATTGGGAAACGCCCTAGTTTGGCATAGAACATGTACATTGTAATTAGGTGTTGATTCTTTTGCCTTTATTGTGTGTTGTAAGAAACTCGGGAGAATTCGTTCTAATACATGTGTGTCTTCATAGCCCCAGATTTCAATGACATGTGTCAAGATTAGAAGAATGATGTTATCGAAGAGTTTGAGCTGCATATTAATTAGTAAGTTAGTGTTATAGATACGTACGTAAAGGAGGTGCTTTTTCTGCTTGTTGAGCAATGTGTTTCCGTGCCTTTGAAAAGCTTCCATACTTTGAAAATATTGTACCAAACTATGTTCAATTAAATGTTTTTTGTTATACATGCACTTTACCACTGTATTTGCTGTCGCGGTTGTTGTAGATTAGTCGGAGAGGGGATACGTTTATTTACACTGTTTGTCTTTTAGGATGGGGATGGAATAAGGGTGAGGTTGGGCGCCCATAAACCGGTTTAAACCCCCGGTGACTTTTGTCACTGACCGTTCCAAGGCGGTACTTCCATCTTCCTCCTATTGTATGTTTGTTTTGTCTTTGTGCGTCTCTTGTTGTTTTTTCTACCCATGTACATTTGCTGTTTCCTTGTGTTGCTGTTCGGGCGAGTGTTTGTTCTGTATGTGGTATTTCCTGCATGACTCATTTTTGTACTTTTATTATCACAACAGTGTTGCTTGTGCCGTGTGGTGGCCGTAAAAAGTCTCCCCGTACACGTAATCGATGTTGTTATCATTCTCTTGCAGGATATGCAAGTAACATACACAACTCTCATTCGCCTCTTACATCATCATAAGTATGTCATGCACCTCGTGGTAGGTGTTGTGTTCACCAACAATTTGATGCACTTGGTAGCTACACTAATGTAATTGACGTGTTGATGAACACAATACAGGTGCCCCTCTATCACTTTCCAATATGAATAAAGTTAAAATACCTCGAATAGAACTAAAAGCTTTAAATATGCAATCTGTGTCGTCTGTACAAGTACCCAGAAATATTTCTAATTTCTCTTCCCTTCAACCTTTTGTTCGTTTAAAACAACTTAATCTTCAGTCGGCTTCATCTTTTCACATACCATCTCTTTCTATTAATAAATGTTTTTTCAATGGACCAAGAGTTGTACTTTCACCTTTAAAATCTGTTATCCAAAATGTTTCTTCTATTCGTAAACGGTCCTTATGCAGGCGACACAGAGTGTATCCAATTATCCAAAAGTGCTTTGCTAAGAGGTGCATATGTTGTAATAACATTTCTTGTAATTCCACTATAAAATCTACAGTTAATGGTAGAACATTTAATGTCAAGATAAACTCAGACGTTGATTGTACTACTACTAACGTTATTTATGTTTTAACTTGAAACGCGCCTAGTTGCGGTATACAGTACGTAGGACAAACAGGACGTGCTTTGAAAACTCGATTTCGTGAGCATGCATATCAGTGTCGAAATCGTAAACTAAACAATTTTTTATACCAACACTTTCGGAAATCTGGCCATTCTTTTAAAGATGTTTTAGTACAAATAGTTGAGCATATAACATATGATAAGGAGGCGACTAGTAGCTTTAAATCGAAAGCTAGATTTATATCTGAATTAAATTGGATCAAAAAATTGCAAACACCTTTTCCTTTAGGACTGAATGATAATATTTACCAGACTGGAAATATTTCAAAAGAACCAGATATAGATATTTTTTCAATTTTTTCTATTAGAAAACGCAAATCTCGATCGCATGGCATTCGCAAGAATGGTAATATTAAACGAAAATCTCGTTTGAAATTGACTCTTCTTGATCTACATACTTTACGCCTAATTTCGGGTAAACATGCCATGCTTTCTAGACTTTCCTCCTTATCTATATGTTCATTAAAAGGAATTGACGAGGAAGCCGATAAAATTATTTTTCGATCAGATCCTCTCATAGGAACGGCTAGTTTGATACAAAGCTTTACTCTACATGTTCTCAGACCGCACATCGACAAATTATCTGAACACCAAAGATTCTTCTTGAAAATTCCTTTTATTAATAAAGGTATTGATTTTATTGACCTCCAAAGTATTTTTAGAGACACAAATGTAATTGACACTATTCCTAAATACTTTAAAAATACAGAACCACCTATCATCTGCTACAAATATAACAAACCCATCAGAAATACAATTTTCAACTATAATAAAATTGTGGCCGACCTTAATATTAATGATAATATTCCTGATAATTGAGATTGCGCCACCTCAAAATTTTGCTATTCTCCGGCTGGTCATGTGATTACTGGTAATTTTGAGATAATTAAAGATAAACGTCTACGATCTCTTTTGAATAAAGGTCCCAAATATAGAATACCATCCTTGATAGATTTTAACTCTTGTCGAGTTCAGATTGCGGAGGCTTTACAAAATTTTAGTATTAAATGGTGTCGAAGAGAACATGTTGAGTCTACTGCCCTTTCTTGTTGGAAAAAACTAATTTTTGATATAATTGATAAACGCATTTCCTTTTACAGCTCTAATAAACACCTTCTTCCACCTAAACCTAGAACTTCATTTAGACATCTTAAAAAGGGTTTACAGGATTTCCATTCAAAATACGTTTTTGTTCCTGCTGATAAGGCATCAAATAATGTGATTATTATTTGACGATTACATTATATCGATGTCTTGAAGCAGGAAATTACTAATACCAAGTCATACATTTCAGTTACCACTGACGAAAAGACCATCATTTCAGACCATGTCAAAAAGTGTGAACAATTTGGAACCGATATTAAAATTACACAACATAAACTTCCTACTATGTATTGGTTACCAAAACTACATAAAAAACCATATAAAGCGCGTTTCATTGCAAATTCTAGTTCATGTACAACTACTAAATTGTCTATACTTTTGACTTCTTGTTTAACGAAGGTAAAGGAACATGTAAAATTTTACTGTGATAAGACTTATGAAAATTCTGGAATAAATCTCTTCTGGTCTATTAAGAACTCTTCAGAAGTCTTAAACAAACTTAAGAACAAAAGGTATCTTGCATCCACTGTAAGCACTTACGATTTTTCTACTCTGTACACAACTCTTCCTCATATTTTAATTAAGGATAAGCTTACTAGCTTGATCCAGAAAGTATTTGCCCGAGAAAAAACATCGTTCTTGGCATGTAATGCTGAAAAAGCTTTCTTTACTGACGAGCAAATGAAATATTACACCAATTGGACTTGCTCAGAAGTTTGCGAAGCACTAACCTTTCTTTTGGATAACATATTTGTACGTTATGGGAATGCTATATACCGTCAGGTAATTGGTATTCCCATGGGTACGAATTGTGCACCACTTGTCGCAGATTTGTTTTTGTACTGCTATGAGAGAGATTTCATGTTGAGTTTGAATCCTCAATCACAAGAAGATGTTATAAAAGCCTTCAATGATACTTGTCGATATTTGGATGATATTTTTAACTTAGATAACCCTTTCTTTAATGCTCTGATTCCTACAATTTATCCTAAAGAACTCAAATTGAATAAAGCTAACCCGTCCGACAATTATGCAGCGTTTCTTGACCTAGACCTTAAAATTAATAATGGAATGATTTCTTCTAAAATATATGACAAAAGAGATGATTTTGATTTTAATATTGTAAATTTTCCTCATCTTGACGGGGATGTTCCCCGTGCTCCATCTTACGGGGTTTATATATCTCAACTTATTCGTTTTGCTAGAGCTTGTTCATCTATTGACGATTTTAACAGTCGAAATCTCATTTTAACTGAAAAACTGCTTAAACAAGGATATAGATACCATAAACTAAGAAAAACTTTCTCTAAATTTTACTATCGAAATCTCTCGCTTATTGGCAAGTACAAATGTAATCTCAAGGTACTTTTGCGACACGGTATTTCACATCCTGAATTTTATGGTGATGTGATTTACAAACTTCGTAGAATTATTGGACATACCCATTTTCTCACTTTGTTCATCAAATATATAAAACAATTCATTAAAAAGGGATATGATCCTGTATTATTACAACATACTGCATGTTTGGTTGTGAACCCTTTTACAGTTGGCAATCACGCTGGCCTCTTTGCATGTACGCCGACAAGAAAGGTTTAGTACTCTATGAAGGCGACCTCTTAAATCCAGAAATGGAAGGAGAACGTCGGATATCTGTACTATTTCATTTTTGTCGTACCCTTTATTACTTTTCTACAGTTACTCTGTTTGCAGCTCAATCATTGAGTACACTAGCGATAGGTGGATACAGTATGTTCAATTAAATGTTTTTTGTTATACATGCACTTTACCACTGTATTTGCTGTCGCGGTTGTTGTAGATTAGTCGGAGAGGGGATACGTTTATTTACACTGTTTGTCTTTTAGGATGGGGATGGAATAAGGGTGAGGTTGGGCGCCCATAAACCGGTTTAAACCCCCGGTGACTTTTGTCACTGACCGTTCCAAGGCGGTACTTCCATCTTCCTCCTATTGTATGTTTGTTTTGTCTTTGTGCGTCTCTTGTTGTTTTTTCTACCCATGTACATTTGCTGTTTCCTTGTGTTGCTGTTCGGGCGAGTGTTTGTTCTGTATGTGGTATTTCCTGCATGACTCATTTTTGTACTTTTGATATGTGTATAAGTTTGTTGTGTCAATGTTATTGCCATTTACTGGACATGTGGTTTATTTACCTGATCCAAATACCACAATCTTTGTAAATCTTTGTCCTTTCGAAGTTAATATCTAGTTTCCAGATTTTATAACATTCAGCAACTTTAGTTAAACATTGTTCTGACTATATCCTGCCTAGTTTTCTTTGATAATTTCTTGATTATCTAACCATCGCTTTTTTGAGAGGACAGTTACTTAGCTTTCAAATTGACTTACATTATTACCAGGCACAACTAATAATAAATATATCGAACTTTTACGCGATGTTTACTCTGCAAACAGTGTAGATTCAGACTCGCCGCCACATCATGTTTGAAATTTGGATTACTATCTTTCCAAACGCTGTATACATTGATCAAGTACATAATCATAAAAGTGATATCTGATCCAGTTTTATCTTGTGCGCTATGCCATATGACCCCATTTCACAGAGACTGTGAAGGTTACAAATATATCCTGAAAGTGACATAAACCTTTGAATGTAAAAGTAGTAATGCAAAAAGAGAAAAACTCGGTTTTATTGAGCCTGTTCATGAGTAGTAAATAAAAGTACAACACTACTCATGCCCCTAGCACCGGCTTAAGTAGTATTCAAATTTCAAAGTGAAATTCTCGAATGACCAGAAAATATAACACTGAGAATGAAGTACGGGGAGACATTTTACCGCCGCCACACAAGCACTAAACCCCTGCTGTTGTGAGGTAAATATATCTTTAAAGTGGGATAACCTTCGAAAGCAAACGTACCAATGCAATATGAGAAAATTGCATTGCACATTGTTCATAGTACAGCATAACCTGTCCGTAGTGGTAACGACATTGGTGCTGTCTATGTTGTGGGTAAGTCCAGCGGGGATACCTTTATTTACAATATTTGTAAAGCTAGGGTGACTTTGAGAGAAGTGTGAGGTTAGGACGTCCGTAAACCGGTTTAAACCCCCAGTTGTGTTTTTGCTGCTGACCGTGCCAAGGCGGTACTCTCTTTGTCACCCTTCCTTTTGTTTGCCTTGCGTCTTTGTGCTTGTGATTTGTTCATGTTGTGGAACGTTTGTCCCTGTTTCTTGTGTGTCTTTTGGTGTTTTCTGTGTTCATTTCGTGTGTGTGTGTGTGTGTGCGTTTGTGTGTGTGGTTGTGTGTGTGTGTGTGTCATGCTGTCTATCGGTGTTTTGGTGGTGGTTGCGTCTTGCATGTGGCTTTGCCTGCTTGACTTTACTACTTGTCCATTAATGTAGGACAAAGGGAATGCGGCGACTTTTTATAGGAGCTTGTAAATTAGGCCTCCATTAAGCTACCATTTGCCTTACAAATCCATAATTAAACATCTCTTTGATGGCCGCGTAAGGCCGGTTCTACTGCATCCGTACTGCAAGGCTGTGTTACCAGATTATAGCATCCCGAAATGAACTTCAGTCATATTTATTCAAATTAATGGAAAAGTAGTAAAGTCAAGCAGGCAAAGCCACATACAAGACGCAACCACCACCAAAACACCGATAGACAGCATGACACACACACACAACCACACACCCAAACGCACACACACACACACACACACACACACGAAATGAACACAGAAAACACCAAAAGACACACAAGAACTAGAGACAAATCACAAGCACAAAGACGCAAGGCAAACAAAAGGAAGGGTGACAAAGAGAGTACCGCCTTGGCACGGTCAGTAGCAAAACCACCACTGGGGGTTTAAACCGGTTTACGGACGTCCTAACCTCACTCTTCTCTCAAAGTCACCCTAGCTTTACAAATATTGTATATAACCAAACATGCAGTGCGTTGCAATATAATAGGATCATAACCTTTCTTTTTAAATGTTTTAATGCGTTTTATAAACAAATCATGAAAATGGATATGACCCCGAATTTTGTAGATAACATCCCCATAAAAGTCTGGTTGAGAAATGCCTTGTCGCAGTAACGTCCGTAGATTGCAATTATATTTACTAATGAGAGGTAAATTTCGATAAAAAAATTTAGAAAAAGTTTTCCGAAGTTTGTGATAGCTGTAACCTTGCTTAAGAAGTTTATCAGTTATAACTAAATTACGTCTGTTAAAATATTCAATCAAAGAACATGCTCGGGCAAACCTAATAAGTTGAGAAATATAAACCCCATAAGATGTATAACGTGGCACATCTCCATCTAGAAAAGGATAATTAACAATTTTAAAATTAAAATCTTCTCTTTTATCGTATACTTTGGACGAAACTTTATCATTTGTAATTGAAAGATTCAAATCTAAAAATGAAGCATTAATGTCAGATTGATTAGCTTTGTTTAAAGATAGTTCTTTTGGGTAAATTGAAGAAATCATAGTATCAAAATAAGGATTATCTAAATTCAAAATATCGTCTAAATACCTTGAAGTTTTATTAAAAGCATTAACAATATCTGTCTGTGTATCAGGTTTTAAGCTAAGCATAAAATCCCTCTCGTAGCAATACAAAAACAAATCTGCAACAAGAGGGGCACAATTTGTACCCTTGGGTATATCAACAACTTGACGATATATGGTATCCCCATAACGCACAAATATATTATCTAAAAGAAAGGTAAGAGATCTACAAACATCAAGGCAAGGCCACATTGTGTAATGTTCAACTTCTGAATTCGAAAAGAATGAACGTTGAACATTACAAGCAATGAACATTTTGTTTTCTCTGGCAAAGGTTTTTTCTATTAATTTAATCAGTTTATCCTTTATAAGATGGTGAGGTAGAGTAGTATAGAGTGTAGAGAAATCATAAGAGCTCAGTAAAGAAATGTTATACTGTTCATTTTCAAGTTTTGTTAAAACATCATTTGAATTTTTTATGGACCAAAAAACATTAATACCAGAATTTTCATATATTTTATCACAATAGCGTTTTACATGTTCTTTGATCGTAGTAAGACAGGACGTCAAAAGTATAGATAATTTAGTAGTGGTACAACAGCTAGAGTTGGCAATAAAACGCGCCTTATAAGGGTTTTTTATGTAGTTTCGGAATCCAGTACAAAGTAGAAAGTTTATGTTGTTTTATGTTAGGACCAGACTTAAAATTATTGCATATTTTTACATGTTCCGAGACTATATCTTGTTCAGGTGTTTGAACTGTTATATAAGTTTTTGAATCAGTTAGCTCCTTCTTTAAAACATCAACATAATACAATCTTCAAATAATGATTACATTGTTTGATGCCTTGTCAGCAGGAACAAGAACATAATCTGAATGAAAATTAGAAATGTTTTTCTTCAAGTAGCGAAATGTAACTCTAGGTCGAGGTGGTAATTTGATTTGTAAAAAGTATTACGCGTATCAATAATATCGAAAATACATTTCTTCCAATCCGAAAGGGCATTAACATCAGCATGTTCTCGTCGACACCATTTGATGCTGAATTCTTGAATATCTTCCGCAATATGAGTTCGACAAGCGTCAAAATCAATAAGGGAAGGTAATCTATATTTAGGTCCTTTAGTTAGGAGGGTCCTGAGACTTTTATCCTTAATGATATCAAAATTACCAGTAATGACATGAATAACTGGTTTATAGCAAAAGCTAGAAATGCTACAATCTCAAGAAATAGAGGTATTAACATCAATATTTCAGTCAGAGACAATTTTATTGTTGTTAAAAATAACATTTGTAATAGGTTTATTATATTTATAACAGATGATATGTGATTCAGAGTTGATGAAATACTTCGGAATAGTATCGATTACATTCTTATCACGAAATATACTTTGAATATCAATAAAATCTATACCTTTATTTAGGAACTGAAGTTTCAGAAAATGTCTTTTATGTTCAGATTCTTTATCAATACGTGGACGAAGAACATGCTGTGTGTAACTTTGTATAAGTGAGGCAGTATTAATTAACGGATCTGTACGCATATAGATTTTATCAGCCTCTTCGTCTATGGACTTAAGACAGGAAAAGGGTAAAGACGATAAACAAGATAACATAGAATGTTTACCAGTTTGTTTTAGAATGGTATGTAAATCATGAATAGACATATTACGACGTAATTTACGCTTAATATTACCATATCTACGTCTGCCATGTGATCTACTTTTACGTTTTCGAATAGAAAATATAGAGAAAATATCGATACTTGGATCTTTAGAAATGTTGCCGCTTTGGAAAATGTTATCATTAAGACCTAAAGGAAAAGGTGTTTGTAATATCTTTATCCAGTCTAGCTCTGTGATAAAACGAGCTTTAGATTTTAAACTACTAGTAGTTTTAGAATCATAATAAATTTGTTCTACTGGTTGAACCGAAACATATTTGAAAGAATGTCCTGTATGAAGAAAATGCTGGTAAAAAAATGGCGTACTTTTTTGATCCGGCAATGGTAACTGTGTTCACGAAACCTAGTTTTTAAAGAACGTCCTGTCTGACCTACATATTGAATGCCACAACGTGGCGCATTTCATGTAAGAACATATATAATATTAGATGAGTTTCAGTCTAAATCAGAATTAATCTTCACACTAAACACTCTACCATTAACAGGAGATTTAATTGTTGATCTAGTAGAAATGAAATTGCAACACATACACCTCTTACTATTGCACTTAGTAATTATTGGATACACCCTATGTCTTTTATTCAAATAATGTGAATTTAGATGGACTTTACTATAACGAAGGATAGATTGCTTTAAAGGAGACAGGACGATTTTAGGTCCATTATGAAAAATGTTACTAATAGCCGAAGAGGGAACATGAAAAGATGAAGCAGAAGACAACTTTAGAGGTTTAATACAAACTGACGACTGTAGTGATTGGAAATTAGCCAGGTTATGAGGAACCTGAACGGAAGACACAGAGTGTAAGTTTAAGTTAGTAATTTTGAGTTTAGGGAGACTATTCATAATTTGTGTAGTAATTGTAGCACCCTTCTGTAAAAAGCGACATACGTATGTAACGAAAAGTGGTGTAAAAGAATAAAAACATACCAGAGGTTATGACAAAAATAAAGAAGACTAAGAATATGAAGGGAAACATTGAATAGGGAAACATTGAATGGGTAAAAAGTAACAAGAAACACAAGTAAGGTAAAGTCACACTAGAGAAAACGCAAAGGGCACAAATCTTAAAAGGGAAATTAAAATAGTCACACAATATGTCGGTGAGTACGGAAGCCACCATGAAGTGGAAAGTACGGTGTAAAGGTATGTGGAAACATTGAATGTAGAGCAATTCCTGCAAGAGGAAGAAAACAATATTGATTGGATGTACGGGGAGAAGTTTCACGGCCGCCACACTGCACAAACAACACTATTGTGCTTATAAATGGAAAAGTAGTAAAGTCAAGCAGGCAAAGCCACATACAAGACGCAACCACCACCAAAACACCGATAGACAGCATGACACACACACACACAACCACACACCCAAACGCACACACACACACACACTAAATGAACACAGAAAACACCAAAAGACACACAAGAACCAGAGACAAACGTTCCACACATGAACAAAATCACAAGCACAAAGACGCAAGGCAAACAAAAGGAAGGGTGACAAAGAGAGTACCGCCTTGGCACGGTCAGTAGCAAAAACACCACTGGGGGTTTAAACCGGTTTACGGACGTCCTAACCTCACACTTCTCTCAAAGTCACCCTAGCTTTACAAATATTGTAAATAAAGGTATCCCCGCTGGACTTACCCACAACATAGACGACGGTGAACACAGGACAACATGTAAAACATAGCATAATAACTGTGACAATCCGTCAAATATGTACATCAAACTAAAATTCTATGAGCGAATGACGAATATTCGTGCAAGTAAATATTTATTAGCAAAATTCATGAATATCGGGTTGTTTAGCCATGGAATTGTAATATTAAAACAACTTATTAACTATTTACAGTTATTAACTTTTAACCATTGAAATGATTAGAAATTGTAGAATCAGTTCCGTACAATTCCATAAGGAAAGCAGCTCCATTTGAGTCAACTCGGCGTTGTTCGCAATGGCATCGAAATACGTTTGAAACAGGTAAAGGGTAATATATTTTAACACGTTCTTTCATTCATACGTATTCTCACGCATTTACAAACAGAGCAAACCCTTAGCAGAAGGTTCCTATAGCAGCCCTCTGATCAGAGTCTGTTCTGTGTGCTTATGAAATAAAAACAGATCTGACTTTTCAGTTTCTACCAGTACCAATAAGTCACGTGTACATTCAAACGAAATTGGGGCAATTACAATATTTTCGTATATTTGGACACATGCCTAACAAATGCGTTTTCAACCATTGCTATCAGACCAGACTGTCTTTAAAATATTTCCATCGGCTCTTGGAAACGCCCAATGCCAGTTATTTATTCCCTATAGAACATTGTTAAATATCACTTATTGTTTGAAATGCAAACATTACATGTACGCCCATTATTACAATTTCTTATCTTGCTTTTTCATCAAGAACGGTCCAACAAAAGGCGTCAAGATGACAAACAAGATGCGATGTTGCCGATATTTGTTACTGAGTATTATGTTTATTGATCTGTGTATATATATGTTATTGATATGAATTCTGGTATTGTAATCAATTTCAGCACTGTCTTAAGTTGGGTGGATGGGTGGATTGGTGGATGGATTGACGGATAGACAGAAATACAGACATATAGATAGATAGATAGATAGATCGATAGTTAGATAGATAGATAGATAAATAGATCGACAGAAATGCAGACATGTAGAGACAAATAGACTATATAAACGCTTTTTAATGCTTATGCAAACAGAGTAGACCTATATCTGACGGCCCCTACAGAATCAGATATGTTTTATAATGGAATAAAGCATATTATGTCATGCCTAAATATGGCATGTGTTAATGTGCCGTTTTGAAAATGAATACCATTCGCGATGTAACTGTTTCTTACATGAATATGCCTGGCGTAATGGGTTAAACAATTTAAAAGTACAAATATGAGTCATGCAAGAAACACCACATCCAGAACAAAGAGCAGCCCGAACAGCAAATGTACATAACTACCAAAACCATAAAGAGACGCACAAAGACAAAACAAACAATAGGTGGAAGATGTACCGCCTTAGAACGATCAGTGACAAAAGTCACTGGGGCTTAAACCGGTTTAGGGGCGCCCAACCTCACACTTATTCCATCCCCACCCTAAAAGGCAAACATTGTAAATAAACGTATCCCCACTCCGACTAATCTACAACAACAGCGATGGCAAATACAGTGGTAAAGTGCATGTAAAACGACATACAGAACAAACCGTCGCCCGAACAGCAACACAAGGAAACAGCAAATGTACATAACTATAAAAAGATCAAGAGACGCACAAAGACAAAACAAACATACAATAGGGGGAAGATGGAAGTACCACCTTGGAACGGTCAGTGACAAAAGTCACTGGGGGGTTAAACCTTTCTTGTCGGCGTACATACAAAGAGGTCAGCGTGATTGCCAACTGTAAAGGGGTTGACAACCAGACAGACAGTGTGTTGTTGTACTTTAAGATCATATCCCTTTTAATGAAGTTTTTATGAACATAGTGACAACATGGGAAAGTCCAATAATTTTGTAATTAAGTTTGTAAATCACATCACCATAAGATTCAGGATGTGAACTACATATTTGCAGTAGCGCATTGAAATGACATTTGTACTTGCCAATAAGTGAGAGATTTCGATAATAAAATTTAGAGACAGGTTTTCTTAGTTTATTGTATCTATACCTTTGCTTAAGCAGTTTTTCACTAATTTTTACATATTCTACATTCAACCGTATCAAACATTTTCTATAGCGTATACATTTACGTTTAAACACATTTCTAACTGCATTCTAATCCTAAAGTATGCATGTACGAGGCTTGTTCGGAAATTATTGAGACACTGCCTGTTTTTCAAAACATATTTAATGTTCAGTGTTTAAAATTGGTACAAGCACAGTATGGGGTCTTATGATCATAATACATGAAAATCAGGAGATGAATATATAACAATTGTGAAAAAGTAATTGCGTAAGAGCTACAGGTAGCCATACCCGGAGCACGCCGTGAAATTATAATGTTGCAAACACAACCTTTATACACTATACAATCAAAGAAAAAGAAATAGTGGGAAAACGTCATCCAAGGTGATGTCATATAGACAATAGGATTCTAACATGGTTTTGTGAAAATTTGACCTTATTTGAGTTACAATTAAATAAATGAGAACTGTTTTCGGGATATTGGTCAAATTAAGTTTGTGATGTCAGTGTTAGTTCCTAGATAAAGCCGGAGCAGCGGGCAGTCATCAAATTTTGTGTTGAGTTGTGGAAAACTCCAGTATAGATGAAACAGATGTGCTTAAAGTCACAAACTGCAAGCAGTGTATCTGGTGCTTAAGTTTCCCATACGCACAGCAGATTTGCTAATTATTCAATGACACCATACACATCTATAGAAGCGAACAGACCCACAATCATTACAGAACTTGCTATGTCAGATCTGTAAAATGCATTACAACAGAATACACGACTGACTTCTTAACATTGCCATTGAAAACAACATTTGAGTTGTGACAGCACATACAATAATGACCGAAGGATACACATGGAACTGTGTGTGTTTGCTGGGTGCCACATTTGCTATGACAGGGATAGGAGAGGAGGAGCAGCATCACGGGAATTTCAAAAGAGATGGCGCAACGTTAATGACACTGGCGTGCTCTGGTCCCGCGAGGTGACGTTCTTTAGGAAAATGTTAAAGAGTGATTCACGGGTCCAGCAATTTTATCTTGCGCATGTACAAAGTGTCTCAATAATTTTAGAATAAGTCTCGTATAGCAATACTTGAAAAATCCTCCGATCCAATGTATATTTATCTTAGTTTAACCCTTACTCCAACAATACGTTTTTCTAAGCGTTTGAAAACAGACTGGACCTCAATCAGGCGGTTCCTGTAGAATATTTCTGATCAGGGCTTGCAATGTTTGCTTATGATATAATACAAACATGATTCTACAGTTTCTGTCATGGCCAACAATTCTTTGGCCCATATGTTATTATAACACTTAATCTAATTCATATTCATGACGTCAATATTTCTTTCATGGGTATCCATGGACTAAAGGATTAAACATATCTGATGTGGTATTCAACATGCAGTGTGTGGATATCTAAAGGTCCGAAGGTCCTGATGGATTTTTTCATATGTATACACTTGAAAATGAATCCAGTCTGGATTAAAACGTTAGATTTATATTGAGCAGTTGTTTTTGACTACCTTTTATTATCTTATTGAAAACTTTTTAAAGGTCTGTTTTGTTTAATGATACAATTCCATAAAACCTCGTATGAAAGACGATACGCATTATCTAAAAACATATCAAAATCAAACAACATTATCAAAAACATACTATAAATATCTGCTATAAAATAGCGAGCAATCTTTTCTGGCTCTACCATGTGAAAAGGCGTCCATATGAAGGAAATGGTTATATTGTGAATTGTGAATGTCGTATTAGACTTGTGCCGACGTTGCATAATATACTGTGTTCTGGCATTAGAACACATGCAGTAAGGGTTCATGTGAAATTTGCATGTTTCTCAAATTAGCATGGAATTCCAATTCTGAATATAAAGGATCGCATTTTTTACGAAAACATCTAATCTGTATGATTTTCAATAAGGATTGTAAAATAGATTCAATGAATTATTATAAAGAGTTCAAATTTGTAATTGCTGATCGAATAAGATTTTCTTGGAACATAACATTTATTCCACATATCATGTTTTTGCACAATATAATAGAGGAAAATGTAATTTAAAACAGAATTCCAGTTCTACTTGCCAGGATTGTTTCCTATAT
Organism: Azorinus chamasolen; assembly: GCA_963576725.1. Lineage (NCBI taxonomy): Eukaryota > Metazoa > Mollusca > Bivalvia > Cardiida > Solecurtidae > Azorinus > Azorinus chamasolen. The sequence continues at coordinate 22,907,872 of OY755251.1, read as the reverse complement.
TATGTTTTCCCTTACATAAAATCGATGACATTTCAATATTTCATCAAGCAAACATCAGATTAACAACGTTTGGCAACATAACAATGTTATTTGCAACCAATGTCGTGGGCTTTAAGTTTAAGAGTGGACTTTTATTAGTTTCATCTCGCAAATCCTGATGAGACATCGAGTTACTCGACGTCTAATCGGATTGAAAACTATTTGTCATGGTATCCACAGGCTTGCCTATTTCAGTAAGTCACGTGAGTCGCTTTCGAGCGACGTCGGCGCTGAACAATGAAGCATTTGTAAACAATTCATACCCACAAAATACGCCGAGTAAGTCCCGCTTCATGAGACAATTATTGTCAACGTGCTAAGGTTTAAATGGTAATGGAAATAACATATAATATCTAATAAAAAATTAATTGTGCGAAACTGCCTGAATATAGTAGCCTATTAAATGAGTAAAGTAAAACATTTTCAAAAATACCTTCTTTATTTCTCCACCAAACCCAATATTGTGTCATTTAGAACAGTCCTGAACAGAACATTGTAAAAAATTGTCACAACATAAGGTTTGGTGGAGACATAACGATTATAGTATTTGAGTACGGACCTTTATCTGTAGCTCTGCGTACAGCTTCTATAGCATATATTCCCGATTAGCACTATTCATTTACTGTAGAACCACTTAAGGTTTCTGTGTCATTGAACTACCGGGTAATTAAATGTGTCCGTTCTGCATTGAGGTTATAGAATCTACCACAAGAAAAAGTATTGATACTTTTGCTGTAAGTTATTTCCTATTATTCCACCAACAACAACAACATCAGCAGCAGCATCGCCATCAGCATCACCATCTCCATTACCATCATTATAGATTTTATATCAGAACATAGTCATAGTCCATACAGTTACTAAAGCATAGAACTTCTCGAGTAGCCTTATGCATTTACTAAAGCACCACATACAGTTAATGAGAGATGGCGCTTCGGAGTAATTATATTATTCAGTATAACATAATTATTGTGCCATATTCAGCGTTCCTGTTATCAAAAATACACAAAAAGTACTATCATCACTATCATCGACACCATTATCAACATCATTATCATTAACAACAATAAAAACTATAACATTATTGCATCATCTAGGGCATCATTACCATTACTTCATCATTACGATCGTCATAATTATCAATATCATCACCAGCGTTACAATCCATACAAGGATGAATCTTTGGCTGTGCCCAGGTAAGTTTTGCATTTTCATTGTTGCCTGTTGCATTTTTGCAAGTCCAAATCAACGTCAGAAAACTGAATTTGCTTGATCACCAGTTTGCTTGATGTTTCTTGTGCAGTCTGGGAGAATGCTATTTTGATGTACGTTAGCGTGGTAACGAATCCTGCCACGGTTGCGATAACTAATTAACCCCGAATAAACAGAATGAAACAGTCCCTCAGTGAATCCGCTAAATATGAAAGGCTTGAACTTGCTGGAGCATTTTAATGACAAACAATGTAGACATGGATCAGATGGTTCATATAGGAGCCTTCTGTTAGGAGTATACAATGAAACCCCTCTAAACCGGACGTTAAATTTAGCATATTTATCGGTCTTGGAGACGGATGTCAGCTTAATGCAGGGTGATGCAGAACACTCTTCTAGAATATTTCTGCATGAATTTCACACTGCGTTAAGCAGCCACTTGCCTCAAAATATGTAAATTCGTCTCCACTAGAACTCAGGTTAAGAGGAGGTTTACTATACACTGTTCGCAAAATACATTGTATCCGCGTCCTACATTCAAAGGATTAAATTACCCTCCCATAGTAATCACTATTGCAAGTCAATATGACATATACCCTTCTGCACTGTCAGCCAAAGCGTATAAAGAGAGGTGTCTCGAGAGGTTCTCCTATGACCTCGTGTACCTGTAATATAATTAGTTACCATTTTCATAACAAATTGGATCTCACTAATATTTGAAATCAACGTGGGTCTAGATGAGATGCATATTAATCATCGGGATCCAATCTGTTTGGCATTTTGACAACAGATTCTCAAAATATTGAATGCACAGGAAGAAAGCTAGAATTCCTTTAGATCAGAGTAGCATGGCGAATTTATGAAAATTTAAGACATTGTAAACGCAAATGATGTTTAGAAGATTGTACAATATCTCTTTTACAAAAACAAATACCGATTATTTCTTTCATTCATGAATAATTATGTAATTATTAATGACATCATAAATAATCAACAAGAATCTTGCATTCGTGTTCATTGCAAATTGTTTTTGTGAAACTCGTTAAATATAATGAATATGACACTCACTATAGCTCGTGTCATAATATGGTAGTATATTTCATAACACAGTTTGTAATGAACACTCATGTAAGATCTTCTATATACTTGTGATGGTTAGTGTTGCTCAATACTGTTTGCCTATATGACTATTCGATCGAAATGTCTCTACGCTAATGGAAACCCAATCATTGTTCTAATATTGGCCAAAGTAAATGTGCAGCAAACATTTTAAACTACATGATTTCAATCCGTTCTAAATGAGGATATGCCATCTGATAACGTCTTAGAAGTGTCAACGTTTCGGCAAACTCATAATTAAAGAGCAATCACTTCACTTTTAGACACACATGCACAATTGATACACAGTTGGTACAATTAAATCGCTACTTGGCTAAAGTAATGACTTGCATTTGACAAATAGCGGCTTAGGAACAGTTATAAGTATGCTTATTATTTTGATATGTAGATCTTAATATCTTCCTTTATATAAACATGTGTTCATGCATTTGAAAACAGAGTAGACCAAGATCAGACAGTTCCTTTATGAACCGCCTGATCAGGATCTGCTGTATTTGCTTTTCGCATGATATTGACTACATTCTACAGTGTTTGTGTAAGCAAGTAATCCCTCGAAAAGTTTACTATTCGTAAAAAGTCGCCCGTACTTCATTCTCAGTGTTGGACCTTCTGGATCATTAGTTTTGATGTTATTAGTTTTGAAAATTGAATACTGCTAAAGCCGGTGTTAGGTGCTTGAGTAGTATTGCATGTTTTAATACTACTCATGAACCGACTCAATAAAACCGAGTCTGCAGTTTTCTCTTTCCGCATTGCTATTTTTGCTTTCGAAGAATATCCAATTTTCTGAATATATTTATAAACATGTGACTAATAAATATTCATGAAATCATTATTTCTTACATGAATATTATGCAGGGAAGGGTAAATCATGAGACATGTATAGGGTAAGATTGGCGACACATGTATGTACCGACGGAGACCAAAGACAATGTAGATGCTTATACCTGTACAACAATGTCGACATGAGGCAACGTCACATCTATGACGACGGGTAGGCAATGTCTGTATGGTCCAAATACCGATTGCAAACTCACATGTTTGTAATGTATTTGGTATATGTTTCAAAGTTTGATAGTTAAAACATGTGTGACTCATATGCGATAAGAAAAATGAAATGAAATTGGGGAATGCTGGGGGTTATTGACTGTTCTATCCATAATACCATCATCAAAATTAACGTGGAGCGAAATGAACAACAGTTTTAAAAAGAGGTTGCACATTATTTCAAAAGATTAATTTAAGCTACTAAAACAGATCGGTTTTGTCATCATATAAGGTAACCGAACGTTAGTTTCTTTATTTTAGTCCGCTACTGTCAACGCCGAACGGAACTAAAGGTTTGCCCTCCCTCCGTCCGTCCGTCCATCCGTCTGTCAGTCTGCCTGTCTGTCGGTCAGACTTCGGTTTTCCTAATGTTTTCTAAACCCTTACAGATATTGAGATGATATTTTGTAGCTTTATTGTAATGAGTTACAGATCAAGTGTGAATTGTGTTGCGCCCAATTAATAGCGAGCACAGCTCGCAAGAATGGCGGAAGGCCATTCTTGCGAACGAAGTGAGCTCTATGGTAACGCGTAGGATATAATTTTGGTTCTCTAGGCCGTACATTGTTAACCTAGAATCGTATCTGCTGATTTACAAATTCCGGTTTGGTCCATGGAGATTACCGGAAGTGACGCAAATAATTATCGCTACATTTCGGACATTCTTCAATTTTCTTCTGACAGCTGCAGCCATCTTGAAATTTAAAACATGTCTTCATCAAAAAAAACATTACAGTTAATGCCTATAAATACATTTGAGAGCGTGCGACAATTAAGTTGTATTGTAAACTAGTGAACTTTAATAATGAAATGACGAGCAAGCCGCTAAGCGGCTTGCGAGAAGTAGAGTGTATTTTAACATCATTCGGACATAATGCCGCCGAAAACAATGAGTTCAAGGTTCTTGTATGCTGGCACGCGACAGGTAGGACTATGTTACATTATAATAATCATTCCTTTTTATGACTGCTTTTTTACGCACAACTGTCATGATGCTCAGCTAGTTTACATTTGCGTACGATTCTAAATGGTGATATCTATATTGAAGTGGATATCGGCAAGTTCCTTTTTACGTCATTATGCTTATTTGTATGTCATAGTTTGTATTATTATTGTAAATTTCAGCGTGGTCCCACCAGTTTTCGAACACCTAACAATGAACTAGTTGTTTTTTTCAACCGAGAAAAATCAGGTCATTTGCACATTTTTTTCATTGTTATCAACTATAACTACATATATTCATGTAAATTTCAATCATTTACGATTTAAAATACACATATAATAGCATGCGTTTCGTTTACATCTTACATGTCAAATATTATCTTGTTCGGCGTTCTAATTTAAATTGTCTTTTCATTTGGAAAAAATCAAATGTTTCGGCCTGTTTGCTCAGCAACCATCGACGGATTTGTGAGTAGATCTAGATCTACTTCATTAACATAAATTTGATCTCCCCCCGCGTAAATATAAGATGACAACCATCAAACTACTTAACAGGCTCAAATCATTTATATTGGGGGGGGGGGGTAACTAAATGTCTTTGTATTTTACAAAGGCATGAGTGTTGACATTCAACTGTGTACAGGGAAGTAAACAACTCAAGATGATATTATTTTATTGATTTTTATTAGATCTAGATCACTCACAAATGTTTGATCGGACAAAATTGCACACCATGATGGTTCGCCACAATTACTGTACGTATTCTATGCCTTTTAAAATTGTGTTCATTTTCGTAGTTTGATTGACACCGTATTCATATGCGGTGACGGTGTAGATATAAATAGACTTACACACAAATTCAGGGTAACTTGTAAGAAAATAAAACATTTATGCAGTAGTCTGTAATTGGTGTAAAGTAAGAGAAGGAAAAGTGTAACCTGGAGCGGTACTCGAACCCGGGACCCCTCGCTTACTGGGCGAGTGCTCTACCAACTGAGCTACCCATGCTGCTTACTACACGAGCTTGATCGACACACCAGAACCACTAGTGATAGGTATTCATCTATGTATTTCAACTATTTGTTAATGTTGATATTGAGACTGATAAATGATGATAATACAGAGTGAGTCTGCTTATTTGTCTTCTTTCTATAGTCTGCTATAGATTATCTGCCTTGACAATATACACATTGGGTCACCGTCTGGCGAAGCTTAATAATGGTAACGCATATGCTATGGTATAATAAATGTTGTTTGTGACACCTGCCGAGAGGCAGTGTGTCACATAGGGATCACGTTTCCGTCGTCTGTTTGTCTGACCGTCCGTCACAATTTTTATGCCCCCAACGGCGGGTATATAGTAATCGCATTGTCCATCCTTTCGTCTGTCCTTCCGTCCGTCCGTCCCAAATTTCGTGTCCTTTCTATAAGTTTTTTATCTGTGAATGGATTTCAGAATGGATTTCAAAATAACCTGGCACAAATGTTCACCACACAAAGACGAAGTGTCGCGTTCAAATCCCTGGTCAATGGGTCAAAGTTCAAGGTCACAGGGATATCCTTTGAGGGCATTAGTCACATGACTGTGAAAGCTCTTATTTAATTCTATACACTTCTCCCAGCAGGTGACACATTTGTTCCTTTGAGCACTCTTGTTCTATTTTGGAGTGATCAAGTTTGTTATTGTATTAAGTCTTTCCATGTTCTATAGTTTTATTATTGTATTAACTCTTTCCATGTTCTATATTTATTCCAAATTTCAAGACTTACTGAATATTCATGGACAAAATAGTTATAAAGAAGTATAGAAGTTGGAAAATTGTAGTCAATTTAGAAAGTAGAGACGTCTTTCAAATTCCATCAGCCAACAGAGCAGACCCTGATCACACATAGATAGGTAGATAGATTTATTTCAATATTGAGCAACAAGACAAATAGTTAACAACTCCTATAGGAGCCTGGAGCCATCTGATCTAGGTCTGCTCTGGTTGCAAGTGCGTGAAAACACGTTTATTTGAGGGAAATTTAATGAAATCACGTTTATACAAAATATATTTTGTCATGTTTAAAATGTGGCAATGGTTGATTTCAGTATAAATGAGGTCACAGATTTTCTCAAGTATAAGTAACTGTATTTTCTGTCATTATATACTGTAGAACTTTTAAACGGTCATTTAGGAATCATTTGATAGTGTCTACTCTGTTTGATAGGGTCTACTCTGTTTGCTTATTAAATTATATAGATATGATGGTACCGTTTTTATCTCAGTCAACATTTCCCTTGAAAATATCATAAAATAAGTTAATGAATATACATGAAATTACCAATTCACACATGCCTATTGGAAAGGGAAAGGGTCTAGTTAGCCCTTGACATGAATATCCACAATTAGACTTCTTTTAAGTGTATAAAAGCTTCACTGTATGTTGAGTTTCTTTTCTAGGTAAACAGAGATGGAGAAAACAGATTTGTGTTGCTGCGTTTTCAGAGTAAAAAATATTCCTTAACCCATTACCTCATAGGATATTTTAGATACAACCTTTTTGAATAAATCTACCGAAAAGGAGCATGAGAAAAGGAAAATTTTAGAATTGTGTAGTTTGAAACCATTGTGATAAATAGAGCATTTGCTCCTATAGGAGCAAATGCTCTATTTATCACAATGGTTTCACAAAGTGACTTTTACAGAGTCGTCAAAAGTCGTCAATATAAGGGAATGGGTTAATCCTCTTTGAATCCCCAAATGTAGGAACTCTAGTTGAATAAACATTCAGACAGTCGAGTCCAATCCAGTTAGTGTAGTTTAATGGTAGAACACCTTCTTGCCTATGTTTGAGAAGGACGTCTGGGTTCAAATCCCAGCACTGGCTATTGGAGAAACATTGAGATGAATAAGTACACTCTTTAATTTGATTAAACAAATTTTACTGAATTGTAAGGAAAACACTTCATATTGTGCATCTTGCTTAGAAAAATATTCTTTATGAATTTGGTTATTTATCGCTTTACTCCATAAGTATGTCTTTCTAGCCTTCGCAAACAGAGTAGACTGACCCAGAGCAGAGCACCGTGTAGGGGTTATCTGAATTTCGGGGTGTGCTCTGTTTACTTATGACATAAAATATATATTCTTCTACACATTTTCTGCCACAGCCAAAATCCGTGTTCATGTGTCATTATAAAAAAGTATGTTTATATTAAAGATGTCATTTTTCTTACATGAATATTCATGGCATAAAAGGTTAATTAATAGTTGTTATTTACAGAGAAAGAAGACTGTAAATTAACAAACCCAAGGACCTCAGGGGCACAAGCAGTACTAGATGACCAATTTTTTGTATTTGTCTGTAAAATAATGGTAGAGTACATCTTGGCATTTCCAGCAGTAATTATTGTGACAGTCTGACCTCTGGTCAACTTAGATGTGATGGCTTGATGTTCTGTTCCTTTTCCACATATGACATTAGATGGACTAGCTGTGTTCCCTCATCAGGTCTGTTTAATCTAGGCTCACTCATAAGGCCTGTTTAATCTATCTTTCAATATTTTCAGAATTAGCCAACAATTTATTTTCAGATATGATTTTGTGTAAATTTGAAAAGTAGTTATTAAGAATATCATCTGATGTATTCTTGGCACGGATCAATGACAACTTCTGTGGTCTGGCTAATGTTATCTCTGAATGACACTTTTTGAACCCATCATACCATGACTGGAAAAACTGACAACCACTGGAGGCTTTCCTCCTGAGACTGATGGCATGATCAGTTGCTAGAGTTATGAAATCAATCCTTGGCCTACGACCATGTAAATAATGTAGGATTTACAAGGTTTTCCTCCTCCTCAAATGTGAAAGTTGTAGAAGGTCCTGGATTAACATTGAAGCTTTCACTCTCAGGGACTGACTGACATGGATCACGAAACCTATCACGTAAAGTCTTTGCAGCTTTATGAGCTGATGCTCCTTTAGAAGTCACCTCTGCAAAGGCTATTGAGTAGTGAAAGACGTTCTGGGTCATACGGTTTCTTTTGTCTTGCTCTCTTTACTTTACCAATAGTTGGAAGCAGAAAAATGCACAAGTTGGTCTTTTATTTTATTATAAATCCCATTGGGAGAAAAAAATATTGGTTAGAAGTTTAATCCAGTAGAATTGTTCCCTGGATTGGCTAATGAGGACATACATCACATTTAGTCGGCAAAAAAACACAGTATAATTAAAACATTTCATTTTCGGAATAAAAATGAAAGAAAGTTAAACTAAAATTAACCATGTGTGTACATTTCACATTAATATTCATGAATATGTTAAAAAAAACTGAATTTACCCGTAAAATGACATTGGTCACTGTAAAACTGATTTGACAGATGCCTGTACTGTAGTGAATTTAAACAAAACGCAGACGGATGTCGGAAGTTGCAGGGAGCGGTCCATTATTTTCTGTGTAGAAGTTGCGTCCCCTATGTTAAAAGGACTCATCGCTGCGCAAGAATTTGAGTATAAAGTTTACCACTGACATTCTAAGTGTAATTAGTAAATTGTAATTTGAATGTTTTAATTATCAAAATTGAATATCAAATGAATCAAATTTTCAGACAGAATTTGGAATAACAACTGCAAATTGGAGATAAAAGACAAATGTTTAATTATCATTTAAAAACAGTGTAAAAGTGTGTCAATTAACATACTGATAGCATACTATTTACCTACTCTTTGATGTATAAACGTAAATACAAAAACGAAAATGCAAATATAATATGCATGTTTGATTAACAATAAAAACAATGAATGAAATATGTAAATGGAATAATCATGTTGAAATATCAATAAGAATAATGAAATATCAATAAGCATAATGAATGAACTGGCGGATATCCCCTTCCATAGATATTGTGCTACTTTTCGGTTTTAACGATATGCCGGCAGTCGGCAACCATCACAAAAATAGCATGCTGCCTTACAGCTCTTTGATGAGACTAGATGCTCAGCTATAACCATGTTAGGGTGTGTCAGGTTTACTCGATTAAGTACACTTTTGCTGAGTATACTAAGATTAGACAGCTCATATAGGGACACGTCGATTTTCTGTCACGAAACTAAATTCCGCAAAACATCAATGTTGGGATACAATGGGTATAGATAAACCAGAGACATATACATACATGTATGTATATGTCTCTGGATAAACAAAATGTTTTGAGGCGTGACAGTATTTACAATATATATTACAATATTCAACATATGTACAATCTATTACTAAGAGTAGTATTTTGTTTATAAGAAATTGAATAAAGTATGGTGGGTGACATGAACATCGCTAACCAATACACAACTATTTCACATCAATAGTACAGTACTGATTGCCAAGGTTCAGTTTAAGCCATTTTTTTAAAATCAACATAGAATGGTGGGTGCCATGATCGTCGCTTGAACCAATACAAAAATAAAACTAAACACACATTAAAGAATTTGCAGTAGGACAGCCACTTATAAGTCCGTAACACACAACATCATCAAATAAGATGTCACAGCCATGGACCAAAAGTAGATCTATCAACCACTTTATGACTTGGATATTTATAAAAGAAAAGTATGAGATTGTTGGTTTAAGTTTGTTGTTTGAAGTTGTGCTTTCAACTTTTATCAAGTTGTACTGTATTCATTTATTGTTCTGTTACTTAAGTGAGTTATAATAGCTGTTACTAATTTAATATGTATCTGATGTATAATCTTTACAGTATAAATCATCAAATTCACCATATATTTGGTGTTATGATTTCATTTTAATTAGTTGAATGAATGAATTGTTCTTTACTTTTGACAGTTTTGTGCTCGCTTATAGGCTGTGCCGATTTCATATTATTTTACGGAATAACAGCAGTTGGACTTAAAAAAATCCGGAAATGTTAGGTTTTCTGGAAAGTGTTTCTAAACCCTAGCAGATATTGAAATGATATTTGGTATTTAAATTTTTATAATGATTTACAGTTCCAGTTTGAGCTTTTTTACGCTGAATTGATTTTTACAGAATTACGGCAGTTGGAATAAGAAAGTTTCACGAAATTTCATGTTTGCCGCAGTTTTTGTTTAAAGAGGAAGTCCCTACAATGAACGTATATTTTCAATAATATCATAAAACTTGGTATTTGTTATGCTCTATCATTATTATGAAGGTTCCCAATTTGAACTTATATCGAAGAATACCCCTGTGATACAAATAAACCGTTTTCATCAATACTGATAATTTTGTTCTACAACACAATATTATCGGCCTTTTCCGTTAAATTCTTCCGCGTTTTGCCGATGATCACCCGATCCCTCCATTGTTTACATAAAAGATTTCTCGGAAGTGGTCGGAGAATCGCGATTAGGGCGAACAGTTATGAAACTAAAGCCCAACCCGAATAAAACTGAAACATCGGGGAGTAAAGCCGGGATCGGCGATATCAAACACATGGATGTTTTGTCGTTATAAACGGTAATTGAATGGGTTTATAAACAAATGAGTTTTGTATATTTTAAGTGTTTATGAAACGCGTCAAATGTAGGGACATCCTCTTTAACCGTAACAGATACTGAAGTGATATTTTGTATGCACCTTAATCATGATTAGTTACAGATCAAGTTTGATTTTTATTTTTAAACCTTAGCAGATATTGAGGTGATATTTGGTATGTAGCTGTATATTTGCCGGGTCGTAAATCACATTACCATAAAATTCAGGATGTGAAATACCGTGTCACAGGAGTGTCTTAAGTTTATAGTGAGAAAAAAAGAAAGTTAGTCGGTGAAATTAGATACACCTGAATGCAAAAGGAAAATAATTAATCGTGTAGGTTCTTTAAATGATTGCAAATATGGAACCAATTAAGATTGCTTCTTGGAGAGTTTTGAAAATGTATTTAAAGAAGCTGCACACATGTCCTTGAAAAATGTGAGTTCTAAATCTCAAAATAATCCAGAGAGGGAAATGGATAATAATATACCTTGTTATAACGAAGAATGTTATGATAAAACATTGTTTTTCATAGAATGTTAAATTGCTACCGACAATTACCTAATGAAGAGAATAGGCTTAAGATAGTAGAGGCTAGATCTAAATACAAAGCTTCATTAAGACATCAATATAAATATGATAGTGATAAAACAACACAGTTTGTAAATGCAAAGAGAAAGAATGCCAGATAATATTCGAATTATCAATATTTGAACAAACAAGGGCATGTTGTATTGCTATGCAAGACATGAATACCCCACCGGAGTGAAAACACCTCCACTCTCCCCACCCCACCCACCCATAGTGTGGTTGACCATGGTATATACATGACCATTTAAATGGTATTAGTACCTACTTTCATACATTGAATCAGTAAATAAAAAGTTATTGTCCCGACAAGAAAATATGAAAAAGGGAGTAACTCCAAAGATATTGATGCTAGAGTTATTGCCCTTGTGCATGACACTACACCTCATCATGCTTGTTCCATATGAGAAGTTTCAAATCAATTGAACCAGTACATAAAGAGTTATTGTCCGGACAAAAAATATGAAAAAGGGGAGTAACTCAAAATATTGATGCTAGAGTTATGGCCCTTGTGCATGACACTACTCCTGATCATGTTTCTTCAATGTGTGAAGTTATAATGAATTTGGCCTAACTTTGTAGGAGATATTGCCCGGACACGAAGCGTGACAGACGCACTGACAAGAAAATATGAAAAAGGGAAAGAACTCCAAAAATATCGATGCTAGAGTTATGGCCCTTGTGTATGACACTCAATGTGTGAAGTTATGATGAATTTGGCATAACTGTAGGAGATATGGCCCGGACACGAAGCGTGACAGACGGACGGACGGACAGACGGACGGACAGACAGACAGACAGACAGACGGACGGACAGACAGACGGACGGAATCGAGCAAACCTATAGTCCCCCAACCGGTAACCGGTGGGGGACTAATTACTTCAATCTATCAACACTCCTACTGATAATTTATTTTCTCCTGATGAAGATGTACTTAATTTCACTGAATGATATGAAAAAGATGCATTTGAAACTATGTTGGACGAGCTTAATATATATATTTCGAAAGAAGAGATTCATAAGGTTATTAAACAGTTAAAATAACAATCGATCAGCAGGCCCGGATTTAATACTTAATGAATTCTTAATAAATGGAAAGCAAATTCTCATGCATCAAACTATGTTTAACAACATATTTAACTTACCATTGGATGAGAAAGAAAATCTAGATGATGCAATCAATTATAGAGGAATTACATAATTAAGCTGCGTAGGAAAATTATTTACTAGAGTAGTAGATAATAGATTGCAAAACTGGGCTGAACATTATAACGTATACGTTGAAGTCCAATCTGGGTTCAGAGCTAGAGTGAGTACTGTAGATAACATTTTAGTTTTAAATGGTCTGATATCAAGTTTCGTGAATAAGAGAAAGACATTGTATTGTACATTTGTTGATTTTACAAAGGCCTTTGACTATGTAGTTCGTGAAAATTTGTGGTACAAATTAATAAAAGTACAAAAATGAGTCATGCAGGAAACACCACATACAGAACAAACACTCGCCCGAACAGCAACACAAGGAAACAGCAAATGTACATAGGTAGAAAAAACAACAAGAGACGCACAAAGACAAAACAAACATACAATAGGAGGAAGATGGAAGTACCGCCTTGGAACGGTCAGTGACAAAAGTCACCGGGGGTTTAAACCGGTTTATGGGCGCCCAACCTAATTAGGTGTCAGAGGAAATATGCTTAACACAATACAGTCGATGGACAAAAGTGTTAAGTCAAGAGTAAAATATGATAATAAGCTTGGTGACCCTAAGTCATGTACACTAAGAGTAAGACAAGGCGAGAGTCTCTCGCCATTTATAGTTACAATTGTTTTAATGATCTAGAAGGTGAATATACCAAAGGTGGTGTAGATTTATTTAAAGTGTTTTAAACTAAACAATTTTTTATACAAACACTTTCGGAAATTTGGCCATTCTTTTAAAGATGTTTTAGTACAAATTGTTGAGCATATAACATGATAAGGATGCTACTAGTAACTCTAAATCGAAAGCTAGATTTGTATCTGAATTAAATTGGATCAAAAAATTGCAAACACCTTTTCCTTTAGGATTGAATGATAATATTTACCAGATTGGAAATATTTCAAAAGAACCAGATATTTTTTCAGTTTTTTCTATAAGAAAACGCAAATCTCGATCACATGGCATTCGTAAAAATGGTAATATTAAACGAAAATCTCGTTTGAAAATGACTATTCTTGATCTTCATACTTTACGTCTAACTTCTGGTAAACATGCCATGCTTTCTAGACTTTCCTCCTTATCTATAAGTTCATTAAAAGAAATTGACGAGTAAGCCGATAAAATTATTTTTAGATCAGATCCTCTCATAGGAACGGCTAGTTTGATACAAAGCTTTACTCTACATGTTCTCAGACCGCACATTGACAATTATCTGAACACCAAAGGCTCTACTTAAAAATTCCTTTTATTAATAAAGGTATTAACTTTATTGACCTCCAAAGTATTTTTAGAGACAAAAATGTAATTGACACTATTCCTAAATACTTTAAAAATACAGAACCACCTGTCATCTGCTACAAATATAACAAACCCATCAGAAATACAATTTTTAACTATAATAAAATTGTGGCCGACCTTAATATTAATGATAATATTCCTGATAAATGAGATTGCGCCACCTCAAAAGTTTGCTATTCTCCGGCTGGTCATGTGATTACTGGTAAATTTGAGATAATTAAAGATAAACGTCTACGATCTCTTTTGAATAAAGGTCCCAAATATAGAATACCATCCTTGATAGATTTAACTCTTGTCGAGTTCAGATTGCGGAGGCTTTACAAAATGTTAGTATTAAATGGTGTCGAAGAGAACATGTTGAGTCTAATGCTCTTTCTAGTTGGAAACAACTAATTTTTTATATAACTGACAAACGCATTTCCTTTTATAGCTCTAATAAACACCTTCTTCCACCTAAACCTAGAATTTCTTTTAGACATCCTAAAAAGGGTTTACAGGATTTCCATTCAAAATACGTTTTTGTTCCTGCTGATAAGGCATCGAATAATGTGATTATTATTTGACGATTAAATTATATCGATGTCTTGAAGCAGGAAATTATTAATACCAAGTCATACATTTCAGTTACTACTGACGAAAAGACCATCGTTTCAGACCATGTCAAAAAGTGTGAACAACTTGGAACCGATATTAAAATTACACATCATAAACTTCCTACAATGTATTGGTTACCAAAATTACATAAAAAAAACTATATAAAGCGCGTTTCATTGCAAATTCTAGTTCATGTACAACTACCAAATTGTCTATACTTTTGACTTCTTGTTTAACTAAGGTAAAGGAACATGTAAAATTCTACTGTGATAAGACTTATGAAAATTCTGGAATAAATCTCTTCTGGTCTATTAAGAACTCTTCAGAAGTCTTAAACAAACTTAAGAACAAAAGGTATCTTGCATCCACTGTAAGCACGTACGATTTTTCTACTATGTGCACAACTCTTCCTCATATTTTAATTAAGTTATGCTTACTAAATATGGAAAAATAGTCAAACAGGGAGAGCCACACACGAAATGACACCGCACCAAACACCATCAAACAAGAAACGGTATAGCCACAAGACAAAACATAACAGGACGCATATCAAGACGAAAAACATTAAACATTAAACATTAAGCACATTAAACAACAAAATTGACCATAGGCTGAAAGCAGGAGTACCGCCTTGGAAGGTCAGTAACCAAAATAAGCTACTGGGGGACTTAAACCTGGTTTACGGGTACCCAACCTCGTCCTTATCCCTTATCCCTTATCCCACTTTCACCAAAGTCAAAATGTAAATAAAATCCCCCCTCCAGACAACTTCACAACATGAATAACGATGTCTGTCAAAATGAAAATAAACGTTAGAGGTAAACAAGAGACGTCATCATTTAAATGACGTCATAATTTTAAAGTACGGGAAAACTATATGAAACCCTTCTACACCGACATTTTATAAAAAATAAATCGCAAGAAAATACAAATACTAGTTGTAATACGTATGCACAACTGTTTTGTTTGAAAAAGAATAAACTTGACATCGTAAACATGTACTCGATGACTATTCAGAGGTCAGAGCAGCTGTGGAGAAGTCATTTGGGGTACGACAGAACTGGCAAAATACAAATATCTAATTTCCTCCCTCCGTAAACGGGTTTAAGAGGGAATCTTTATAGTGTATTAAGCCTTTTCCGTCGTCGCACGAGCAAAGAGGAAAGCACAATGACCAACTGTAAAGGGGTCGACCACCAAGCATGTAGTGTGCTGCAATATAGATGGGTCATATCCCTTTTTAATGAATTGTTTTATACGTTTGACAAACAAAGTATCAAAATATGTGTGTCCAATAATTTTTCGAAGTTTGTAAATGACATCACCGTAAAACTCCGGATGTGAAATACCTAACTTTAGAAAATTACGTAAATTACTATTGTATTTGCTGATGAGTAGAACATTATGGTGGTAAAATTTTGAAAATGTTTTACGAAGTTTGTCATATCTGTAGCCCTGTTTTAGTAGTTTTTCAGTGATAATAAAGTTACGATTGTTAATCCAGAAAGTATTTGCCCGGGAAAAAAACATCATTCCTGGCATGTAATGCTGAAAAATCTTTCTTTACTGACGAGCAAATGAAATATTACACCAATTAGACTTGCTCAGAAGTTTGCGAATCACTAACCTTTCTTTTGGATAACATATTTGTACGTTATGGGAATGCTATATACCGTCAGGTAATTGGTATTCCTATGGGTACGAATTATGCACCACTTGTCGCAGATTTGTTTTTGTACTGCTATGAGAGAGATTTCATGTTGCGTTTGATTCCTCAATCACAAGAAGATGTTATAAAAGCCTTCAATGAAACTTGTCGATATTTGGATGATATGTTTAACTTAGATAACCCTTTCTTTGATGCTCTGATTCCTACAATTTATCCTAAAGAACTCATATTGAATAAAGCTAACCCGTCCGACAATTATGCAGCGTTTCTTGATCTAGACCTTAAAATTGATAATGGAATGATTTCTTCTAAAATGTATGACAAAAGAGATGATTTTGATTTTAATATTGTAAATTTTCCTCATCTTGACGGGGATGTTCCCCGTGCTCCATCTTACGGGGTTTATATATCTCAACTCATTCGTTTTGCTAGAGCTTGTTCATCTATTGACGATTTTAACAGTCGAAATATCATTTTAACTGAAAAACTGCTTAAGCAAGGATATAGATACCATAAACAAAGAAAAACTTTCTCTAAATTTTACTATCTAAATATCTCGCTTCTTGGCAAGTACCAATGTAATCTCAAGGCGCTTCTGCGACACGGTATTTTATGGTGATGTGATTTACAAACTTCGTAAAAATTATTGGACATACCCATTTTCTCACTTTGTTCATCAAAATGTTAAAAATTCATTAAAAAGGGATATGATCCTGTAGTACTACAACATACTGCATGCTTGGTTGTCAACCCCTTGGCAATCACACTGGCCTCTTTGCATGTACGCCGACAAGAAAGGTTTAGTAATCTATGAAGGTGACCTCTTAAATCCAGAAACGGAAGGAGAACGTTGGATATCTGTACTATTTCGTTTTGTCGTACCCTTTATTACTTTTCTACAGTTACTCTGTTTGCAGCTCAATCATTGAGTACACTAGCGATAGGTGGATACAGTTTGTTCACTTAAATGTTTTCGTTATACATGTACTTTACAACTGTATTTGCCATCGCGGTTGTTGTAGATTAGTCGGAGAGGGGATACGTTTATTTACACTGTTTGTCTTTTAGGGTGGGGATGGAATAAGTGTGAGGTTGGGCGCCCATAAACCGGTTTAACCCCCCAGTGACTTTTGTCACTGACCGTTCCAAGGCGGTACTTCCATCTTCTCCCTATTGTTTGTTTGTTTTGTCTTTATGCGTCTCTTGTTGTTTTTATAGTTATGTACATTTGCTGTTTCTTTGTGTTGCTGTTCGGGCGAATGTTTGTTCTGTATGTGGTGTTTCCTGCATGACTTATTTTTGTACTTTTATCATTTGTAATTGAAAGATTCAAATCTAAAAATGAAGCTACAGTGTCAGATTGATTCGCTTTGTTTAAAGATAGTTCTTTTGGGTAAATTGAAGAAATAATAGTTTCAAAATAATTATTATCTAAATTCAAAATATCGTCTAAATAGCTTGAAGATTTATTAAGTTTGAATTTTGTTACGCTACATTTATTTCTTACGGTTTTACAGCAGTTAGAATGACGATTTAGTCGGCAGGGGACTGGTATTGTTTTTCAATGCTCCCGGTATTTGCTGAAATATAAAACAAAGGAGATTTAATGGTGATAAAAAACTTTATATTGAAAATATAAGACTAGGATTAGAAAGAAGTAGAAATCTTAATCCTTCTTATGTTAAGCACGTCTTGACTGCCCTATACAAACAGTTTGGATTTCGAATAGAAAGCAATTGAAAACTTATAAAACAGAGATTAAACAGACTCTGTTCAGCATAAGACGGAATTCCAAGGTGAATCAAGTAATTATATTAATATTATAAAATTCTTATTAGTGTTGCCCTTTTAGTGATTGTGTGGATTTCAAAATACCTTTTAGGGTACATATTGTCTTGTTTGCAAACTGTAAGAACGTAAGCCGACAAGATAGCTGTAAAGGAATCACATTTTAGATCGATTCCAAATATAAGATCTGGACGAGTTTTCCTTAAATAATAGGGGAATGAATGGGTTGATATAACAATTGTAAAACGCAGACCAAATATTAACTATTACTACGCTGAATTTCAAAATTGACTATTCTAAAATTCAAACAAGCGTGAGATGAATATTAAGGAATGTTTCGAAAGAAAAGTGTAACAGGACATATAGTGCAGACCCTGATGAGAGGGGTTCCTCTAGGAGCCTTCATATACGGGTCTACACTGTTTCAAAAAGGCATTAGTGACTCGGGTTCCGCACTCTAAGGATTATTAGTGTTGCTCTTTTAGTCATTGTATGGATTTTAATATATCCTTTAGGGTATATATTGATTTATGTGTAAACTGTAATACACTAAGCCGAAAACGAGGCCCAAAAAGGAGTTGCCTTTTCTGAAAAAAAAATATTCAGTGATGGAAAACTCCATGGGTGATTTCTAGCGAGAACAAATAAGCACTTTAGGATGACTGTTTTGTAATTATTTCATAGAGTGAAGGAAAAATATGAGGTTACTGACCAACCTATATGTACCAATGTACTATTGTATATTCCTGTAGGACTGCATGAACTTAGAACTGTATTCTAATATGGAACATACTTTCAAAGCCCACCCTTTCATACTGCATGTTCTTGTTAGACTGTGGATGACCTTTTGACTTTAAAATTCAGCATCCTATAAATAATCCTGTATCTATTCATATGCACACCGTAAACTAATAGGCTTTCATTTATCCTTAACTAAAACAAGTTAATGTTGTACATGAGTCCCCTACCGGATTAAAAAAATATCCATTGACGCACACATCCATGATGTAGTTGACCATGGTATATTCATGATATACCTGAATGGTATTTGTAAAATTAATAAGAACAATTATATGAAAAGGGGCGAATAACTTGATGCTAGGGTTATGGCCCTTGTGCATGACACTTTCTCTCATCATGCCTGTTCCATATATGACGTTTCAAATCAGTTGAACCAGTAGATTAATAGAAGGTTGTTCTGTCCCAGTCGGAAACGAGCTTTAGCGAGTTTCCGATAGGAACAGACCAACCGAGGGTAAATAACCCCCCGGCTTTAACAAAACCCATGCTTGATTATTTTTCTCGCTGAAATACGCACTAAAACCAAGTAAATGTTTTGTGTTTTGTGAAGTACTACTTTACATTGCGTAATATGACTTGCATATCTAATAGCAACAAACTGCAGCATAACTTTAAGGGTGACACCAAAATGACGTCATTTGTTATGACAACCACAAACATTACGTTTTGGCGTAAAATATAAATGACTGAGTGACTACAAAACAGCGTCTTCGGTTAATTAAATAGGCTTTTAAAGTGTTTATATGATAAATAGAATTGCATATTCGTGCTAATTACTTCTATTAATTTCAATTCATAAGGTTGTAGCCTATAGAAATGTTGATATAATTCTGTAAGAGTTCCTTCCCTTATATTGATTTTACCCAATCGCGCGTATGAATACACTATAAAGATAAGGGTTTCTAGTACAGCTATTTTTAGTAACTCAGCTTATCTAGCACGGCTGAGAAGCGAGAAAAAGAGTTATTGTCCGGACAAGAAAAATATGAAAAAGGGGATAACTCCAAAAATATTAATGCTAGAGTTATGACCTCTAATCATGTGTGTTTAATATATGAAGTTTCAAATCAATTGAACTAGTAGATAAAATATGAACAAGGGGAATAAACCATATTGATGCTAGAATTATGGCCTTTGTGCATGATACTTCCTCTCATCATGCTTGATCGATGTGTAAAGCTATAATGAATTTTGCCTATCTTTGTAGGAGATATGGTCCGGAGACGAAGCGTGACAGACAGACGGACGAGCGGACGGAATCGAGCAAACCTATAATCCCCAACCGGTAACCAGTGGGGGACTAATAATTGCAGGGGGTAGGTCTGATACATGTAAAAACAGTAGTGTCCAGCATATTGGTCTGGTAGAATTTGTATTTATTCGTTTTCATTATATGAAACAATTAGGCATAGATCCTGATGCGACGCCGAAATACAGGTGGTAGCTTAATGCAGGACAGATGTTTTGCTGAAATCTCCCATTAGAGCTTGTTGTATTACGTGCGTCCTGCAGTATGCAGCCACCAGCTCGTGAGATTACTACCGCCAGACAACCACTCATGTGATACATTATGTGGTCGCTTTAGCGATGCGTTGCTGTACTTCTTTTAAACTGGAATATAGTGTCACTTTAATGTCACACGATGCGTTTATTAATATTATTGTTTGTTTAGTTATACCGAGGGAACCACCGTGTATTCAGAACATATCAAGTGCATTGTGCACTGACTTAAACTTAACATAAACTCTAACAAAAACATCTGTGAAATACATATTTATCGGCATTACTGTAACCATTATCATGAATAAAACCTACTGTTTGTTCAGGATTTAGAGTAAGTGTATTTTCCAAAAGGGATACTTGACGTCTAATCGGGGTCTCGGCTCTTTGCAATTTTCATCCGGGTCGCCTTCAGCTGAACTAGGGTTATCATAAAATGTCCTATTACAGACCTATACGAGGGGTGTTCCAAAAATAATGTCACTTGCATCGGTGCTCATATAGCGGAAGTGCTTTTGTTCATTTTAATTTGCTCTGCCCTTCAAAATGCTCTCCGCCAGCCAGAATACACCTTTTTAGCCGGTCAATACATTTTTGGAAGCATTTTTCATACTCTTCAATGGGGACACCCATCAGACACTGATAAACAGCAGATCCAATGGCATTTCTCGAATTGTATCTCCTTCCAGATAAATGATATTTAAGTTTTGGAAAGAGAAAATAGTCGCAGGGGGCCAAGTCTGGCGAATACGGAGGGTGCGGAAGGACGGTAACCTTCTCTGACTCCAAAAAGTCAGTCACAATACGTGCCTTGTGAGCGGGTGCATTATCATGCAAAAGTCGGACATACTTAAGTCCTGTTTTGGGGCGGCTACTTTTGTAGTAGTTCTTCCATTTTCTCAGAACAACGTTTTATAGAACTTGCCTGTGACCGTTCTGCCTTTTGGCACCAGGATTTGAATAGCTGGACCCTTATTAGTGAAAAAAATAGCATACAAAACCTTCTTTACCGTTCGTATTCGTTTGGCAATACTTGGGCGTCTGGCATTTTTAGTGGCCCATATTCGGTTGGAAACCTTCCGCTTTGGTTCAAAATAATACACCCAGGTCTCATCACCAGTGACTATATTATTAAAAGCCTTTTTACAATATTTTGGGTACATTTTGAGAAGTTTTTTTGCCATTGTTACACGCGTCTTCTTTTGTTCATCCGTTAACAAATGGGGTATCCATCTTGCATTTATCTTTCTAACTTTTAGGTGTTTCTTCAAAATTGCATGAACTCTTGCTAACGACAAGTTTGTCATTCGAGCCAATTGTCTTACGGTGAATCGAGCATCAGTTTTGAGGATAATTCGGATTTTTTCTATGTTACCTTTGGTCGTAGTTGTTGCAGGACGACCTGGGCGAGCAGCATCTTTCAGTTGCTGCTGCCCAGCACTAAATTTAGCTACCCACCTACAAACAGTCCTGTGGGACATTTGGCCCTCCCCATAAATGTCACACACCTCGCGGTGAATATCTACAGCCTTTATGCCGAGTAATGACCTACCTTTTATATAGGCCCTAATTTCAAGAACATTTTCAGCTCGTTTTCCTGTCATTTTGTGTATAGTCTAACGAATAGGCTATGAAACGATGTACACTGTACCGAGGCAAGTGAACGTGTGGACGAGATATTTACCTGTGTCACGAGCCAGTGATCACTCAATCGACACGAGGTGGTTTTGTGCATCTCGTATATAAAGGTGCGTACTCAAATACTAAAATCGTCATTTCTCCACCAAACCATATGTGGTGACCACTATTTAGAATCGTCTCTTGGGGACGATTCTAAAGGATGGTCACAACATATGGTTTGGTGAAGAAATAAAGAAGTTATTCTTGAGAATGTTTTAATTTACGCATCTTATCTGGACCTGTGTGTCATATATGTGTGTATCTCTTTCCCTTATCATGCTAATGTGTGTGACATGACGGATATTGGCAAGCAGCTTGGATCAGGGCATAACGTCGAGTAATTTTGCGTATCACAAACATGCAAGTTGCTTTATACTACTAGGTCATTTGATTCTTACATGCTTGATCCGGAAGAAGTCAAATTGCTCGAGATCAGATATTGAGATTGAGCAGACGGCTTACTTTAGAATAAGGACCTTTTAAAGCATATAACAGTTCAAACACCTGAAAAAGATATAGTCTCGGAACATGTAAAAATGTGCAATGATTTTAAGTCTGGTCCTAACATAAAACAACATAAACTTTCTACTTTGTACTGGATTCCGAAACTACATAAAAACCCTTATAAGTCGCGTTTTATTGCCAACTCTAGCTGTTGTACCACTACTAAATTATCTATACTTTTGACGTCCTGTCTTACTACGATCAAAGAACATGTTAAACGCTACTGTGATAAAATATATGAAAATTCTGGTATTAATGTTTTTTGGTCCATAAAAAATTCAAATGATGTTTTAACAAAACTTGAAAATGAACAGTATAACATTTCTTTACTGAGCTCTTATGATTTCTCTACACTCTATACTACTCTACCTCACCATCTTATAAAGGATAGACTTATTAAATTAATAGAAAAAACCTTTGCCAGAGAAAACAAAATGTTCATTGCTTGTAATGTTCAACGTTCATTCTTTTCGAATTCAGAAGTTGAACATTACACAATGTGGACTTGCCTTGATGTTTGTAGATCTCTTACCTTTCTTTTAGATAATATATTTGTGCGTTATGGAGATACCATATATCGTCAAGTTGTTGGTATACCCATGGGTACAAATTGTGCCCCTCTTGTTGCAGATTTGTTTTTGTATTGCTACGAGAGGGATTTTATGCTTAGCTTAAAACCTGATACACAGACCGATATTGTTAATGCTTTTAATAAAACTTCAAGGTATTTAGACGATATTTTGAATTTAGATAATCCTTATTTTGATACTATGGTTTCTTCAATCTACCCAAAAGAACTGTCTTTAAATAAAGCTAATCAATCTGACATTAATGCTTCATTTCTAGATTTGAATCTTTCAATTACAAATGATAAAGTTTCGTCCAAAGTATACGATAAAAGAGAAGATTTTAATTTTAAAATTGTTAATTATCCTTTTCTAGATGGGGATGTGCCACGTTCTACATCTTATGGTGTTTATATTTCTCAACTTATTAGGTTTGCCCGAGCCTGTTCTTTGCTTGAAGATTTTAACAGACGTAATTTAGTTATAACTGATAAACTTCTTAAGCAAGGTTACAGATATCACAAACTTCGGAAAACCTTTTCTAAATTTTATTATCGAAATTTACCTCTCATTAGTAAATATAATTGCAATCTACGGACGTTACTGCGACAAGGCATTTCTCAACCAGAATTTTATGGGGATGTTATCTACAAACTTAGGAAAATTCGGGGTCATATCCATTTTCATGATTTGTTTATAAAACGCATTAAAAAATTTAAAAAGAAAGGTTATGATCCTATTATATTGCAACACACTGCATGTTTGGTTATCGACCCTTTTACAGTCGGTAGCTACGCTTCCCTCTTTGCTTGCGCGATGACAGGCCGAGGGTAGTACTCTATGATGGTATACTCTTAAACTTGGATACAGGAGGAGCTTACCAGACTCATGTATTATTTTTTCCCTGTCGTGCCTGCAGGTGCTCTGACTTCAGCAAAGTCATTGAGTACATATTTGACGGATTGTCACAGTTATTATGCTATGTTTTACATGTTGTCCTGTGTTCACCGTCGTCTATGTTGTGGGTAAGTCCAGCGGGGATACCTTTATTTACAATATTTGTAAAGCTAGGGTGACTTTGAGAGAAGTGTGAGGTTAGGACGTCCGTAAACCGGTTTAAACCCCCAGTTGTGTTTTTGCTGCTGACCGTGCCAAGGCGGTACTCTCTTTGTCACCCTTCCTTTTGTTTGCATTGCGTCTTTGTGCTTGTGGTTTGTTCATGTTGTGGAACGTTTGTCCCTGGTTCTTGTGTGTCTTTTGGTGTTTTCTGTGTTCATTTCGTGTGTGTGTGTGTGCGTGTGCGTTTGGGTGTGTGGTTGTGTGTGTGTGTGTCATGCTGTCTATCGGTGTTTTGGTAGTGGTTGCGTCTTGCATGTGGCTTTGCCTGCTTGACTTTACTACTTTTCCATATGATAGGTCAGATGTTCAGAATCTCACCAATCCCATACTTGAGAATGTTCTGAAAGTAGTTTTCCACTCAGGTGACATTTAAACAAGAATGATACGATAATTTTTTGCACTCAATGGAACTTGTGTGGTTTTCCGAAACTTTTTAACATGTACTTATTCTTAGAAGGCATGATATAGGTATATGGACGAGGAACATCATGTTATTTATTGCAACACTTTGAATACTGTCATTTGCAACCAGTGTAGATCGAGGCCAAATACTCCATAGATGATCCCTGTGATCTGGATCTGCATTGTTTATCATTCACAATCGTATAGCAGTTTTAAGTATTTCATAGTGTGTGTGCTCTATAGTTATACACTAATGGATATTCCACTCTGTAATTCAGCATTGAAAGGGTTAAAGGCACCTCATACTAAGTGTGTCAACACTGTTTACAAAGGACATATTTGCGGTAGACATATTTTGTCCATTTCAGCTAACATGAGATTATTAGTTTACATGCTAAAATTCACCATAACTTACAACAAACACCAACATTGTTTAAAACATTTTTCATGTACATTGTTTTTCATCAGTGTCAATTTTATTTATAATCTTAAAAATGGCAACAGTCCAGAATGAGATCAGACGTCTAGTTAGGTCTTTTGATAAGGGTCTATAATGTTTGATTCTTAATGAAAATAGTTTCTGCAAATTTCAAAATGGATGTGTTTTCAATTGCTAATAAGAAAAAATATGTTATTCAACAGATAATGAGTTATTCATTTTGAAAATTAATAAAACTGACAAAAAACTAACAAATGTTTTCTTCTAAATGGTTAGATACATTTTTATGCCCCCAATGCTAGGTTTTGGCGGCATATAGTAATCGCACCGTGCGTGGATGTGTGGGTGTAGTGCGGTGTGTTTGTGGGGGTGGATGTACCCTTTGTCCGGAGCATATTTCCTTTGTCTCATCAGCTACGGATACCAATTTTGGTGTGTGAATTCATCTTGAGATGGCGGTGTGTCGCCTACCATTTTCAGGTCACTGTGATCTTGACTTGACCTTTGACCTCGATTTTACTAAAAGCTTGTCCAGAGCATTTCTCCTATACCTAACGAGCTACGGATTCCAAAATTGGTGTGTGTGTTCATATTGGCATGGCGGAGTGCCGCGTAACATTATTAGGTCACTGTGACCTTGACCTTGACCGTTGACCTAGATTTTACAAAAGGTTTTTCCGGAGCATATCTCCTATACCTTACCAGCTACGGATTCCATATTTGCTGTGTTCATCTTGGGATGGCGAAGTATCATTTTCAGGTCAATATGACCTTGACCTTCGACCTCGATTTCACAAAAAGCTTGCGTGGGTGTGTGGGTGGGTGTGTGGTTGAGTGTGTGTGTGTGTGTTTGGGTGTGTTTATGGGTGGGTGTGAGTACCTCTTGTCGGCGGTTTATTTCCTTTGTCACATCAGCTACGGATGTGAGTTCATCTTGGGATTGTGCAATGTCGCGTACCAGTTTCAGGTCATTGTGACCATGACCTTTGACCTCGATTTTACAAAAACCTTGCCCGGTGCATATCTCCTATACCTTACCAGCTACGGATTCCAAATTTGGTGTGTGAGTTTATCTTGGGATGACGGAGTGTCGGGTACCATTTTCAGGTCAATGTGACCTTGATCTTGACCTTTGAACTCGATTTTACAAAAAGCTTGTTTATCTGTGAACAGATTTCAAATTTTCACCATACAAAGACGATGTGTTGCGTTCAACTCCCTAGTCCATGGGTCAAAGGTCAATGTCACAGGGATATTCTTTGGGGCATGTGTCACGTGAATGACAGCTTTTGTTTTACTTGTGATTCAACAGATAAATTGTCTTACCATTTAAATGTGATTTCTGTTAAAATTAGAAATTAATATCATAAATATGCCCACACAGGTATATCGGAAATCTGTAGATTATTTGCATTTTCCTTTCATTGATTTCTGAATGTAATTAAGGGAATCCCTCTTTTGCTTTTGAAAAAATAATTGACATTATTATCAAAGGCAATTTTGTTTAATTGGTTATAATAGCCATTATAAATCACAATCATAATTTGAAAGTTTTGTTGACTTGTGAGCTAAATATAGTTTATTTGAACTAAGCATATGTTGATCAGCTGTTACACCATAAAATTGTTTTGTCTACGAAATATTGCAAAATAGAATCTTCTTCCTAAATGGAAAGTACTATGCAAGCTAGTTTGCCTTCCATCTCATGTATTCAAATTTTATGATCAAGCCGCAAACCCCCACAAATCAAAAACCACAAATCATATTTTTGCTGACATCTATTATACGTATATCAAAACTACATCATAAAGCAGTCTAGTGTGGTTTGTCACAATATTGTACCTTAGCTAACAATAGAAAAAAGAAAAATTCAAGGCTGTGTGTGGGTTAAATACCCTTAAAATGCAAGTGCGTATACACTTTAAAATTGGATTAGTTTCGTTCAGCCTTATCATTAATTTAAACAACGTGCAATAAAGTGTTCTTGATCAGATTGTGACTATATATTCCCCTAACGTACAGCAGAAATGTGATTAATTATTATTTGGGGTGATATGTGGTGTTTCGCGTACGTATATGAAATGAAATTTTTGCATTGTCTTGCATTTGTATGGATTTTGTTCTTACTTAAAAACTTTTTAAAAGCCGCAAATTCGGTCACATGAGCCAATCAGATTGCAGGAAATTGGCAGATTGTGTTAGAATAAATATCGACAAGCGAATGCCTTATGTAGAGAGACATTACGTGTATGTACATTAGAACCCATTTAAACTTGAATTCTAGAGAAGAATTTAGATACTTTTATATGGGCGGCTGCTTTATGCGGGGCGATAGTTATACAGAAGGCTCCTGGTAGAGGGGCTTTCTGCATGACTGTCATCTTGCAATAGTACGTCGCCTGTCTACACGACAGACATTTATTTATACTAAATTTGAAGTCCGGTTTAGAGGGTTTTTACTGTATTGAAAAGAAACTCGTATATGAATAGTTCGAGGGCAGAATGTTCCAGGAAGAGTTTTATATTATATATATTGTGTCCGCTATCATTTATGCACACATTTCAAAATGCATACAACAGGTTGCACTGATAGTTCATGAGAATAGCGTAACTGTTGCAAAATATATTTGTTGTTGGCACCTGTCTTGTATGAGAAGGAAATTTCTAAACATGCATTAACCCTTTATTTTAGATAGAGAATTACATCATGCTCTGTTAGGTCTTAGGCTGTAGTTTGACATATCCCATTAGTTATTAGCTTCATACACATGTTCAAATGGGATAGCATGAGCAGTTGGAGTCAATCTGAAATGTTCACACATCTCATCAGCTTTGAATTACTTTCTTTTATTTTAAACGAAATCATATTATACAACAAACTCTAGCTTTGCATGGTTTTCAAACAATGCCAATGTACGCTTTCGTTCCGTATACGGCAGTACTTATTATCAATATGCGATAGTTTTTGTACAAAGTAACTTTTGCTGACTGACAGTTGGTTAACACTTTCTCAAAGGTTTGAACAAATTCGAGAGAGGCTAACAATGTCTCCTATCACAATTTGAATACCTGTCATGTTTAACATCATTATAAACCTTACGAAAATCACAATGACATGAAAGGAGAATACGTTTTCGTAAAAGGTTAGTTTATTAAATACAGAAAACAAGGTTTGAACGAATTGGTAGCTAACAATGTCCCCATTCACAGTTAAAATAAATGTCATGTTTTATGTAAGCACTGTGTACTTGAAAATTATAGGCCGACCGTCTGCTTCGAATTCACACATTGACGACAACTATAATATATGAACCTTTGCTCGACATACTTAAGTTTAATAAGCAATTGCAGATGAATTCTGTGAATAAATATATGCGCTTGTTTCCATGGCTGAATCATATTATATATCTTACCTGGAACATTAATGCATTCAATGTATTCACTCCTTTAGTAAATTGCTTACAAATTGTTAAGCAGCATTGATCTAGACGGGATGTGGAGTTACTCGATGTCTTATGCGGACCCAAATTGTTTAGTCGAGCAAGAACTCGCACGATAATAGTCTAGGCAAGACGTTGTGTATCTAGATAATTCTTGACATGGTAAATACCATATATAATGACATTGTAATGCCAAACGGTATGTTTATTGATATTGATTACTACTCGTGCTTTCTGACCTGATAACAAACATCTTCGCTTGTTATTGTCCTGTTTTATTAACCTGTCAAAATATGAATATCCCTACGTCACTGAAAGGATATATTTAGCTTCGGTAAACCTGTGTTTCAAACGTTATTCACGAGGTTCACAATGAATATACATGTACTCGAATAAGCCAAGTAGGAAAGCTTTTATTAGCGGAAACAATCGATATCAACCGAAGCTATATATGGTGTGTTCAGCAAGCGTATAGTTATTTAAATTTAAAAAAGGTTAAAAAAACAGGACAATACCTGTGCACTTTATTGGCGAAATGTACCGTACAGAAGACAATTAATTCTATGAAAACACAAATACTGTGTTAATAGAGACAGTCATTGCACGGCCCCCACCAGGGGCCGTGCATACTGATATGGTTTGTGAAGTGTGCTCTGGGCTGTGCGTTTCTGCGGTCTTGAAATGTGTAGAAAAAAATAACAGTTCGTGGCTAAGTTGTTGTTGTTTACTGTGAAACAAGTTTTTATTTATATATATTCATTTATTTTATTTATTTTGATTCATATATTTTTCTCAGCTTATTTATGTCGGGGTTATTTCTTTCTTTTCTGTCAACACGAAGTAGATCTGTATTTACTTCGTGCTGCCATGTACCAGTGTCAGTGAAAATGCTAGTGAGTTAGGTATAAATGATTAAAATCACATTTCAAGCATAGCTGTCAGCGTGGTACAGGGGTTATAACGATGGACTAGGAAATGCGAGGTCGTGGGTTCGAACCTCGGTGAAAGCTTATTTTTTTTCCTCTCATATTTTCTTAGCACCCTTAGTATAGGGCGAATCTCTGTTTGTAAACAAACCCGTCGATTTCGCGCATGCGCAGTTAACTGGTGGGCAAAAACACCAATAAAAACTTATGTATCCCTATGTAAAGGCTAAGCAATAGTTAGCCTACACATCATTTAACGACTGTGTTTGTTATGAATTGTTGATTTCTGTACATTTACTATATCCTCTGACTATAATGACAATTATGTTTAAGTTCTAAGGATAGACACAACAAGAAGATTGAATTTATCGGCCCTATAACCTTCCAGCTGAACTTTGAGAAAAAAAGACAAAAAAAAACCGATCACTTGATCTGGCCTTTCTTTATTTATGTGTTTGACATGCCTGATATGTCGAATAATTTAGATCAACAGTATTTAAAATTTTAATTCTCGTTTTATTTTAATAAGATCTTGATATTAAGATATGCAGTCTCATGGCGTTCATAATGTCTTTCTGGCTACTGCACAGTACCGTAGCAGATCTAGTCAAAGTATTTTAGAATAGATCTAGATCATATCAATCTATATTATCTTTAGAACTATAATTCACAATTAACTACCTATTTAAATATATCTAAATCGTTGGGGTTTAATTATGCTTAGCCATAGATCTAATTATTCAAAACATAGTTAGGGAAGCAGTTTAACAAATCATAACTTTAGACAATTGACACATTGTTTGGTAGTTGTTATATTAGAAGCATTCCTGTTACGTAATAGTCCATAGCTTTGTTGATAAGAACAGTGTGTGATCGATGGCAGTTGTGTGATCGCTGACCCTTGTCCCCTGCTGAGAAATTAGGGGATTTACTGACCATCTGGCACCTTTGATCGTTACTATTTCCCTAGGTCTAGTAAGTAAATTAGCAGTATTTCGGCTGAGTAAGTATAATGTAATAATATAGTCTCTCCAACTGGCTATCACAATTCATTTTCAGTAGTAGTTTGTATACTGTTAAAATCTTTGAATCCGAGAAATAAAAGTACTGACATTTGCAAAATGTAGACCCAGACAATATATACAGCTAAAAAACAACCCTCTGACCAGTATATATGTTCATCAAACAGTGTAGATCCAAACCATAATGCTCATTTATGAACCTCACGATCTGGATCTACACCGTGTGCACTTTGTGCATTTTAAATTGACGACATAATTTTAGTGCTTTGGTGTGTTTGTACTTCATTCAAGATATGTTCATCAAATATACAGTGTAGATCCAAACCATAAAGCTCCATTTTGAACCTCATGGTCTGGATCTACACTGTGTGCAATGTAAACATACAACATAAGTTTTTATGGTTGATAAGTGCTGTCAGTGTGTTTGTTATATATTTAGGATATGTTCATCAAATAGACAAACAGTGTAGATCAACAGCATTAGAGTCCATTGCGAACCTCATGATCTGGCTCTACACTGTGTGCAACGTAAATTGACGACATAATTTTAGTGTTTTAGTGTGTTTGTAATACATTAAGGATATGTTCATCAATTAGACAAAAATGTAGATCCAAACCATACGGCTCCATTTTGAACCTCATGGTCTGGATCTACAGTGTGCACAATAACTTAAAAACAAAATTTAAAACAAAAAAGATAAAAATAACTAACTAACAAAAAAGGGTGGCATTTTTCCAGTGGCATTTTCCCAGTGGCATTCTTTCCACACACCAAATATTCAACAGGGAAAGGGTTAAAAACCACCGACAACCAACCTTAAGTTACGAATTCGGCTAAAAATGTATACCTGGCATTACCCGGCAACAGAAGTAAAAGTTCTGAAAACATCGACGCTTTTTCACGTGCTTGCAAACAGAGTAGACCCGGATCAGGGTATTCTCCGTTTTCTTATGAATTTATGTCGGATCTGACTCTACAGATTTTTTTCCACCACCAAAACATCCTCAGTACATATGCTATTATAAAAAATAATTTAATAAATATTCATGATATCAATATTTCTTACAGGAATAGTCAAGGAGTAAAGGGTCCCAGTCAATTTATATGTGTATTACTCTTAATTCTGAGTGAAATTTCACGACTTATGACTTTTTATGAATTTGCAACAATTAACGTTTTTGTTATGATTGGCAGTTTAGTATCCTGTGATAGGAACTTTGTGACACATCTTTAGAAATGCATGTACTTTTGTAACTCTAATCAATTATACCCTTTAGACATGACCCTTTATCAAATACAGTTTTAAAAATACTTGTGTATTTTACCAATATTTAACTTTTTCTGATTATAATTTTGTACTGTGTATTACCCATGCTTTGAAAAGCTTATATCTTTCAATTCCACAGGTTGTCATGTTAAACTGTTGTTATTTTTGTTACATAGTCGGCAAATAGTTTATTGTAGACCTGTCGTGTTATTTGTTGTACAACCGACTCCAAATGAAGATTTTTGTATCGTGTAAATTCATCTTCCAGAATCAATTTTCTGTTCATGTTTATGTTTTTACACGTATTATCGATGTAATTATCATTAACAATTGCACCATAATCGTTTTTTATTAATTTTAACAGGAGTTTTCAAAGTGCTGTCAATGTTTCTGTTATTGTTTACATATCAGCTGTCAGTCTTTTTGCCCACCAAGCTTTTCTCGGCTAAGATAACAGGTGCGCGTGATGTCCCGGCGATACGCCCTTATCGTGATTTCGGTTTAAAATCATTTTGTACATAAAATATGTCTTTTGTTTGCATTTTGGCTTTGGTAAAGTTATTTAGTTGAGACCTTTTACTCGTGGTTTGGTTGACCGTTTTGCATATTTCACCATTGTGCATGAAGTGCTTCAATTTAAATGTATATCTTATACTAACCTGTTCTTAATTTGGGGACAATATAAGTGAAATAGTTAATGGGCATTGAGTCGACCTATTCGAATAATTTCATGTAGACTGTAAGTATGGAAGTTTGTATGCCTTATGAACATCACTTAATGTGATAATGGTTTCTACGTCAGTGTGTTTCAGCAAATGAATAACATTGATCTGTGACGTAATGTGTATTAATGGTGTCATACACAGGTATTATGCATCGTGACTATTAAAACATTCCCCCGTTTCTGCTATTAACTTATACATTACAGTCATGTTTCCCAATGTATATGTTAAACGAGTACGAATCATTGAAATTTAGCTGAAGGAATGCGGGTTAGTTCAACTTAAGCGATGTCGAAGTATCGACATATGACTGTATTTTTTCACTGAAGTTTTTGCTTCCTGCTTCAACCAAACCACATGTTTTGACCACTCAATGGAATGATTGCTTCAACATGATTTCATTAAGTAGTCACATCACATGGGTTTGCATATTTATATAAAAAGTGTTCTTCAAATGTGCACCTTCTTTCATTTCATACCATACTATTAAACAAATACATGTATGTTCTTAATGGTTATATATCTGC
The DNA here is from genome assembly GCA_963576725.1 of Azorinus chamasolen. Taxonomy (NCBI): domain Eukaryota; kingdom Metazoa; phylum Mollusca; class Bivalvia; order Cardiida; family Solecurtidae; genus Azorinus; species Azorinus chamasolen. The sequence continues at coordinate 22,874,961 of OY755251.1, read as the reverse complement.
ACCTGTTAATAAAGATCTATCTAACTACGATGCAAAGCTCACTATATCCTATTTCAGTGATAAAGTAAATGCAAAAACAGCTAAATCTTTCCATGAATAACTCCTAACTTTAACATCAGTCATGTTTCCTTCCTATAATATTTTTTTTTATCCCCCCCATAACAAATTCTACTCCAAGTTTTATTCATGAGTCATGCTTATATGCAATCACATGTTAATTGCCATGTTGTTAATCAGTTTATATTTTGTTTTCCTTATACAGTATAACCTGCCTTATCCCACATCCTTCAATACCAAATGTGGATGATGGATAAATGGTAAAGTAGTAAAGTCAAGCAGGCAAAGCCACATACAAGACGCAACCACCACCAAAACACCGATAGACAGCATGACACACAGACACACACACACACACACACACACAACCACACACCCAAACGCACACACACACACACACACACACGAAATGAACACAGAAAACACCAAAAGACACACAAGAACCAGAGACAAACGTTCCACACATGAACAAAATCACAAGCACAAAGACGCAAGGCAAACAAAAGGAAGGGTGACAAAGAGAGTACCGCCTTGGCACGGTCAGTAGCAAAAACACCACTGGGGGTTTAAACCGGTTTACGGACGTCCTAACCTCACACTTCTCTCAAAGTCACCATAGCTTTACACATATTGTAAATAAAGGTATCCCCGCTGGACTTACCCACAACATAGACGACGGTGAACACAGGACAACATGTAAAACATAGCATAATAACTGTGACAATCCGTCAAATATGTACTCAATGACTTTGCTGAAGTCAGAGCACCTGCAGGTGAGCCGTTAAGGGCACGACAGGGAAAAAGTAATACATGAGTCTGGTAAGCTCATCCTGTATCCAAGTTTAAGAGTATACCATCATAGAGTACTACCCTCGGCCTGTCATCGCGCAAGCAAAGAGGGAAGCGTAGCTACCGACTGTAAAAGGGTCGATAACCAAACATGCAGTGCGTTGAAATATAATAGGATCATAACCTTTCTTTTTAAATATTTTAATGCGTTTTATAAACAAATCATGAAAATGGATATGACCCCGAATTTTCCTAAGTTTGTAGATAACATCCCCATAAATTCTGGTTGAGAAATGCCTTGTCGCAGTAACGTCCGTAGATTGCAATTATATTTACTAATGAGAGGTAAATTTCGATAATAAAATTTAGAAAAAGTTTTCCGAAGTTTGTGTAACCTTGCTTAAGAAATTTATCAGTTATAACTAAATTACGTCTGTTAAAATCTTCAAGCAAAGAACAGGCTCGGGCAAACCTAATGAGTTGAGAAATATAAACCCCATAAGATGTAGAAGTACAAAAATGAGTCATGCAGGAAACACCACATACAGAACTAACACTCGCCCGAACAGCAACACAAGGAAATAGCAAATGTACATAACTAGAAAAAACAACAAGAGACACACAAAGACAAAACAAACATACAATAGGAGGAAGATGGAAGTACCGCCTTGGAACGGTCAGTGACAAAAGTCACTGGGGGGTTAAACCGGTTTATGGGCGCCCAACCTCACTCTTATTCCATCCCCACCCTAAAAGACAAACAGTGTAAATAAACGTATCCCCTCTCCAACTAATCTACAACAACCGCGACGGCAAATACAATGGTAAAGTGCATGTATAAAGAAAAAAAATTTAATTGAACATACTGTATCCGCCTATCGCTAGTGTACTCAATGATTGAGCTGCAAACAGAGTAACTGTAGAAAAGTAATAAAGGGTACGACAAAAATGAAATAGTACAGATATCCGATGTTCTCCTTCCATTTCTGGATTTAAGAGGTCGCCTTCATAGAGTACTAAACCTTTCTTGTCGGCGTACATGCAAAGAGGCCAGCGTGATTGCCAACTGTAAAAGGGTTCACAACCAAACATGCAGTATGTTGTAGTACTACAGGATGAACAAAGTGAGAAAATGGGTATGTCCAATAATTTTACGAAGTTTGTAAATCACATCACCATAAAATTCAGGATGTGAAATACCGTATCGCAGAAGCACCTTGAGATTACATTGGTACTTGCCAATAAGCGAGATATTTCGATAGTAAAATTTAGAGAAAGTTTTTCTTAGTTTATGGTATCTATATCCTTGCTTAAAGGCATTTCGAAAGGAATGTTGACCCATTAACCCCATGCTGTGTATTTTGGGAGCCTACTGTCAGGGGTCTGATACACGAACTGATAAGGCGGGCTACCATCACAGAGGATCAATGTATAATTGCATAACTTTATCTCTTATGGCTACGGACCCTGACTGGACACTGCAGGAGCACAGCTGGATACTGTGTATATAGGGGGGGTCACTTATATAAGGAGCTTTGAAATGCCTTTAAGCAGCTTTTCAGTTAAAATGAGATTTCGACTGTTAAAATCGTCAATAGATGAACAAGCTCTAGCAAAACGAATAAGTTGAGATATATAAACCCCGTAAGATGGAGCCCGGGGAACATCCCCGTCAAGATGAGGAAAATTTACAATATTAAAATCAAAATCATCTCTTTTGTGAACGTGGCACATCTCCATCTAGAAAAGGATAATTAACAATTTTAAAATTAAAATCTTCTCTTTTATCGTATACTTTGGACGAAACTTTATCATTTGTAATTGAAAGATTTAAATCTAAAAATGAAGCATTAATGTCAGATTGATTAGCTTTGTTTAAAGATAGTTCTTAGTGTGTCAGTTACAGCAGATATCGCTTAAGTCCAACTGAACAGTATTCCTTTAGTCGAGTTCAGATAGCTTGAATTCGCTTAAGTCGAACTTACTCTTATTTCAAAGTTAACACGTGGCATAGTCACATTTTAACTCGTAAGTAAGGGTAAATTCTGAAAGGGGGTGATCCCCGAGAGCAAAAATTACAACACAAAAAGAGAAAATTGCAGACTCGGTTTTATTGAGTCTGTTCATGAACAGTAATTGAAAGTGCAACACTGCTGACGCCCCCTAGCACCGGCTTAAGCGGTATTCAATTTTCAGAACAAGAAGTACTGAAATTCATGATCTCGAAGGATCAGAAGGTATAACAACACTGAGAATGAAGTACGGGGCGACGTTTTACGGCCGCCACACAAGCACTTAACACCTGCTGTTGTGAAGATTATAAATTCTGAAAGGGGGTGATCCCCGAGAGCAAACATTACAACACAAAAAGAGAAAATTGCAGACTCGGTTTTATTGAGTCTGTTCATGAACAGTAATTGAAAGTGCAACACTGCTGACGCCCCCTAACACCGGCTTAAGCGGTATTCAATTTTCAGAACAAGGAGTACTGAAATTCATGATCTCAGTTCGACTTCAGCGACTTCAAGTTATCGAGGTTCAACTGTATGATATTCAACATTTTGGACCCAACATCATTGTCGAATAAAGCAGGGTTTTTTTATTAACCAGCTGTCGAATAAGCCAGGTTATACTGTACATGTATATATATTGTGCTAATGATCAGTAGACTTGCCAAATAGTGTGATCCTTTATAATGATAGTTATGTTATGTTTGACGAAAATAGAACACAACTCCATATAATATATTTAAAGATCATGTATCATATCTTATGTACGTACTACAAACAATTCTATAATCATTATATCACTCCTAGTGCCAAATTTCAGCTAGTCTAAGTAACATTCTAATTGTCACCACAGCTTTTGCATAGTTTTGAAACACTGTATTTCAACATTATTCATTGTCTACTTGGTTAAAAACAATTTTTCGTATATCATCTCAAATTCAAATATTCAGTACCCCAAATACAAGTTTGTAAGCCACTTATTTGCAAAAGTTATTGCTCCAAGCTTCAACCCACCCATATGTTTTCACCACTCAGTAAAATCGCCGCCTTAACATGATTTCATTGACAAGTCGTGGCAGAGTGGTTACGGTCACTGTGACTAACAATCACTCACATCCTCACCGCTGTGAGTTCGCGCCCGGTCTGGGCCAGTCCGAAATTTTCAAGTGGGAAAGCCTTCCAGCTGGCTTGCGGAAGGTCGGTGGTTCTACCCAATTGCTGATTTGTACATGAAAAAAGTGTATAAAGGCATCTGGGGTCTTCCTCCACCAGTAATTAGCTGGACGTCGCGATATGACTGAAATACTGTTAAAAGCGACGTTAAAAGCGACGTTAAATCGAAACCAATCAATCAATCATTGACAAGTCACATCATAGATATTTCATACGACCTTTTGGTCCGGTCCAAAGTATATTACCTAGTCAATAGCTACCAACATGAAACCTCTCATGTGTTTAGGCCGTGCACAATTCCTTTGCTGCACTCTTGCAGCAATTGCGTACTTGTATAGTTATGATTTATTTTGTTTTCTTGCTTTACTATTGTCATTCAGAAAACATCGTCTATGTCCAAGCCTAATTTCATATAAGATTCACTTAAGATTTTGTGAAAGTGTAAAATCTCTTTGTAAATATTAAGTTGTCATCAGCAGAATAACGGTTCATCGAAAAGTTATATATGTGTGTGTCTATGTAGCCCTACCATGTTTAAAACAATAGGACGTTTAATGAAAATTCGATTTGTTTGGTACTAATATTCTGCAAATGGATGCTCCTTCGAAAGCAAAAGTAGAACAGCAAAAAGAGAAAATTGCAGACTCGGTTTTATTGTGTCTGTTCATGAGTATTAATTAAAAGTGCAACACTCATCATGCCCCCAAGCACCGGCTAAAGCAGTATTCAAAAGCACTTAACACATGCTGTTGTGAAGTACATATATTTTGCAAAATGGATGATCCTTCGAAATCAAACGATAAAATTGCAGACTCTGTTTCATTGAGTATTTTCATGACTAGTAATTAAAAGTGCGACACTTACTCACACCCTCTAGCACCGGCATAAGCGGTATTCAATTTTCAAAACTAATAACATCAAAACTAATGATCTCGAAGGACCAGAAAATTTAACAACACTGAGAATGAAGTATGGGTTTCCTTTTACGCCGCTACACAAACAATTAACACCTAAGTTATTTGTTTACCAATGGTTTGAAGGAATGAAAGTATGCCATGTCACAGACTGGATATGAGTGAAATGCGCAAGAGTATTAAAGAAAGGTTGCATATTATTTCAAAACATTTATTTAAGGTACCACAATGAGTTCAATTTCTGTCTTTATATAAATGCTAGGTAACCGCACATTAGTTTCTTGCAATATAAAACAATGGAGCTTTAATAGCGATAAACACCACTTTTTATTAGAAATATAAGCCAATCAACCGCAACATAAATACACAATGATTAGAAAAGAGTAGATATTTTAATCCTTCCCATGCTAAGCACGCCTTGACCGGCCTATGCAAACAGCTTAGATTCAGAATAACGCGACGTTTCATCAAGATCCAAGCTGTTTGACACCCAGTCAATATTTTTTCTATTTTGATTTCCGATTGGAAGAAATTGAAAACTTATCAAGCAGATATTGAGCAGACTCTTTTCAGCATTAGGAAGGAATTAAACGTGAATAATATAATCATACTATAAATAAGCCCAATTCCTATGCGTGTTGTTCTTTTAGTCCTTTTGGGAAATTTAAGATATCATATAGGGTATATATTGCTTTGTTGGTAAACTGAAAAAACCTAAACCGACAGGATGACTGACTGCAAAAGGAATCACATGTTTCTAGAAAACAGAATCTTCAGTGACGGAAAATTCCGTGAGTGATTTCTAGAAGGAACGAATTAGCGCTTTCAGATGGTAATTTTGCATTTATTTCTGTACATGTCCGTGAAGGAAAAATGTAAGATCACTGACCCACCTATACTAATTATGCACTATTGTATCTTTCTGTAGTACTGTATGAACTTCTGTATTCTAGTATGAAACTTGGTTTCAAATTCCACTCTTTTATAGTGCATGCTCCTGTTAGACTTTGGTTGACCATTTGGCTTTAAAATTTCAACATGCTATAAATTATCCTGTATCTATTCATACGAGTGCACACCACATGCGAATAGGCTGGATATTTGTATTTTGCCAGTTCTGTCGTACCCCAAATGACTTCTCCACAATTACTCTAGCCTCTGAATGGTAAATATTTTCGATATCTGTCATGTTTATTCTTTTTCAAATAAAACAGTTACACATTTAGTATCGACCTGTATTTATATTTTCTTCCGATTTATTAAATATCGGTGTCAAAATGTTTCATGAAATTATGACGTCATTTACCGTTTCAGTTTATTTTAAAATTATTAGTCTTAACATCGTTAATCATGTTTTGTAGTTGTCTAGAGGGGGATTTACTTTACATTTTGACTTATGATAGGTGCGATAAGTGCGAGGTTGGGTACCAAAAAAAACAGATTTAAGTCCCCAGTAGCCATAGTTTGGTTACTGACCGTTCCAAAGCAGTACTCCTGCTTTCACCCAATAGTCAACTTTGTTATTTAATATGCTTCATGTTGAATGTTTTATAGCTCGGTATTCGTTCTGTTAGGTTTTGTCTTGTGGCTGTGCCGTTTCTTATTTGATGGTGTTTGGTGTCATTTTGTATGTGGCTCTCCCTGTTTGACTGTTTTTCCATATTTTTTTCAGGATAACGTTCATGGGCTTTTCGAATATGTTGGCAATAGGTTGACAGCTCTTCATGTGGATTTTATCATTACCTAACTAAATGCAGTGGTAGGCCTGATACATATACAAACCGTAGTGTTTAAAATATTGGCCAACTGCAAACTTTATCGTCTTGTACAAATTTTATTTGTTTTATTTGTCTTTATTTAGTTTAATAAACAATCATGGTAAGTTTGGATCCTGATGAGACGCCGAAAACCTTTGCCTCTTATCTGGATCCAAACTGTTTGTATGTGAAGGCAATCACATATCCGACAATGAAAGCAAATTAATTAAACATTGACTGTCGCGGTTGTTGTAGATTAGTCGGAGAGGGGATACGTTTATTTACACTGTTTGTCTGTTAGGGTTTGGGATGGAATAAGTGTGAGGTTGGGCGCCCATAAACCGGTTTAACCCCCCAGTGACTTTTGTCACTGACCTTTCCAAGGCGGTACTTCCATCTGCACCATATTGTATGTTTGTTTTGTCTTTGTGCGTCTCTTGATGTTTTTATAGTTATGTACATTTGCTGTTTCCTTGTGTTGCTGTTCGGGCGACTGTTTGTTCTGTATGTGGTGTTTCTTGCATGACTAATTTTTATATTATTTTGACAGTGCCTTATAAGGAATATGCCGGCGTTTGACATTTCATATTTGTCACTCGTTCTAGTTGTGAACACAGGCAAGATCCATTTGAAATATGCATGTTGTTAGAATCACCATGAAATTACTATTGTGAGTTTAAAAGAATACAAATAATTACAAGGACGTATACAATGTGAAGATAATCTAAAGACAATGTTAAACGTTTTAACAATCAGGTTACAAAATATACAAAAAAGCTGCTGGTCAATTGAGTGTTCTATTTAGAATAAGTACTTTTTACCATTGGATAGCAAATGTCTCAGCTACAAATTATTCATGAGATCAAACTGGGATGGAATAAGTGTGAGGTTGGGCGCCCATAAACCGGTTTAACCCCCCAGTGACTTTTGTCACTGACCGTTCCAAGGCGGTACTTCCATCTTCCCCCTATTGCATGTTTGTTTTGTCTTTGTGCGTCTCTTGTTGTTTTTATAGTTATGTACATTTGCTGTTTCCTTGTGTTGCTGTTCGGGCGACTGTTTGTTCTGTATGTGGTGTTTCCTGCATGACTCATTTTTGTACTTTTAACCTTTGTACACTTATTTTGCATTTCTGCTCTAAGGCAAACACTGAGAAAATGGCAACATATCCAACACAGAGCTCTCAGATTAGTATTCAACGATTTTACATCAAATTATGAAGATCGATCTGCTACAAAAAGCTAATATGCCAACACTGCATTTAAGCAGAATTAGATCTATGGCTATCGAAACATTCAAATGTCCCTACAAAATTTCTCCTTCCTATCTGCATGATTTAGTCAGCTTCAAAACATATTCATCATCTTACACTTTGCGGAATACTCACATGCTTAACATACCAAACGTCAGAACAAGCACCTATGGAAAAAACGGACACATGTAGTGAGTTTTGAGATTGAGATCTGTAAATGTCCTGCATGTTCCAAAACATTTTGTCAATACTTTTTTTATTCATTGTATATCTCAAACATGCTAGATTATCAAAAGTAAAAAACAAATAGAAAACAAAACAGACACGGACTGAAGACAGTGTGTCACTTAAAGATCACTTTTCCGTCGTCTGTCTGTCTGTATGTTCGTCATACTTTTTTATCCGTCACACTTGTTTGTCCGTCACACCTATTGTACTAACACTTCTCCCAGCAGGTGACACATGTGTTCCTCTGAACACTCTTGTTATATATACTGCATGCTGTGAGGCCACTGTTTGTAAAATGATTCGCTACTTTTAAAAGACTGAACTTTTTTTCACAATAACATAATGTTTCACTAAGCAAAATTATACTTCAAATTTCGAGACTATACCATCAATATTCTTCAAATATTCAGCATGTGATATATGTGTTGTTCTTTTATTTACTGATTGTTATTTTTATGTGCTCTGTTTGTCGGAAAATAGTTATAAAGCTAATGTTATTATGTTCTACATAACCGACTCGAAATAAAGCTTCTTGTACCCTGTAGACAAATCCAACTCTTACCGATGTGTAATTAATTCTTAAAATGCTAAACGCCACAAGGCTACCATTTGCAAGTAACTGGGATGAGTAATGACTCATCAGGAACCAAGCGAAATGCAGTGCGCTCAATTCTGAAATGTTTCCCAAACTACTTAAATGGACGCTAGACTTGTTTCTCATCATAAGATTTTTCAAAGTTTACAGCATGGTAAAGTCAGCGAACAAAGGAGGATATGACTTAGAATCTAGTACACAACGTTGGTATTGCCAATGCGTATGCAGAATTAGGATGACGCACATTCTTAACACACTACACGCACGACCGAATCTGTGAATACCTTTGCAAACAGTTTAGATCGAGATGAAAAGCCAAGTACACGAAAGTATCGTTATGCTCAAAAATATATTTCAGGCTGATAAGAACTTTGAAAACAAAAGGAAGAATATCAACTTCAAATTCAAAGTTCGGAGATATTTATTTACTATCGAATAAACTTTTTTCAACATGCTAAGAATTATAGAGTTACATTTGAACTTCGATATATCTCACTCGGATAACTCGAACTTCGGGATAACTCGAACTAAAAGTTTAGTCCTTCCAAAACTTACAATACAGAACTGCTCTATAACGTAGTACTATGCATATCGAGAAACACATGTGACAGCTTAATGCATGTCTAAAGTAATGTTGAAAGCTCCTACAGGAGCTTTCAGCATTACTTTAGATCTGCATTAAGCTGTGAACTTAAGAAATTATCCAAATCAGAAATCGGATAGCTCGAACTTCTGATATCTCGAACAAATTTATGTGGTCCCTTGAAGTTCGAGACATCGAATTTCAACTGTATATATAACTAAGGAACGAGTTACTATGGTTAATCATATCATGCGCTACAAACGGTGACTAACCCTTCTCATGTTAGGTGCGTATTCACTGACAATTGCATGCAACTTTAATCCATATGAGACGCTGAGTCAAATGTCGTCTCATCTGTATCCATGCTTATAAAACGTTTTAGTTGAGTCTGAGTTCGTTCTCAAGTTTTTGATTGGTCAGATCTGAGCCTTTGGCTTTATAAGCATGGACCCAGGACCCAAGCTGTTTGACAATGGGACACTATTTGATCAACAGTTTGGCCGAATCGGAAACCAGTGACAGAGATTAAGCAGACATTATTTTTCAGCACAATTCCTATCATTTGAATATAAATGCTAGATGTTTCAAATCTAAACACTGTGGCAGTTAAACATTCCGCAACATGACCGCTCAAAAGAAGAAGAATTCTGGGGATTTAAAACAGGTGGTAGCTTAATGCAAGACAAATGTTTTGCTGAAATCTCCTATTAGAGCTTTTCGTATTACTTTTGTTCTGCAGTAAGCAGCAACCAGCTTTTAATACATTATGTGGTCGCTTTAGCGATGCGTTGCTGTAATTGTTTTACACTCGAATTTAATGTCACTTTAATGACACGCGGTGCGTTTATTAATAGTATTGTTTAATTAGTTATACCGGGCGAACCATTGTGTATTCCGAACATAGCTCGTGCATGGTGCACTGATTAAACTAAACATAAAATCTAACCACAACATCTGTGAAAATACAAAACATTTTTGCATTACTGTAAAAGTACAAATATGAAACAACACATACAGAACTAACAGCCACCGAACAGCAACACAAGAAAACACACAGCAAATGTAAATAACAATCAAAAACATAAAGAGACGCACAAAGAGAAAACAAACACACATTAGGGGGAAGATGGAAGTACCGCCTTGGACCGGTCAGTGACAAAAATTCACTGGGGGATTAAACTAATCTACAACACACGCGTTGGCAAATACAGTGGTAAAGTGAATGTACAACGAAATCATCTAAGTCAAACAAATAAAATACATCCACCAGGGGGTCGATATATTATATAGTACTATGACTCCATGTCATTTTACTAGAAAATATACCGACTCCCTTGCCAAAATACACCCACGATCGGGGTGGGGGTGTTCAATATATTATATAGTACTATTACCCCCATACCATTTTACTATAAAATATAATGCACGAATGGTATATCCATGATTAGCTGGACATCTTGAAATGAATGAAATTATACTTTTAACGAATGAAATTAAACATTTTAACGTCGGATATCTGTACTATTTCGTTTTTGTCGTACCCTTTATTACTTTTCTACAGTTACTCTGTTTGCAGCTCAATAATTGAGTACACTAGCGATAGGTGGATACAGTTTGTTCACTTAAATGTGTTCGTTATACATGCACTTTACCACTGTATTTGCCATCGCGGTTGTTGTAGATTAGTCGGAGAGGGGATACGTTTATTTACACTGTTTGTCTTTTAGGGTGGGGATGGAATAAGTGTGAGGTTGGGCGCCCATAAACCGGTTTAACCCCCAGTGACTTTTGTCACTGACCGTTCCAAGGCGGTACTTCCATCTTCCCCCTATTGTATGTTTGTTTTGTCTTTGTGTGTCTCTTGATGTTTTTATAGTTATGTACATTTGCTGTTTCCTTGTGTTGCTGTTCGGGCGACTGTTTGTTCTGTATGTGGTGTTTCCTGCATGACTTTTTTTTGCACTTTTAAGGGATATAAAACTCCGGCATAAACAAACCAAATTCGACCGTAGCAAGCAAACGGTGAACACATGTTTGACCATCTAAACTTAAAGAAAGTCATATTTGAATCGTGAGCTTTAAACAGTGCAAAGGAGGACAAGTAATTATGCCATGAACTTTCCGCTAGTGTAATATTTAATAATCGTCATTATGACGATAAACAGTGAATAATTTCCCATCTTACTAAATGTTTCTGCCGGTCTTTATTTAATGTAACAAAGGTGGTAAACACACTCCTACAGGGAGCGCAACAAGCAAAGGGGCACGACACCCAAAGCATCCAACAGGAACTTAAAGTTACAGAAACTGTGATTCCTCCAAAATATAACGCATTTAGTACAAATCTAAATTTTGCGATTTTCCCATTGTTTCCAAGGCAATCACTGACATTGTTGTTGCTTTTCGTTTGATCGTAATTGAATAGTGTTTACAAATTGTGGTATGTTTCTCGGAAATTAAAGTGTAGCTGAACATCTATGCGACTTTAATTATTTATTTGTTTACTTTCAAATTGACAAACCTGACTATAATCTTACTAATAGTATGGACAATCGAACACATTTGTTTTAGGTTTACAATTTCAACGACAGGATCGAAATTAGTACGTTATGTTTGTATACTTTGTGTGCCTTTAATTTTACGAGCAATTACATTTCAAGAGAGGTAAGAACTGCTTATTTCAATTTATAATTTTTGTTTGCATTAGAACTTAGACTCAGTTGTTTCTATGGCCCTACTGTAGGGTAATTGACAAACAGTAGAACAAAACCAGATGGCTTTTGCAGGGAATACTCTTTTAGCAGGTTGAATATACAACCTACTGTGTTAAGAGCAGACAGTGAAAAGACCAGTCAGTCCGTTGCTATTATGTCTGCGAACAGTTTTAACCGTTTACCTGATTAATATTCGTGTCAGAAATAATGACTCTATGAATATTAATTAGCTGATACCAATGCCATTATGAACAAGGGTATGAACCGTTACAGAACTGTAGCATCATCTGTAGTAGTGCATAAACAAATAGGTCCTACATGAACTTCTGATCTGTGTCTGAATTGATTTCAAAAACGTACAATGCGTCGCTGTCGGTAAAGGGTGAACTGATCAGACGATCAATGCAAGTCGTGCAAGACTAAATATTTTGTTATTGCATCGGGGAAGTTAATTTACAACTTAATTTTCTTGTAAGGCATCATCAAATGACGCACGTTTAATCTTTCAGTTTTGTTTTTTAATGGAATTCAGATACACTTGAACTTCGATATCTGGAACTTCATGGGAACATACAAATTAGTCAAAGATAACAGAAGCTCTGCGTATCCGATTTTTCGATCTGGACAACATCTTAAGTTCACAGATTAATGCAGGTTTAAAGTAATGCTGAAAGCTTCTGTAGGCCGCTTGTGTGGTGGCCGTAAAAAGTCCCCCCGTACTTCATTCTCAGTATTGTTATATTGTCTGGTTCTTCAGGATCATTAGTTTTCATGTTATTAGTTTTGTAAATTGAATACTGCTTTGCCATGGGGGCGTGAGTAGTGATGTACATGTAATTACCACTCACGAACAGACTCAATAAATCCGAGTCTGCAATTTTCTATTTTTGCATTTCTACTTTTGCTTTCGAAGGATCACCCATTTTCAGAATTTTACCTGCAAAATATACATGTATGTATCGGTACAAGTTCAGTGGCATAATACTATTACAAAACGTTTGTTCATTCAGTCTGCCTTGCTAACATATTCGGTGAATGTATAGTTTTTAGTTTTTTTCCATCCCCACCGTAAAACGTCGCCCCGCACTTCATTCTCAGTGTTGTTATACCTTCTGATCCTTCGAGATCATGAATTTCAGTACTTCTTGTTCTGAAAATTGAATACCGCTTAAGCCAGTGCTAGGGGGCGTGAGCAGTGTTGCACTTTCAATTACTGTTCATGAACAGACTCAATAAAACCGAGTCTGCAATTTTCCCTTTTCGTGTTGCAATTTTTGCTCTCGGGGGATCACCTCCTTTCAGAATTTTTAAATAACTTAAAACATGATTTATTATTGTCAATGGCAAAAGCAGTTTACCCTATTTTATGTTCGTATCGTTTATCTTTCATCCTTTTTAACATATGAACGTGTGAATGGTGTGTATGAGTGTGTGTGCTGCCTCTGAGGCTATAAACGTTTTGGTTGAGTCTGAAATCATTATCAAGCATCTAATTGGTCAGATTCTGGCCTTGCTCAGAATCTGACCAATCAGATGCTTCAGAATGATCTCCGACTCAGGTTCAGAAGTGTTATAAAATTGGGCCCATGCTCTTAATATGCATTTACTCAGTAGTTGTGGGGTTCCTCTCTTTTGCAAGTGACATGTGCAATGTCGCAGTACTCTTTACTTCAAACTATCCGTTTAGTGTGGCATGCACTGGACCAAGTTCAAGCGATGGCACACGTGTCAATAACGCGTTTTGTGACGTATTTGGAACTGAAGGTCGAAGGTTCGATGTCTTTGTTATAGTCGGTGGGTGAGCCGTAAATACGTTTATGAATGGGTATTGGTTGTCTTGCCGTATATCTGGTACTCATATACATTGTATTTTGGCTCATAACCAGCACAAAAACAGACCCTGAAATTAAAGAACTGATTCCCCCGTTTGGCGTTCCTGAACAAAACCAAAGGGTTATAACTCTACTCTTGTAAACAAACTTGTACATTATTTGAATATCTATAATTTCATTTAATCAGAACGTTTTTGAATATGACACAGTTAATAATACTTCTGGAGCCCTCTTTTCTGTGTAACACCGTTTGCGTATGACCCATGTATTATTGATGTTTATGCGTTAAGAAAACACCTGAGGGGACGTTTTTTGCCTGCACTGATCGCACTTTCTGCGTCGTTACTACCATTTGAAAAAGGAAATTCCCGTAGCAATGTAAAATCATGTTATTGATAATAACACTTTAGGCACTGCAATTTCAGTGAGATAACACACGTGAGCGTAAAACTTTATTAGCTAATTAGAAGCATTTCTCGCTAGGTTATTGACACAATTTTCTTGAATATTAAGGTTTAGATCGATTTGCATCTGGCTTAGAAATATTAAAAAAAAACAGTGATGCTTTATCATCTGATTAAAGCATGTCTTGTGATTTAAAGCGAGTAGAAATGAATTTTATCCACAACATCTGGAATGTGTTAAATCAGGATCCTAACAGATTTCTGTGTAAAATATGTTTTGTCCAATAGACACGAAAATGATGCAGTAAAATCTGTTTAGGCGATAATTAAAACGAATACTAATCGGGTCTTACAGGCATGTGGTGGATTAATTAAAACTTTATTTTGCCCCTATTTTCGAAACATTTGCCGTAACAGAATCCAAAATTTATGTGAATTGAAACTAAAACAGTAGGAAAGAGTTGCTTGAATATTTGAAACACGGGATCCGTTGCAAAACCAATCTATGTGCAATTACCGGGCGTACTCATCTTGATGTACATGTCAGTATACTATCAAATAGTAGGCGCTCTTTTTCGTGTGTTTTAACTTAAGAGAGACATGTGTCAGCTTTTGTTGTAGACACCTATACAATATTCAGTACGCTGTTCCAAAATCCTATTCGGAGTTTATCTGAGATTCGCCGAACACGTCCAATGATTTCAACCGTTTTCCGTCTCTTAAAAAAGTCGGTAGTATTCTAAATATTTAGCAGTATTTATTCAGATATCGATAATAATTACTTGAATACATAATATGCTGTAGGCACATCTGCCGTAATCATTATATCTATAACATGAATAGGTGTTTGTCAGCAACTTTAACATTGGTCATAACTTTTGAGCCAGTACAGATAGAGACTTGATATTTGGCATGCATATGTACCTCACATTTTGCGGGGTGACATGTCAAGGTCAAGGTCATCATTCAGGTCAGAGGTCAAATATATGGGTCAAATCACCGACTTTAACATTGGCCATAACTTTTGGACCAGCAGAGATAGAGACTTGATATTTGGCATGATTGTGTATCTCATGAGACTGCACATTTTGAGGGGTGACATGTCAAGGTCAAGGTCATCCTTCAGAGTCAAAGGTCAAATTGTCTGTTTCTTTCTCTGTAACTTTAACGCAACCTTAACATTGGTCTTAACTTTTGAGTCAGTACAGATAGAGACTTGATATTTGGCATGCATATGTATCTCATAAAGCCGCACATTTTGAGGGGTGACATGTCAAGGTCAATGTCAAATTCTTCAAGGTCAGAGGCCAAATATATGTGGGGGCATAGTGTTTCACAAACACATCTTGTCTTTTATCAGTAAATAGTCGTTTAAACCAGTTTTGCTGCAAACATAATTATGCAAATTCAATCAATGTGTAATAACATGCATTAAAACCTCTTTTTTGCACAAATAACGTGAACGCTATTATAGAGAGACGAAACATATTTAATTTAACCCATACCATGCTGAATAAGTAAAGCCTGTTCAAAGTCCGATGTGAAGCATGCAACTTGCTTAGTGTCAAACAGCTTAGAAAGTTTATTTAATCAGCGTCTCATCCGGATTAGAGCTGTTGTTAAATGCCAATCAAGTCGCTCTTATCATTATGAACGCCAGAGTAAACCTCGGCGAGTCGACATCTGTAGGAACGATCTGATTAGAGTTTGCTATTAACTAATATGGAGGTGGTATTACAGTCTGGGCCATTGTAAACTATTCTTTTGTTCATAAAACCATTATACAAACTCGGTTTATTAATATTCATAGTCACATATCTCAAAACTTCGTGAAGTTAATAGTTGCCAGTGTACACAGAACGTGGTGTAGATCCTGTTCTAGAATAGATACATATAAGATTTAGCAAAACATGTTACTGAAATAGTATTATATCGTTCTATGGTGCGCTAACCAAACAGGAACGGAACTGCAATTACCAGTGTTTGCTACATTGTTAGACAAATGAAACCCCACAACTCTCAAAAGGAACAGATTCATTTAAAACTGGACAGATTCATTCAAATTATCTGCGGTTGTCAACTGACTTTTATCTAAACTATCCATTAAAACAAAGTCATTTATTTCGGCATTTGTTTTGGAAAGTTTATAATAGACTCACAAACATCGAGTGAATATGGTGGAATTACAGTGGACGAACTTCTATGTAAACAAACATTTGATTTACCTTTTACTCCAAAGATAATTCTTTTAATGTATTTTTCAACGAAGTAGATCTAGATATTACGGCTCTGAAGATGGCGTCAGGTGAGGGTGAAATTATATATCTATAGTTTCTGCCACATTGCTATACATTTTTCTGTACATAAGCCATAATAGAACCAGATAATAAATATATATGCAGTCATTATTTCTAACATGAATAGTGATTGAGTAAAGGATTCAAATGCATAACTCTTATCATGATGTTGACCACTGTCTGCTTAAACTGCCATCTGTTTCAAATTCTGCATACCTCTGACTCGTTCAAAAAAGAATAGAATGAAAAAAGTAAGGTTAAGCAGGTGAAGACACACACACCTGAAGCAACCTCTGCCAAAACACCGATGGAAAATTAAGCGAGAGACACACCCATACACACACACGAGAGAGAGAAATCTCAAACACCAATACACGTAACGTACAAGTACTAGAAACAGGCACAAGAAAACATAAACATGAGGGTGACAAATAGAGTACCGTCTCGTAACGGTGAATGGCAAAACCACCATTACGGATTTAAAAGAAGTCAGGCAGAAATTTGAAAGTGACACACGACAGTATACAGTAACACCAGAAGCAACATGAAATGCACGCTTAAACACGACATCCATGGACTGTTTCTGGCATGTTCCACACCAACATCACGTTGTGTCAAAGGATGTGAATCATATCAGAACACAACAAACGCCGAATCATAACAAATGCAGAGCGCTCATACACACACCATACCCATATAGCATACACATTCACATAAAACTGTTCCTTTCAAGAATTCTAAACACTGGTCAAATAGTTGTGTCTTGTGACGCCCTAACTTACGCAAGAATATGACAAAACTACCATGATCACGTAGGGCCAATGATGTTGAGCATAAATAAATTCCACAAACATTAAATGAAAAAGTAGTAAATATATTCTGAAAATGGGTGATCCTTTGAAAACAAAAGTAGAAAACGCAATATGAGAAAATTGCAGACTCGGTTTTATTGAGTCTGTTCATGGGTAGTAATTAAAAGTGCAACACTACTCACGCCCCCTAGCACCGGCTTAATTAACCCATTACCTCATAGGCTATTTTTAGATACAACCTCTTTGAATAAACCTACCGAAAAGGAGCATTAACTAGAGAAAAGGAACATTTTAAGATTTTTGTAGTTTGATACCATTGTGATAAATAGGGCATTTGCTCCTATAGGAGCAAATGCTCTATTTATCACAATGGTTTCACAAAGTGACTTTTACAGAGTCGTCAAAAGTCGTCAATATCAGGGAATGGGAATTAAACAGTATTCAATTTTCAATAATAATAACATGAAAACTTATGATCCCAAAGGACCAGAAAAAATAACAACACTGAGAATGAAGTACGGGGCAACTTTTTACGGCCGCCTCGCAAGCACTTAACACCTGCTGTTGTGAAGTACATATATTCTGAAAATGGGTGATCCTTTGAAAGCAAAAGTAGAAATGCAACATGAGAAAATTGCAGACTCGGTTTAATTTAGTCTGCAGTCAAGCAGTCAAAGCTACATACATTTAATGCACAACAAGTGAAGAGAATTCACACACACACACACACACACACACACACACACACACAAACTCGCACACACACATACACACGCACACACAGGCACAACAAGCATGCATTTTCAAATACGCAAAAGTATGAAAGATGTACAATACAAACATCTACACAGGGTGAAGACAGGAGAACCGCATATGAACTTACCACTAGGGGTATGAAACATGTTATGGAATGCGTCTAACCTTCCACTCTACTATTCTTTACCCAATCAGACGTACAACGTAAATAAATATACTCCCTTCAGCCCGACCGCTCTACAACAAAAGTGATGGTTAACACTGCAGGATTTGTTTGAAATTGTTCCAAATAATCCCAGCATGCGCCTTCAACAAACCAATCCCAATTGTACTCGATGACTTTTCTGAAGTAAGAAGCCATTAGGGATACAGGTTCGTAGCCACGTTGAGGCACACCGAGGTACTTGCTCCTCGGTGAATATTTGTGAAATGACAAAAATAAAAACATCCGAAAAAGTATCAGAATAACTTCAGCTTCATTTATTTATTCACCCAGCCATTCTTTCATATATAATTTATGTTATAAGTATACTGTAAAATAGTGTACTACGTCAAAGAATGTGCTACGTCATCGATACATTTTATACGCGCTTACTGGTTTCAGGGCTGCAGATAAACATAGTTGATCTTGAAACTTATTGATGCCGAATCGGTTTTTAATTGCCGTTTGATCGCTTTGATTGATATGGAAATGCTGCGAATTGTTGGAATCATAGGCGGATCCAGTGGGGGCGACAAAGTAGCCAAATTGCCAAAGTAATGTGTTCTTGCGCCCTTGAAATTCTTCTTTGTTATCTTTATACAAAAATGCAAAAATCATTTTTATGGTGGCATATAGGGTTGCCCTTGTCCGTACGGACGTCCGTCATTAGGCACATCTACAAGAATCTGTCAAGGTTCTTTCTTAGTAGTATTTTTTCCAATCTACAGTTTACACATTTATTTTGTGGCTATTATATCTTGGTCAAGTGCGATAGCCATATACTCGCTTAAGTCATTTAGGAGTTGTGACACTTTATTTGCAAAATGATCTTGTCCGGACTCTTTCTAGTACAGTATTTGTCCAATTGAAACATATCATAAACAAATCACGGTCCGCAATGAAGATAGACTTAATGGCATTAATGCTCATACATAAGGATATCTAGGAGGTTAGAAACGTATATGCGTTATAGATGCTGTTGCTTAACCCACTGTCTGACAGTTAAGTGTAATTGAAATACAACCTGCAAGTGTTTAGGTGACCGTGATACTGATAGGGAATGTCAGACTGTGTTCTATACCCTGTGTAATTCTGTGGTGCTGATATAACGAATAGTTCAATCAAAACATATCTTCAGCTTGGTCAAAAATTACTCCAATAACCAAACAAATGTCCTAAAATGGTCAAAATTTGATGAGTGAAAAGTCCATCCAAACATTACCAGACACCGCTAAAGCATACATAATTTCCAAACTTTTCTCGAGGGAGACCTCCCCAATGCCGACGAGCAGGGACTTTGCAACCTCTCATGATCTCCTCCTCCCTCCTGCAGTTTAGGCGCTTTGAGTAAAGATAAGAGTACAATGGTTAAGAACATCTTAATAGTTCACATAGCTATCATGCATATTCACGGGGACAATATATACATGTCTATTGATACACTTAAAGTTGTGCAGATGTGGGACAGTACAGGCATGTGCAGAATAAATCTAGCATTGGAAAACAAGAATGGTTTTAATGTTTGATGAATCAGTTGAATTAAATGCCATGTCCAGAATAATATTGTTTCAGTTTTGCAGTGACCATGCTAGATTTCGTCGGTTTAGTACAAGAATTCACAAAATTTTAAGGCTGCATTTTTAAGAAATAACACCCCAGATATACGCCAAATCGCACCATCAAAAATTCATTCCGTGGGGGCATGCCCCCGGACCCCCCTAGAAAATGTTTGCCTCGGTCCTTTTTCCTCCCTGGATACGGCCCTGGGGATACGACGGAATGAACAACGAACAAGAATTCGACAACCTCTTTTCATCACCGGATCTTGGAGGTCATCATGATAGAGTACTATCTCCTTCCTATCATCACACAAGCAACGACGGAAGCCAGATGTTCGATTAAAGAGGGACCAAACATGCGGTGCGTTGAAATATAGTTTGATTGTAGTATTTTGAGGTACCTACTGGCCGGTGTCAAACAGCTCGGATCCTGATAAATGGCGAGTTACGCTCCGACTCATGTCTATCTTAGCGTTTGCAAATGACAGTCAGTTCGAATTTATCAGGTAGAACATAATCGGAGCAAATCAGGCCTTGTCAGATTTAACAGAATCCATTTAGTTTTGAACAGGTTTGTCTGAACTAACATGTAGCCCTTAATTAATCTGCCGGGGATTAAAGCTGGCTCCTCGCTTTCTGAATATTATTTGAACAAAAACTTGTATCATACTTCACCAAACCGCGCACACCTTGATCAAAAGGCTCCGTCATTTATTCTGGGCCTACACTGTTTGCAAATGTATTATATACTCGGCTCCTGCATATTGACGGTTAAAAGATTCACAATAGGCAATATCAAATACAGTGTCTGTGAGAAGAATGTACACACATTCTGAAAATAGGAGAGTTTAATCTAATTTCTCCTAAATATATACATACTTATTTTATCGTATCACTGAATAATTTATACCCTTCATTATATTTATTTATTACTTTAACTCACCTGCACTGTTTTCCCACGTTTAAAGTTGACCACATGGAATAGTCTCGCCCAATGTAATACAGCTTCTAATTACTTTACCCAGTGTACTGGTTGTCTTTCGTTTTACATAGCAATTTCAAACAACAAAAAGATACACTTCTCGTGGATAATTTCATTGTATGCCGAAGGAATATATTAGTTGTTCATTAGTTGTTCATTTTTTTCATCAATGGGTCCATAAATTACATTGTGTTAAGTTAAATCATTGCACTTATCCGTCAGACCAGTATAGAACAATGATACGCATTCCAGAAAACGCAGTAACAAACAACTGTGTTTTCATATCAGAACATTTCATCTACGCTATAGGGACACGAATTTAATAATTAGAACTTTCAACATTGATGGCCATTAAGTAGGGTCAAATACATCATACCGATTAAGAGCAAACTGCAGCTGATTAAAACTCCCATTGCTCTAAAGAAACATTCGTGTCTTTTCTTCTATCGAAAGTACTGAACACGTTTGCCTTACATAGACGTATTACCACATCCCGCGTAATCAATTTTACACGCAATTGGCAATTTACGTCCTGTGACAGTGAAACTTCTTATCTATAGTGATGATCACTTGAAACACTCTTGTCGAACTATACCTCAATACTATAGACCAGCCTCTTCCCCCTGCTCCTCTTTATTCAAATTTAGTGATATAGACCGTAGTCTTATCATTTCTCTTACCCGTACATTGTGTTTCTCAATATAAACATGCACTACCAAAGAGGTATCGCTCCTATGTGTATACCATTAAATACTCTACCTTAATCAAGACATAAAAATATGATTAAACTATGATGGCACTCCTGTCTTCATCCTATTTTTGTGTTTGTATTACGTACCTTTCACCCATTTTGAATATATGAACGTGTGTGTGTGCATGCATGCGCGTGTTGCCGGGACCACTACATATGTGCTTCTGAGGTTGATGTCATTTTTGTTGTAGCATCTCCTCTCTGAATTCCAAACGGTTTTACATAGTCTGCATCCTTTCCATCATAGAGGCAACTTTTTGCCATCTAGGCAAACCGTCGGCTCCTGTAACTTAAAGTGCTATATATTGTCATTTTAATGGTTAGACTTTGAATTAATCGGATACATGCGAGTGAACCCAGACTCACAAATCCTTGTTTTCGGAATGATGCATCATGCGATTTCGGAGAATGGTTCTTACGCAATGTTCACACGGGACTTCTACTTAATTGCTTTTAATTGCTTTTATCACTGAATAATTTAATACCGCAATCTATTCTCATTTCCGATAATTGTAACAAGAACTTTTGATTAACTTTTAATGAATCTAAGCCATGCTAGTCGAGTAATCAAATTCTATTTCACCTTAATTTTGTAACACTGCTTATTACTGTTCCGTACTTTGAATTAGCACAAGTCTGCACTGAAGAAATGTAGCATGCATGACACTGTAAAATCTAAATCAAGACTTAAAAACTGGAACGTTTTAGTTGCAGAACTCTTTTCAAGGTTATTCCAGTTATAAAATTTGAAATATTTCAATTGTTACAGTACTAGTCAGTAGTTCCCGCATTGCCTGCATGGGAAAATAATTTAGTGACATGCGTGTACTATCGGAACTAAAACTACCATTAAATTCAATACAAATTGCGTTTGTATTAATCCTCAACAATGCTTCTGTTGTAACAATGTAGATCTATATCTGGTACCAAAGTCTATAAACATACCTAAATTGGACTATCAAATCATGCGCAATCGTTATAGATGTCTCACCATAGGTATTTAAAAACAAAACTACCATTAAATGCAATACAGATTGTGTTTATATTAATCCTTAGCCTGTTGTCGGCGAATCTCTGATTCACTTTGCAAACAGCTTGATGATATGCCGGGTATTCGGCGTCTTATCAGGATACAAACTGTTTTTGACACCCTGCTTGCATTTAAGCACACAAACTTATAATTTGAAATTTCAAAATGCAATGGGTAAAACAATGTTTCAAAATTAAGTTGTTTAGCAGGCTAACAGTTATTGTGAAAATTTACATTTAAGTGTCCTGATTCAATGCAATTACTAGCAATTACTAGCATAATAACGATGTTTATTGCAAAAGCTTGAGCAATGCTTCTGTTGTAACAGTGTAGATAATGTGGTACCAAGGTGTATACAGGTAAACATACCTGAAAAAGGACTATCAACCATGCGCAATCGCAATAGATATCTAACCATATGTATTTAGTATGTAACCCGATAGTTCGAAGTTTTCTGATTATAAGGTATACGTCGCTTTAATTATGTCCTTTCTGACCGGAATGCTAGCGGATATTGTGAAAGTCGTCAAACCTGTCGTTTCCGCACGAACACGTCAGTTAGGAATAAGATATATAAGAACTAAAATTGATGTACAGATAGCTCAAAGGGAGACAAGGTTCTGGTTGCATTGTCGAGGTGTCAAGGTAAATGTCGCTCATACTGAATATGTGCATATGGTTTCCGGACGATAATCTGAGCTAGGAACATTACAATATGGCAACATTTCGTGTGAACAGATGAACTACATCATTTCTGGCATGCAATGCGGATAAAGCTATCTTTACTGACGAGCAAATTAAATATTACACCCATTGGACTTGCTCAGAAGTTTGCGAATCATTAATCTGTCTTCTGGATAACATTTGTGTGCGTTATGGGAATGTTATATACCGTCAGGTGATTGGCATTGCTATGGATACGAATGGTGCACTACTGGTCGCCGATTTGTTTTTGTACTGCTATGAGAGAGAGAGAGTTCATGTTACGTTTGAATCCACAATCAGAAGAAAATGTTATAAATGGAAAAGTAGTAAAGTCAAGCAGGCAAAGCCACATGCAAGACGCAACCACCACCAAAACACCGATAGACAGCATGACACACACACACACACACACAACCACACACTCAAACGCGCGCACACACACACACACACACACACACGAAATGAACACAGAAAACACAAAAAGACACACAAGAACCAGGGACAAACGTTCCACACATGAACAAATCACAAGCACAAAGACGCAAGGCAAACAAAAGGAAGGGTGACAAAGAGATCCTTCAATGTAACTTCTCGATATGTGGATGATATTTTATCTTAGATAACCCTTTCCGTGATGTTCTTATTCCTACAATTTACCCCAAAGAACTCAAATTGAATAAAGCTAAACTTTCCGACACTGATGCAGCTTTTCTTGATCTATACCTTAAACTTGACAATAGAATGATTTCTTCTAAAATATACGACAAAAGATATGATTTTGATTTTAATATTGTAAATTTACCTCATCTTGACGGAGATGTTCCCCGTGCCCCATCTTACGGGGTTTATATTTATCAACTCTTCGTTTTGCTAGAGCTTGTTCATCTGTTGACGATTTTAACAGTCGAAATCTCTTTTTAACTGAAAAGCTGCTTAAGCAGGGATATAGATAACATAAACTAAGAAAAACTTCCTCTAAATTTTATTATCGAACTCTCTCACATCCTGAATTTTATGGTGATGTGATATACAGACTTCGTAAGATTATTGAACATACCAAGTTTCTCACTTTGTTCATCAAATATGTTAAAAAAAATCATTAAAAGGGACTATGGTCCTATAGTACTACAACATACTGCATGTCTGGTTGTCAACCCTTTTACAGTTTACAATCACGCTGGCCTTTGCATGTACGCCGACAAGAAAGGTTCAATACTCTATGAATGCGACCTCTTAAATCCGGATATCTCGTTTTTAGTCGTACCCTTTATTACATTTCTACAATTACTCTGCACCTCAAGCATTGAGTACACTAGCGAAAGGTGGATAGTTTGTTTCACTTAAATGTTTTCGTTTTACATGCCCTTTACCACTGTAATTGCCATCGCGGTTGTTGTAGATTAGTCGGAGAGGGGATACGTTTATTTACACTGTCTGTTAGGGTGGGGATGGAATAAGTGTGAGGTTGGGCGCCCCGAAACCGGTTTACCCCCCCCCCCCCAGTCACATTTGTCACTGACCGTTTCAAGGTGGTATTACCATTTTCCTCCTATTGTTTGTTTGTTATGTCTGTGCATCTCTTTTTGTCTTTTCTATACATGTACATTTGCTGTTTGTAGTCGTGGTACTGTTTGGGCGGTTGTGTGTTTTGTATGCGGTGTTTCCTGCATGACTCATGCATGCATTTACATTGAGACAAAGGCATTATGGATCTTCTACCACCCCTATTTAGCTGGACGTCGCGATATGACTGACATACTGTTATAGTGAAATAAAACCTTACCTAAAACAAAACAACATTTTGGGATTGCATTAAGGTCAAGATCACTGTTACTTAAACTAAAGCTTCGGTCACATTTGCTATACGGGCGCTGAAGTCGAGAGATTTCTGCGGCGGCCGTAGAAAATCTGCTGTGCCCGCACGGTCTACGTTCGGCATATCCCTATTTTTAACAGGTCATACAGTCGCCATATAATTTCAAGCGAGGAGTTATAATTTCTACGGCCACATTAGGTTGTAGCTACAACAAAGTGACTGACAGTGCGACATCCTGGCAGGTGTCATGGGTTTTAAGAAAATTATGGTGACAGCACGGCGATCGCACTGCGGCCGCATGGACGCCGTACGGTGGCCTAGGATCATCACTTTAAAGGCCGTACGGCAGTCGTAGGTTTTCTGTCTCACACAAACTAAATACGCCGTACGGAGGCCGTGACAAATGTGACCACTGCAGTATATGGCTTTAAAACAACATAAACTTTCTACTTTGTACTGGATTCCGAAACTACATAAAAACCCTTATAAGTCGCGTTTTATTGCCAACTCTAGCTGTTGTACCACTACTAAATTATCTATACTTTTGACGTCCTGTCTTACTACGATCAAAGAACATGTTAAACGCTACTGTGATAAAATATATGAACATTCTGGTATTAATGTTTTTTGGTCCATAAAAAATTCAAATGATGTTTTAACAAAACTTGAAAATGAACAGTATAACATTTCTTTACTGAGCTCTTATGATTTCTCTACACTCTATACTACTCTACCTCACCATCTTATAAAGGATAAACTTATTAAATTAATAGAAAAAACCTTTGCCAGAGAAAACAAAATGTTCATTGCTTGTAATGTTCAACGTTCATTCTTTTCGAATTCAGAAGTTGAACATTACACAATGTGGACTTGCCTTGATGTTTGTAGATCTCTTACCTTTCTTTTAGATAATATATTTGTGCGTTATGGGGATACCATATATCGTCAAGTTGTTGGTATACCCATGGGTACAAATTGTGCCCCTCTTGTTGCAGATTTGTTTTTGTATTGCTACGAGAGGGATTTTATGCTTAGCTTAAAACCTGATACACAGACCGATATTGTTAATGCTTTTAATAAAACTTCAAGGTATTTAGACGATATTTTGAATTTAGATAATCCTTATTTTGATACTATGGTTTCTTCAATCTACCCAAAATAACTGTCTTTAAACAAAGCTAATCAATCTGACATTAATGCTTCATTTTTAGATTTGAATCTTTCAATTACAAATGATAAAGTTTCGTCCAAAGTATACGATAAAAGAGAAGATTTTAATTTTAAAATTGTTAATTATCCTTTTCTAGATGGGGATGTGCCACGTTCTACATCTTATGGGGTTTATATTTCTCAACTTATTAGGTTTGCCCGAGCCTGTTCTTTGCTTGAAGATTTTAACAGACGTAATTTAGTTATAACTGATAAACTTCTTAAGCAAGGTTACAGATATCACAAACTTCGGAAAACTTTTTCTAAATTTTATTATCGAAATCTACCTCTCATTAGTAAATATAATTGCAATCTACGGACGTTACTGCGACAAGGCATTTCTCAACCAGAATTTTATGGGGATGTTATCTACAAACTTAGAAAAATTCGGGGTCATATCCATTTTCATGATTTGTTTATAAAACGCATTAAAACATTTAAAAAGAAAGGTTATGATCCTATTATATTGCAACACACTGCATGTTTGGTTATCGACCCTTTTACAGTCGGTAGCTACGCTTCCCTCTTTGCTTGCGCGATGACAGGCCGAGGGTAGTACTCTATGATGGTATACTCTTAAACTTGGATACAGGAGGAGCTTACCAGACTCATGTATTACTTTTTCCCTGTCGTGCCCTTAACGGCTTACCTGCAGGTGCTCTGACTTCAGCAAAGTCATTGAGTACATATTTGACGGTTTGTCACAGTTATTATGCTATGTTTTACATGTTGTCCTGTGTTCACTGTCGTCTATGTTGTGGGTAAGTTCAGCGGGGATACCTTTATTTACAATATTTGTAAAGCTAGGGTGACTTTGAGAGAAGTGTGAGGTTAGGACGTCTGTAAACCGGTTTAAACCCCCAGTGGTGTTTTTGCTGCTGACCGTGCCAAGGCGGTACTCTCTTTGTCACCCTTCCTTTTGTTTGCCTTGCGTCTTTGTGCTTGTGGTTTGTTCATGTTGTGGAACGTTTGTCCCTGTTTCTTGTGTGTCTTTTGGTGTTTTCTGTGTTCATTTCGTGTGTGTGTGTGTGTGTGTGTGTGTGTGTGTGTGTGTGTGTGTGTGTGTGTGTGTGTGTGTGTGTGTGTGTGTGTGTGTGTGTGTGTGTGCGCGCGCGCGCGCGCGCGCGCGCGCGCGTGTGTGTGTGTGTGTGTGTGTGTGTGTGTGTGTGTGTGTGTGTGTGTGTGTGTGTGTGTGTGTGTGTGTGTGTGTGTGTGTGTGTGTGTGTGTGTGTGTGTGTGTGTGTGTGTGTGTGTGTGTGTGTGTGTGTGTGTGTGTGTGTGTGTGTGTGTGTGTGTGTGTGTGTGTGTGTGTGTGTGTGTGTGTGTGTGTGTGTGTGTGTGTGTGTGTGTGTGTGTGTGTGTGTGTGTGTGTGTGTGTGTGTGTGTGTGTGTGTGTGTGTGTGTGTGTGTGTGTGTGTGTGTGTGTGTGTGTGTGTGTGTGTGTGTGTGTGTGTGTGTGTGCGTCCTTAAAAATGCTACTGACAATAGGAATTTGTCTATGCGGCGCCCTTAAAAATGCTACTGACAATAGGAATTTGTCTATGCGGCGCCCTTAAAAATGCTACTGACAATAGGAATTTGTCTATGCGGCGCCCTTACAAATGCTACTGACAATAGGAATTTGAGACCGTACGGCCGCCGTGGCAAAAACACAGTTTCTTCAATTACTTTAAATTGTACAGACGTATCATGAGCAAATTATGTTTGATATGTAACCCGCAGACAGAGGGTTGGGTTTCATTCAGGGTTATGTTCAATATCAAGGTCATTGTTTCTGAACATTATCAAAAACATAAGCAGGTTGTTGTTTTGTGAATACTTCACTTATTTAAAAGTGATTAGGAGCTCGCGCGGAATAATAGTCATTTGATTGTTTTGCATCTTCGTTGAAATCCTTGTTGTGCATATCCTTTTTGTCTTTTTTATATTCTAGGCACATTTGCCTCGTGCTTTTATTTCCAAAATACCTTATCTGCTAGAATAATTGCGCTGCTTGGAAACAAATGAGACACCGAGTAGCACGCCAATATCGAAAAACAAATCAGCGGTAAATATTTTAATACGAGATACAGGTTATCAGTTCAATATGTATGACGTCATCGGAAATAATTGCAACAGCCTTCTAGTCATAAAGAATCCGCTTGTCAAATAGTCTACCACACTGATTGCTTTGTGCTACAAATAGGCAACGATCTTTATAATAACCCTATTTACAATATAGGGCTCAATTCAGCAAGCTCATACTATATTTATGTATACTATATGCACAATAAATATTTATTAAGGTGTTTGAATAAAACACATCTGCTGAACTGAATCTTAAGACAATCAGGATTGTTTTGGTTTTCATTCAACGGTCAATCGATGTTTAAGATTTCCGTCCACCGTTCGAAGAGTAAAGGCCAGCGTACAGTATTTACCCTAATTGTTTACAAATGTTACCCCACGTGATGTTTAACCCTTCGCTTGCTATTCACGTAAATATACGTACCTGTAAATAGTGAAGACCAGACTGCAGGAGCTGTCTCATCAGGGTCTGCACTATTTACAAGTTGATTGTGCAACCAGTACACTCCACAGCAGTGATTGCACAGCGAAATACTTGTACACAGTGAAGATATATGTAATTATACAACAGGACATGGGTAAAGAAGGAGAAATGTATATCAAAAATCAGCAAGCGAAGGGTTAATAAAATCCACTGTTTAACACTCTGTACATTGTTTCAAGAGCAATGCATTTTAACCCTTTCAATGAGTATCGAATGTTCTTTACAAACGGTGTAGACCCATATTATAGGACTTCTAGCAGAGCCCTTTAAACAGGTTTTGCACTGTTCGGCATGTAAAGGTAAAAACAACTCCCTGAATGTTCACGGTAAGGTTGACTTGTTTGATTTTGGAAATGGTCCATTTGAAAAGTCAGCTTTGAAAGGTTTAAAACAAACTAAACTGTCCTAAAGTCAGAATAATCTTTCTAAGCAACAGCGAAGGATTTACAGGCAAACCTGTATTAAACGGTCATTAAAAAGAGGCATTAATATTGTATTATACATGCTTATGGCTTAATGCGAAGAATAAGTAATACACTGTCAGAATGTTTTCAATTACATGTACGTCTTTGCATAAACTTTACCATGCATTCAGCAACTACCTGCTTTTTATTTTAAAGTTTCTATATTTAATCTGTAATTGGTTGCTTAAAACAGGTTTTACAGATAGTGGCTAATAGATTGTTTTATAGAGATGTCCGTATCGTTTATTCATTATCATTGCTAGATTATATTGAATATGTCTTGATTTCTGTACCGTATACTTGCATGATCATATTGACTATGTCTTTATCTTGATGTCTATAAAATATCATCACTAAATAATATTGACTACGTCTTGATCTTAATAGCTATGAAGTAGCATTGTATGATAATATTGACACCGTCTTGATCTGGATGTCTGTATCTTATATTTGAAATGTATATTGCCTTAAATGCATTCATATTTTTTCGCATGTACGTTTATGTACGGCCTTTCAAAGGATTGCCATAGCTTATGTATTATACATTGTATAAATATAAATACTCCGAACTTATAACTACATATTCCTTTTACTTCATTTGATCATCTAGTAAATGTACTTAACCTTAAAGGTCAAGTAAACAGATTGGGGTTTCGTCAAAATCTGACAGTATACAGTTAATTAAATACCAATATATAAAAAATATAACCATATTTGTCTAATTTTGATTTAATAGGAGGTTTTATTGTACTCCGTACCATGCCTTTTGACATTCGGGTACTCGATAATCTACCTTGGGTCGTGACGTCACTTGTGATGATCGGCAGCTAGGGATCCCACTGAGAGGGAGGAAGTTACACGGAAACTTAACCTTTTCCTTTAAATTGACGCCTCTGCAAACAAAGTAGATCCAGATCAGAGCCTACAGGAACCGTCTAATTAGGGTGTGTTATCTTTGCTTATAAAATTACTTCAAATCCGACTCCACAATTTCTACAAATACCAAACATATGTTCACAGTTTTTCAGACATTACGTTCATGGATTAGCCATAGAAAGAAACACTAATCGAATAAGGGAAACAATTTATTGGGTGTGATGTTTATTTTAGGTGTGAAATACAATATGATCCTTGATATTAAACATATAATTATTAATTTAGTTAATCTTAAAAACTTACTTTACCTGAATTTACAGTATTCTAAAACTATAAAATATGATCAAGTTAGGACCAAGACCATTAGCAAAAAGTGTAGGGTCAGATCAGAGTGAACATTTGGGTACCGCCCATGAGTTGGGTCCAAACAACTTTTAGACAAAACCGGACAACTCTAGATGAATTTTATATTTAGGCAAAGTGGGTTCAGATGAAATGGGACGTTCTCGTTACGATGTATAAATGTAAGTACTTTAAAAAAAAGGAAAATCGAATAAAGGTGTATTCTATTGGGAAAATGAGAAAAAGGTGGATCTTGATAACAAAAGCTTGTGAATAATGTTTAAATGACTGAACCCACTACAAATTTATTTTTACAAATAAAAATGTTTATAAGACAAATTATGGTCAACACATTATTTAAAACAGTTACTAAATTTTGTTCATTTAATAATGGTTTGTAGGGAAACAACAGTAAACATAGCAATTAGAGTTTCTCTACTGGACTAATCATTCCAACTGGATGAATAAATGACTTGAGCCTTATGCCATATTGTACATAGAGGATCTTACATGAGTGTGCATTACAAATTGTTTTTATGAAACGAAACAAGTTTACTATAATGATATGACACGAGCTTTAGCGGGTGTAATATTCATAATAGTAAACGAGTTTCATGAAAAGAAATTGTAATAAACACTCATGTAAGATTCTTTTTATCACATAAGCCTTAAAAGTGCCATGGAAAATGAAACAGGCTATAGCTGACGACTGTTTCGGCCATTCCTTACAAACATCGTAGTAATACAACGGACGACGCATATGGAGGGCTACGATTGGCTAATACTTAAATGAGCGCTACAGTTGGCTAACGATTGTTAATTTGCATAAAAATGCACTTGTGCATTTCCGCGATTTACTACACTCTGTTACGGCACTCCCACACGGCATATTATGTGATAATAAGCCATATTGCACACGGAGCGTGTGCCTAAAATGCCCGTGCAGTGTCACTAGTCTCCAGATGTCAGTAATCGTAGTGGCCCTTTGTCAAATACCCAACGGTGGACAATGATTATTACATGGCCATAAAACCCGCATCCTGTATATTACGTATTGTTGCATCCCAGCAGTGTATCATGTAGCTGTGGTAACTTAAACTTCAAAAGCATCAAGTAAAAATTTCAAGACCAACCATTGTGGTGCCAGTAAGGTCATGGTGCCTCAAAGTTAGTTTTGGGCATTATGTAGGGAATCAGTAAAACTATAAAACGCGTCCAATTAACAATTCAGTAATCCAGAATGACATTTTTCTATGGATTTATGGTCAATATTGTACATGTTCCATAATGGCAAAAAGGATCATATTTATGACTTATATTCCCTGATGGAAAATTATTTGTGAGCAAATCACTTCATGAATATAAACCCTTCACTCCACGTACTTTTGTATGTCAATGCAAACATAGTAGACCCAGGTCAAACGTATTGAAACAAATTTACAAAGTAGATCCAGATCAGACAGCTTCTGTTGTAGCTCCCTGATCAGGGTATTGTCGGTTTGCTTATGAAATAATACAGCGGTAGGTCTGGTTATACAATTACTGTCAAAGCCAAACTTTCCTGTGCTCATGAACCATTACAAAAAATCTCCATGAAATCATTATTTCTTAAACGAATATTCCTTGAGAAGATCTAAAGGGTTTTTTCACAATGTTAATTTTTCAAAAGGATCATTGGCTTTGGCAAAAACTGTAAAATTAAATCAACAAAATTTCATAAGCACACAGAGCAGAACCTGATCAGACAGCTCTTACTCTATTTGCAAACGCGTGTGAAGCCTTTTATATAAGAAGAGAAGGATTGGGAACTTTATTTTAAAGCAAATTTGGTGTCTGCTGTCAACAGTGCTAAATGGTGTTTATTAATCCTTTTTTCTCTTAAAAATATGTATTACAGATTTAATGACCTCGTGAATATTCATTTGCAGGGATTATGGAGACGCTAGACAACCCTGGTCGAATCTAAAAACAATAATTCTATGGACTAAGCAATCAGAGCAGATCCTGATCAAACGGTTCGTGTGTGATTTGGGTATACACTGTTAACAAAACGTTTGAATAGTATAATTTTCCATGAAGAAAATGCCCATTAACCTACATATACAGTGCTAGACCTAGCTAAATTACATTTATAAAAGAATATAGCATAGCCCTTTTTATAAATGTAGACCAAAGTCATTGGCTGCACTATTTTCTATTGTATACATTTCATGGAAAACAGCCATCGATACAAAACTTAAGCTTACTACATTTTGATATAAAAATGTGGACGAATCAATTTGAACAAACAATCCCCTCCCCAGACATTCACATCACGTTTTCTTGAACTTCTCGTCTTTTTGTAATTTATATAATCCTTTTTAGTCTCTGTCGGATTTGGAGCTACACCCATAGCCAGAACAAATTACCATTTTAGCACTCAAAACGAAGCAGATGTACATTACGTGCGATTCTTTTCTATACGATATCGAGTTCGACATTTATCGCGAACATCACAAGTGCCGTGATCACACGGGAGGTAAGCGATCGAACAAAATCAACAGGTGTTTACTTATTTGTGATATATGACAGCTGCTATGAGCGATATGACTGTAATGTTTTGCGTTTACGAAAATACGTTGTACAAGTTACTCATTTGTCAAATATTTACGGAAAAGTGTCCTGTTTACTTGAACTTTTTAACCCTTCGCTTGCTATTCACGTCAATATACCTATCTGTAAATAGTGAAGACCCAGATGAGACAGCTCCTGCAGGAGCTGTCTCATCAGGGTCTGCACTATTTACAAGTTGATTGTGCAATCAGTGCACTCCACATCAGTGATTGCACAGTGAAATACTTGTACACAGTGAAGATATATGTAATTATACAACAGGGCATGGGTAAAGAAGGAGAAATGTATTTTAAAATTCAGCAAGCGAAGGGTTAAGCATGCTACGGGTTGAGGCATATTAGTCTGTTACAGTATTGTCACAATTTTCATTTACATTCGATTCGCTCAAGCCTGCCAAACAGATTAGTTTCTAATGAAACACCGATTGCTTGGTATCTCATTTGGATCCAAATTGTTTTCAATTACATTTGTACTTCCCAGGTCGCTAGTAAGATAATGGTTAAAAGTACATGTATGAGTGTTGCCGGAAACACCACATAGAACACGCACAGTTGTCGGAAGAGCACCATGAAAAGATAGTACAGCAAATGTACATGCCTTTCAAAACACAAAAGAGACAAAGACAAAACTAACACAATTTGGGGACGATTGAAGTACCGCCTTGGAACGGTCAGTGACAATTGACACTGGGGATTTAAACCCGTTTAGGGGGACCCAACCTCACGCTTATTCCGTCTCCACCCTAGGATAAACAACGTAAATAAAGATATCCACTCTGCGACTAAGTCACTCTAACTTTAGTGATTGTTGAACGTCTAACAATTGTTAAATCATGATCATTCTGTTTTAGCATTTTATACAATGAGTCTTATATAGAGCAAACCAGGGTACGCACGTCTCATCGCCAGCTCGAAGTTTCCATATCCATAGTCGTGAAATGATCGACTAGTTACTAGTTAACAAATGAACAAAAATGAGTCATGCAGGAAACACCACATACAGAACAAACAGTCGCCCGAACAGCAACACAAGGAAACAGCAAATGTACATAACTATAAAAACATCAAGAGACGCACAAAGACAAAACAAACGTACAATAGGGGAAGATGGAAGTATCGCCTTGGAACGGTCAGTAACAAAAGTCACTGGGGGTTAAACCGGTTTATGGGCGCCCAACCTCACACTTATTCCATCCCCACCCTAAAAGACAAACAGTGTAAATAAACGTATCCCCTCTCCGACTAATCTACAACAACCGCGATGGTAAATACAGTGGTAAAGTGCATGTATAACGAAAACAGTTAAGTGAACTAACTGTATCCACCTATCGTACTCAATGATTGAGCTGCAAACAGAGTAACTGTAGAAAAGTAATAAAGGATACGACAAAAACGAAATAGTACAGATATCCGACGTTCTCCTTCCGTTTCTGGATTTAAGAGGTCGCCTTCATAGAGTATTAAACCTTTCTTTTCGGCGTACATGCAAAGAGGCCAGCGTGATTGCCAACTGTAAAAGGGTTGATAACCAAACATGCAGTAT
The DNA here is from genome assembly GCA_963576725.1 of Azorinus chamasolen. Lineage (NCBI taxonomy): Eukaryota > Metazoa > Mollusca > Bivalvia > Cardiida > Solecurtidae > Azorinus > Azorinus chamasolen. The sequence goes on along the minus strand of OY755251.1, from coordinate 22,840,147 downwards.
GTTGTAGTACTACAGGATCATATCCCTTTTTAATGAATTTTTTAACATATTTGATGAACAAAGTGAGAAAATGGGTATGTCCAACAATTTTACGAACACCATAAAATTCAGGATGTGAAATACCGTGTCGCAGAAGCGCCTTGAGATTATATTGGTACTTGCCAATAAGAGAGATTTCGATAGTAAAATTTAGAAAAAGTTTTTCTTAGTTTATGGTATTTATATCCTTGCTTAAGCAGTTTTTCAGTTAACATGAGATTTCGACTGTTAAAATCGTCAATAGATGAACAAGCTCAAGCAAAACGAATAAGTTGAGATATATAAACCCCGTAAGATGGAGCACGGGGAACATCCCCGTCAAGATGAGGAAACTTTACAATATTAAAATCAAAATCATCTCTTTTGTCATATATTTTAGTAGAAATCATTCCATTATCAATTTTAAGGTCTAGATCAAGAAACGCTGCATAATTGTCGGACGGGTTAGCTTTATTCAATTTGAGTTCTTTAGGATAAATTGTAGGAATCAGGGCATCAAAGAAAGTCGTACCATTTTACTTTGAGAAACCTTCCTCTAAAGACGAATCACATTCTTTTCCAGCACCAAATACATGTAGTATCGCCAAAATCATTTTGATACTATCTTCAGAAATCCATCACATGATTCTTGCAATGTCTTGCACAGATATGACTGCCTTTTTAGTTTCAGGGACATCCTCACAAATTTCTCAAATCCAAAATTACGATGTATCGATTGAATTGACTGTTGTTTAAGTAGCTACTTTCCGCTACAAAAGGCAACTATACCTGCAATTATATTGTTGTATATCCAAACAGCTGAGGAAATCGGGTATTTTTGTTGTATTTTGGGGGTGTTAGGGGGAGGGAGTTACAAATATGTTTGGATCCGTTTCTTACTTTCAGTCATACAAATATAACAAAAGCAGTCTATACCCTTAGTGGATTCAATAATTGCCAACCATATGAGGTTATATGATAATGAAAGGCAGCCAAAACATAGCAAATGCGTCAAAAGTAATCAATATAAATTAATTGGGTAGTCAGTTGTTTCTAATTTTGGTTATTGATCCCTTTATAGTCTGGAACCACGATTCCATCTTTGCTTGCGCGATGACAGGCCGATGGTAGTACTCTATGATGGTATACTCTTAAATACGGAAACGGGATGTGCTTCGTAGACTCATTATTGCTCTGTCGTGCCCTTAATGGCTTAATTTCAGTACTTTTTGTTCTGAAAATTGAATACCGCTTAAGCCGGTGCTAGGGGGTGTGAGCAGTGTTGCACTTTCAATTACTGCTCATGAACAGACTCAATAAAACCTAGTCTGGAATTTTCTCCTTTTGTGTTGCAACCTTTGGTTTCGGGGTATCACCTCTCTTCAGAATTTATAATTTTCACAACAGCAGGTGTTAAGTGCTTGTGTGGCGGCCGTAAAACGTCGCCCCGTACTTCATTCTCAGTGTTGTTATGATTTCTGATCCTTCGAGACCATGAATTTCAGTACGTTTTGTTCTGAAAATTGAATACCGCTTAAGCCGGTGCTAGGGGGCGTGAGCAGTGTTGCACATTCAATTACTGCTCATGAACAGACTCGATAAAACCGAGTCTGGAATTTTCTCCTTTTGTGTTGCAATTTTTGCTTTCGGGGGATCACCTCTCTTCAGAATTCCCTATAGTTAATATAGTATATAGTATATAGCTCTCAGCAATGTCATTGGGTTTATATTTGACGGACTTTCACAGTTGTTTTATGCTATGTTTATCCTGTGCCGTCCGTCTTTTATGCAGTAGGGTAGTCTGGAAGGGATACCTTTATTTACAGTGTCCGTTTAAGTTAGGGTGACTTCGAGACAAGTGTGAGGTTATGACGGCCTTAAACTTGTTTCAACCCCAGTGGTGGTATTGCCGTTGACCTTCCAAGGCGGTACTCTATTCACCACTCTTACTTTTATGTTTGTCTTGTGTCTTTGTGTCTTTGTACTTGTATGTTTGTTGGTGTTTGAAATTTGCATAGCTCTCTCTCCTTGTCTCTCTGTCTTTCCCTCTGCCTCTCTCTGTCTCTTTGTCTCTCTCATGTATGTGTGTTCGTGCGTGCGCGTGTGTGTCTTACTTATTTTCTATCAGTGTTTTGGTCATGGATGCGTCTTGAGTGGGAATTTCCTGCTTGACAGTACTACGTTTTCATTTAGTATTCACAAGTTTTATATAACTCATCCATGTATGCATTACAACCATTTTACAATGACTGGCCAGCATTTCATTTCTGTTTGACAAATATTTAGCATTCACCAACGATATTTTTGCCTTTATTTATGTTACTGTGTAAACTTTATTTTAAGTATAGGATTGGTTACGTATGAGTTGGGCGCTAACCTGAATGTTGTTAATATAAATCGCTTGATGTAGTATTAAGGACATTGTTATCTCAAAATTCAAATATAAAAAATTAATTCACAATGTTTCATAATACTTTCACAAATGCGATAATGCATTTAGGAACCAATGGATGTAGTCAGCTTTGTATTTGTTTTCGTGTCAGGACAAACATTCTGAAAAGCAGCAATACGAAGAGAAAAAATGCAGACTTACCGAGTCTGTATTATTTTATTTTATCAAATCATGCACCGTTCATGAGTTACACTATGCCGCATACACGATATCTCTTATGAGGATATACTCTGTATTTCCATTCTTATGTTTTTTCTCGATCTTTTATATATATATGTGTAACGAACACAGGACTTTAATCCGTTGGAGCATTCCATGTGGACTACATGGAATATATGGACTTGGCTTACAAGGACTTTTTAGGACTCTAGTGGATTATATGGACTAGCCATCACTATATAAGCCTTTACTACTCCAACTGTGCGAGTTAGTCAGAATGTCATACTGTTAGAGTGATTTTGGAATTATAACTGATAAATATTACTACGGCTTGTGTTTATTTCCTTCTGAGAAAACTCTGGTTACATATATACTAAATATTAAAGGCATATTATTTTCCACCGGTGGGACATGACATAACTTCAATAATATCCATGTGTATTTCGTATCATACGACGATATAAATGTCGTTGTACGCAATGTGAAGTTGCTCTCTTAATTATTTTAATGACACAATACAGTTTGTTATTTATTGTCATCTGCAAAGTACGTAGTCTTCAGAAAGACAGTCAAAGTAACAAATAGTTTGGATCCTGATGAGACACTGAGCTTGAAACCAGTGTTATTTCTGAATTATATTTAGATTTACAAATTTAGATTCTCGAGCGGAGGTGTATAAGATTGCTTTACTTCAATATAGCTGTAAACCCTTAGCCATTCCTTACCCAAGTCAGGGTGGGTGGGGGTTTAAACTTTAACCTGCTGAGCAAACTGGACGGTAAAGATGTTATCAATTTCATTTGTCTTGCACATCTTCTCAGCTGCACGACCAGAGTTCCCGACAGATCTTGAAGAGGCGTCTTATCTGGATATAAACGGTTTTCGTAGGCAATCACTAATCCGCCGGCAGCAGGCTTAAGGTAAATTGACTTTTTAGAACACGTTTGCCCTCTGACATGTAAAGAATGGTTGGCATGACTCAATGTTCTACTTGTATAGCATGCAATTGACGAATTATGCTCATGTAATAATTGTCATATTTCGGAAAAATCATCAACGTGTGGTATTGTTTACTTTCATGCTGTAATAATTATCATTGTCAGGTAGTCATTATCATCGTTCAGTAGTGATAATATCCCATCATCCTTTCTTATCATTCACCGATGCTATGTGACCTATTCAGAGCTGCAGTGTCGTAACACAAATTAATCCATCCGTCGCTCTATTCATCCTACTTATGAACATGTATTTTACCACTGACGAATGATAAAATAAGTGTGTGGAAAATTTCCCTACTAATAATAAATTCAAAAAGCAACTAGCAACATCACGCAAAATCGTTTCAATGAGTAATTTTTTTTAATATGGATAGTGTACTTGACTGGTTAAATCTTTCTATTTGTAAAAGACGTAAAAGAAAGTATGTGAATATTCAGATTTCATGGTTAAGGTCACATGAATAATGTACCAGAATACTATCTTGCAATAACCTTGACCGGGCAGTGAAAAATACGTGTGCTCCAATTGGAATCTGGTGCATTTTTTATACCCCCAATTTGAAAAAATGGGGGTATATTGCTTTGCACATGTCGGTCGGTCGGTCGGTCTGTCGGTCGGTCGGTCGGTCGGTCGGTAGATCGATGGTTTCCGAATGATAACTAATAAACGACTTAGCCTAGAATCTTCAAACTTGCTGTGGTGGTTGGTCATGACAAGTAGATGACCCCTATTGTTTTTGACGTCACTAGGTCAAAGGTCAAGGTCACTATGACCTAAAATGGTGAAATAGTTTCCGATCAATAACTGCTCAAGGGTTTGGCTTGGGATCTTCAAACTTGCTGTGGTGGTTGGTCATGACAACTAGATGACCCCTATTGATTTTGAGGTCACTAGGTCAAAGGTCAAGGTCACCATGACCTTAAATGGTTAAATGGTTTCCGATCAATAACTGCTCAAGGGTTTAGCTTAGAATCTTCAAACTTGTTGTGGTAGTTGGTCATGACCACTGAATGACCCCAATTGATTTTGAGGTCACTAGGTCAAAGGTCAAGGTCACCATGACCTTAACTGGTAAAATGGTTTCTGATCAATAACTGCTCAAGGGTTTGGCTTAGGATCTTAAAATTTGCTTAGGTGGTTGGTTATGACAACTAGATGAGTCCTGTTGTTTTTTAGGTCACTAGGTCAAAGGTCAAGGTCACCATGCTCTTAACTGGTCAAATAGTTTCCGATCAATAACTGCTCAAGGGTTTGGCTTAGAATCTTCAAACTTGCTGCGGTAGTTGGTCATGACAACTGGATGACCCCTATTGTATTTGAGGTCACTAGGTCAAAGGTCAAGGTCACCATGGTGACCTTAACTTGTAAAATGGTTTCTGATCAATAACTGCTCAAGGGTTTGGCTTAGGATCTTCAAACTTGCTGTGGTGGTTGGTCATGACCAGTAAATAACTTCTATTACTTTTGAGGTCAATAGGTCAAAGGTCAAGGTCACCATGACCTTAACTGGTGAAATGGTTTGCGATCAATAACTGCTTAAGGGTTTGACTTAGGATCTTCAAACTTGCTGTGGTGGTTGGTCATGACAACTAGATGACACCTATTGATTTTGAGGTCGCCAGGTCAAAGATCAAGGTCATCATGACCTTAACTGATGAAATGGTTTCCAATTAACAACTGCTCAATGGTTTGGTTCGGGATCTTCAAACTTCCTGTGGTAGTTAGTCGTGACCACTAGTTGACCCCTATAGTTGATGAGGTCACTAGGTCAAAGGTCAAGGTCACCATGACCTTAATATGTGAAATGTTTTCAGATCAATAAATGATCAGTGGTTTGGCTTAGGATCTTCAAAGTTGCTGTGGTGATTAGTCATGACCGCTAGATGACCTCTATAGTTGAGGTCACTAGATCAAAGGTAAGGGGGTCTGGGGGGGTATACATGTTTTACAAACATCTCTTGTTGACTACTTCAAATTCCATCAAACTTTTGTGAAACTGTTAACCGAGTGTAAAGCAGCTTGGATACCAATAAGATGTAGAACTACTCGGCGTCTAATATAGATTCAAGCAGTTTGAAAATGCAACCCCGGTGACGGATAGCTGAAAAAGGGTTGGAGACCTCTTAGGACCTGCATTAATTGTTATTTATATGCTTTGAATTGTCGTATTTTGGAGATAAAACACGTTCATGTCGGCAATTGATCTCATCATAAAGATAATTTGAAAATGCTTAATTGCTTTCCTTTGCTTAAGCGACAGAAGTCTATCAAACAAGCTTCTGTCTCAAACATATGCTACTATTTAACCCTTTCCTTGTTCTCTATCGTTATTTCAAAGTTCCATACCTACTAAATATTCATGGGCAAATTAGTTATAATGAAATATGGAAGGTGGAATATTTTAGCCATTTTAGAAAGTAAATATACGGGTTTTTAAATTCCATTAGCAAAACGAGCAGACAATGATCAGACGGCTCGTATAGGAGCCGTCTAATTTGGGTCTACTCTGTAGACACGTTTACATGAACGAAAGGGTTTAAACAATGAACCCATTAATACCTTTGGTGTGTGAAACCTTGGTAACAGTACAGTGAAAGTTATTTTCTGATAGAAATCATCAAAAGTCTCAAATGTTTTCTTCTTGATTTCGAGATTACTGGGGTTTTCATCCTTCTCCTACAATCCTCGACCAGAATTGCATTTGCAAATAGTTTAGATCCAGATGAGATGCGGAGTATGTGGACGTTTCATCAGGATAGAAGCTATTTTACACTATACATGGTCGACTCTATAATACATGTCATCTGGAACGTATTCGCAAAATGACCATGAGACATTTCTTCACAAATGCTATATCAAATGCCGCTAGGGTGTCTTATATATAAAGTCCCTTTAGTACAGAGTGTAAATCCCATATATTTTACACACGAATTTGAACATAATATTTATTGTTTATTTGATGTCAATCCTGAAATATTATTATGTTCATCATTTAAGTAATGTGAATGTCAGTATACAGCTTAATCAAATATACAGACATTACAATCATGGCGTTTTCTCTTTTGGCCAATGGCTCGTAGTATATTTGTACTGCTTCTCAATCAATCACTTCATAAACTTGTTCGGGTAGCCTTATAACCGACTGCCAAATATGTGGTGTGCTTAACTGCTTTTAGTTAGACACCACCTAGACTAAACTTGTGTTTAAGTTCACGAACTGAATACTTGCGCATTGTCTGCTTGTAGTTCTGTTCGGGTGGCTATTGTTTATTACAGAGATTTGAGGTCATAAAATCATACAATTCATTTTTATCACATATCTGTTCTAATCTTGGTATAAATGGTACACTTGGTCCTTGATCAACACATTCCAACACATGTTGAAAAAGCGAGGGTTTAATGCCTTTTGAACCTGACATTGGTCGTTTCTACTATTATGTATAAAACATACTTCAAAATACAAAGGATTAATATTGCGTTGTTTCAATAAATCATTCCGAAAGAAAATAAAATTAGAGAGTATCTGATGCCCTTGGAAAACGTGTAACATTTCGTAATGATTATCAACGTTTGTTACCTAAATATACACTGAGAACAAGAAATGAACACTTCAAGTAAAGGTCTCAAATCAGGGATAAGGAAGCCGTATCTTATGCGTAATACTATTCATATACAGAACGTAAATCCCTTAAAATCGGTCGTTCAAATTAATATCAATGACGGTCTTTTAGACAGCTGCACGACAATGCAGGAAGAATGTCATGTAGAGAGTTTCAAGAGGAGCTTTCTGCAAAACTTGCATCCTGCATTCAGCAGCCACTTTCCTAAAACGAATTCATCCTTATTAAATTTCCGGCTTAGAGGATTGTGCTGTATATTCAACAGAGATATGACGAACAATGTTTCCTCGGATCGGTAAGATAACAGTTAAGGATATGGTAGAAGTAAATATTAGTTGGTATTCTGCAGTAGTAATTGCTACTCATACTTTTGTTTTAGTATATAGGTGGAAGACATCAACTTTTGCTTACTGACAACTGTATCATTCAGATGTTTAGCATAGTGTCATTCATCAAGGGAAAACGTTCGATTTCGAATTTATTTTTAACTAGCTTTAATTTTGTATATGTATTGTGAAATTATATAGCAATAATATTCAGCAATAATATTACTAAAAATGACAAAATGTGATATGTCAAAATCAGCGTATTTTGAAGGAATTTCACGTCGGCACTGGCTACGGCTTAGTCTACGTTATTTCGAATGGGTTGGGAAATCAGCGAATCGAGTGTTGGAACCCTTGTATATAATATAACACTAAATCGACAAAATTATTTGTTTTTACTTTTTAGACCAACTAGACCCACGAAGTGGCCCCCCTGTTGTTTTGCCACTGACCGTTCCAGGGCGGTACTCCTTTTGTCACCCTTGCTTTTGTTTGTTTGGTGTCTTTTTACTTAGCTGTTTGTTCAGGTTTATAGTTTTGATATCGTGTGTGTGCGTGTTTGTGTGTGTTCACCTTGCGTGTGTGTTGGTCTGTTGTCTTTGTACGTGTGTGTGTGTTTGTTCTTGTTTGAATTTTCCACCTCGTTTGTGTGTATTACTTGCTTTCTATCGATGTTTTGGTGTGGTGGCGTTTTGAGTGTGGCTTTACTACTTTTTCATTAACATTTTCATCAATATGAGTTTTAATGCTATATACCTCCGTATTACCAAATGTAAATTGAACGACCTGAACGTATGGAATGATGGAAGAACCAAAAGCCAATCGAAAAGGGTAAATCGCAGTAAACCCATATTATGTGATACTTAAAGTGCAATACAATAACTTGAAAGTGTCCCTATGTGTATCATTATGGTATGTATAAATTAACCCTTTCAATATGGGAAGTGATTACATTATCATTTGCAACGGTAAATCCCAGTATCAGAGCGTTCATAAAGGATCCCTCTTACCACGGTCTACACTGTTTGTTATTCAAATTCCTCTCTGCTTGTCATACTATATCAACTCATAATCAATGATTGACAATTCATACTATAAGGACTTTACCAATAAACAAATGATGGACAATTCCACTTATGGCTATGACAATCAGCAGTAATTACGTTTTGAAATATGTTATCAATCAGAGCAAATCCTAATCAGACTTCTAAAGGGTTTGTCTGATTTGGAGTTGCTTTATTTGCAAATGCATAACAATGCTGGATTATCATGTAACAATTTACATGAAATGAAACACTTAAATTTCACAAAGTATTGCCTACAAGTAAAACGTTACAAAGGTTGAACATGCGGTGATCTATAATGCAATATCACAATTTCAGTTTCCTTCCTTCTGTCTACATATCAAGTCATTCTAAACTACTAAAGTATGTTACAGAAATTCAAATGATGAATAACTTTGACATGTGCCAAATTGTATTAAAATCCATTTATGTAATATAAGTTCTGGCCTGGACAGGATTGGGGTTGTATATCAAATTAATCACCATTGTGGCGAGTAAGCCAAACTACAATTCAGATTGATCAGAATCTAAAACTAAATATGGAAGTTGTTTGCTTATTCTTATTTCCAAGTGATACCCCTAGGAAAAAAGCACGTCGGTCTTCATCTGTGATGGCACACTAGCTCCAGTTTGATAAGAGCCAATGATATTCTATCCTGTAATTCCCACCGTCTCCTCTGTTTCTGGGCCCTGAATTACAATGAAGATAAAATCTGCATAAACGAACAACAGGTATATAGACCTAGAAAATAAAGTACTTAATTGTTAGCTTGCAACATGTACAATTGAATGTAACCGACTGAATGTAAACTTTTCAACGCAGTATTTTTCTTGTAACGATGAATTTCAAGAGGGAGTATTAGATTATTCTAAATTATTCTTTACACTTTACATTACATTAGGGTGACTTTGAGATAAGTGTATGTTAGGACGTCCGTAAACCGGTTTAAACCCCCAGTGGTGATTTTGCCACTTACCGTTCCAAGGCGGTACTCTCTTTGTCACCCTTACTTTTGTTTGTCTTGTGTCTTTGTACGTGTGCTTTTGTTCATATTTGAAATGATTAACTCTAGTACTTGTGTGTTTGCTTTGCCTGCTTGACTGTAGTACATTTTCATTTATTATTCAACGTAAAGTACACTCTTTTTATATGTATCTATTTACATGCGAGCCACATAGGTATTATAACTTAGCTCATTATGTGAAACAGGTATATCATTTGCACTAAATTATATTATTACAGACTATTAGTTTTGGTGCATGTAGAGACACTTCGTAAAACGGACCCCAGATGAATGTTGACCCGCAATGTTGTATACGTAGGTCGAAATCCTACTTAATTAACAATTATATGACTAATACCATACGAATTGTGACCCTAATATGTGTTTAGAACCTTTCTAAATTAACCAGTTTGCACTTTGAGACTTTGGGCATTTATGACCTTATTTCAACCTTAAAAACGTGACAACATATTCTAGGAGACCTTCGATAATGTGTTCGTATAGCATGATTATCCAGCATTTACGAAACATGCCTACTTCGAAAAGAGTTTGTATCGTGCAGATGTACACATACCAACATACTATACTCTGATTGGATGGAATTGTTCTGTTTGACAGAAATCTGTTAAATAATATTAGTGAACTGCTACTAGCCATTCAAGATCATTACATTAAATTCCGTTTCAAAATAACAAACTTCTAATTGTTGTTGTGAATCAAAGTACGTCAGATATAAATGTAAGTGATAGTCTTTAAACAGCAGAAATAATCAATATCTAAGTCACCAATAACGTTACCTTTCAAACTGAATCAGAAAATAGTTTTAATTAGCTGTGATAAACGCTCAAATCAGTTCAGGAAATACTATATTATTTGTACGGTTTCGGGAATATTACACCATATGTAAGGTTTAGTTATGTGCATTACCTTTACAATATTCAAGGTCATACGATATTTGACACATTTTGCAAACTGTCTTTGGCAGAAAAGTTCTTCCGTTTCAGATTTCAAAGCAAAAGTACTCTTAAACATATGCAGGATGTCAAACTGCATGATTCCTGATAAGTGGCCTCATCTGGATCCATGGACGTACCGATAGCTTGTTAAAGGTTACTGTGTATAGGATAATCATATCAGTGAAGAGTTAGCAGTGGTAGTGGCATTGAAAGTGCTAAACAAGATTTAAAACTGCATAGTTTTGATGCAATATTCCATACCTAATTATCTCGTTATTTCTTCAGATGCATTTTCATTTTAGTTTGTTTCATGCACCATCTTTAAAAAAGCAGCAGACAATGGAATGTCTTATTAACACATATATTACTTGTGCAATGTTTCATTGTTTAAATGTAAGCACATATCTCGCATGATTTTATATAAAGTATAAAAGCATGTATTCGTATTGCCAATATAAGTACTTACACTAGCATTAATTAAAACTGCGTCAGCATTTTCTCTTTTCACATTGCTGCTTATGGTTTCCCGGCCATTCCTTTGAGATGCTAATTGTCGATGTTATTTGTTTTGAAAATTGCATACCGCGTAAGCAAGTACTATGGGCGTGAGTAGCGTTGCACTTTTAATTACTGCTGATGAACAAACTCAATAAAACCGAATCTGTACGTTTCACATTTTGCATTGCTGCTTTTGTTTTCGAAAAAATCTCCTACTTTCAGATTTTCGAAGGATCGCCTACTTTCAGAATGTATGTACTTCACAACAAGGTATTACAAGTTCGTGTGGCGGTCGTAGGTAGTCGTCCCGTGCTTTTTGTTCTCAGCGTTGTTATATTTTCTGGTCCTTCGGGATCATTAGTTTCAATTATTTTAGATATGAAAATTGAATACCACTAAAGCCGGTGTTAGGCGACGTGAGTAGTGTTGCACTTTTAATAACACTCATGAACACCGAGTCTGCAATTCTCTCTTTTCTAACTGTTGCTTTTGCTTTGCTTTTGCTTTGGGAGGGCCTCCTATTTTCAGAATTCATTAGTACTGCTGTATCGTTTTATATGTGCTACTGACAATCCGAAATGCATTGTAAGAATCTTTGATTTTGGAGCCAAAACTGGACCGAAACCAAATTTGAGCAGATGTTATTTTTACAAGTAGTGAACTAACGCATCCTTTGTTCAATTCTGAAAGTAGGGGGATCTTCGAAAGCAAAAGCTGCAAAGCAAAACAATGCAGATATTGTTTTTCATTTGCAAGAGAAAATATATTTAGTTTCAAAAGCATGTTATCTGTGTTCTTCTGTGATGCAATATTGAATATGGTTTCAAATGTAAATGCCCTGTAATCGATCACTTTGACAGATGCAGATTTGCTTTCATTAAAACAGCTTCAGTTCATATGGCATATATTAAGACAGAATGGGCATCCAATCTAGTCTCCTTAAACATTACAAGACAGACACACATGAATACAGCAGAACTTAATAGATACAGAAAAAAACCTCTAAGATTATACTTAGAAGTTACACGTTTGGGTTTTAAAAGAAATCAAATTCTTTGCATTTGAAATACATTCGTATCTGTAGCACCCTGATACAATAATATGCAATATCTATCTGTGCATTATTTACCTTCCAATAACTAGATAATAGTCATTTTTGGCACTGAAAATATATAATACAGTGTTTTATTTTACAGCTCTCAATTACCTTTCGCATATTAGAATACTTTTTTTTACATCGAAACATATCTAATATAGAATTATAGAGAATTGTTTCTATTATGTCTAATTACAAACTGCAACACAAAACATTATTCATGAGATTACAACTGTTTATTTATGTTCGTCTTCGTATTTAATCAAAATTTCAGGCACTTTCTTATTTAGTAATTGTATGGGAGATTTAATGGTTCAAATTGACATAAAATTCCGTAGGCATAACCAAAACTGATTTGTTACTTTCGACCAAATAGTTGTGTCTCCTGGGCAAATGGTTAAATTATTTTCCACTTGTATTGTTATACATTTCATTTTGCTTTGTAAACTCCTTACCTGATCGAGACTCATTTTAACTAAGTTGCAAACAGAGTAGACCAGTTCAGACAAATTAGGATCTGCTCTTGTTGATTATAGAATATTTTAGATCTCATTATGCACTGTTTGTGATAGCAATTCATTCATGTGTGTTATATATCACGATGAAAAAATCAAGTAATATTCATAATGGATACATGCATTGCAAACGATAGTGGTTTTGAAATAGTTTATGTGAATTAATGGTACGGAATGACACTGGTTTTGTTAACAGATTACAACGTATAGAAACATACGCATGGATCATCCAACTAATGTGCAGAACATAGTTTTACATCTCTATTTGTTGATGTATGTGTTATAATCAGAAAACGACTTGTCTTTCTGCATATAATTCAAGGCTTTATCTGAAGTGAAAACTGTTTAACAGGATGATTTGCTCGATAATATGTGTGTGTGCCTGCTTACGTGCATGCGTGCATGTTTGTGCGTACCTACGCATGCGTGTGATTTTGTGTAGCTTCGTGTATGCATTTGTGCGTGCGTGTATGCGTTCAGTAGGGTGTTTGTGCGTGTATGTGCATTCATGCGTGCTTGTGATTTTCATGTGTATGTGCCCCATTAGCGTGTTCTACCTTGCCGCGTATGTGAACGTCATTGAAAATTGGATCGTTTTATCAAAACTTTTCCCCTCTTATAAGAACAGATAGCCAGTGCGAGGGAATCGTTTTCATCCTGTGTTCTGCTTGTAAACGAATATACCTTCCTGTAATCATTAATAACCAAACATCATTATTCATATGATTCTATATGACATATTCCGTATCGCGCTCAGTTTAACAATACATAACCTTATTCGCCCATCGACTATTCAAACAAACTGTCCTGATAATATGCATGTATTTAACAACTGGATGATAGAAATCAATTAGGTACATGTATTTTTGTGAGAAACTATGAACAATGAAGACGATCAGGTTAAATTAATAAGCATTTATATACTTATTAATTATTTACCATTAACTACATGTACAATATGTGTGGCTAGTTAGAACACCCTATTTCGCAGTTGCATGACATGTGGTACAGTTGAACTTCGATATCTCGAACTCGGGTAACTCCAACTTCAGATAACTCAATCTAAAACTTCAGTCCGTCCAAAATGTACAATACAGAAGTGTTCTAAAAAATGTATCACTACGTATCTGTTATCTTGTTTAGTCCCTCGAAGTTCGAGATATTAATATCCAGGTTGGTTCTTACCACTTGCATCGCCGAGGTCGCCCGGAGGACTTGTTGCAATGGGTGAATAAATGGTTAACTTTGCAGAGAGTTTCGATCAAGATGAGATGCTTCTTATTACCATCCAAATCCGTTGACATGGTATTCATGTTTTAGATAAGACAATTAATGCAACGACATGGTTAGCCAACGAATATAGTTGTTGCGCCAAAAGAGTTAAAATGACACCAATAATGTGTCAGAATATAATTCATTATAAACGGAAATTTACGACTGAAATGTGTTTCTTCTAAAATGTATGCAACCTTAATTGTATGAATCCTATCAGGATATACATTTAACATTCGCTTGCTAAAAGCGATATGCATGGCACTTGCAAAAGCTTTAGTCCAAATAAGACGCCAGATAACTACAGTTGAAATTCGATATCTCGAACCTCAAGGGACCACACAAATTAGTTCGACATAACAGCAGTTCGAGTCATCCGAAGTTTAGTCTGAACAATTTCTCAAGTTCACAGCTTAATGCAGGTCTAAAGTAATGCTGAAAGCTCCCGTACATTGCAAATATTGGAAGAACCGAACTTTTAGACTGACTTATCCCGATGTTCGAGTTATCCGCGTTCGAGATATCAAATCTCAATTATATGCGTCTCATCAAATATACAAACTGTTTGGCACTCGGTAAGTACATCTTTTACCCTTTCCTTCATAGAAACACTTTTTCAAGCTTTTGTATCCTTCTGTTTAGGGTCTGTTCTGTTTATTTCAAAGCAAAATATTCTTCTGAAAAATGTACCTGCTCAATGTTCAAGATGTCATTGAAAAGTACAGGATTAAACGTTCTAATGAATCGAAGGTAATAAATTCTGAAGGGAAGTGAAATTGTAGAAATTGTTTTATTGGTGTTTTTTTTCTTCAGAATTCCAAGGCTTAATTGCTAGCTTATATCCTTCGAATGATGTTGTTGTAAGATAAAACACATTTAGGTCGGAAATGTTATCTCGTCCTAGACAGTCTTACAATTTCCGAGCTGTTTTTTTTCTTTTGCTTTAATGATAGCGTAACATTTCTCAATAAAGTTAAAACGGAAGCCTACGGGACATGTCTACATCTTAAATATGTGTTTATTTCAATACTTCTCCTGATATGCGCGTCAGGGCTAGCATTTGTCAACAGTTTGGACCGAGATATTTGGAAGTTCCCAAGATGTTTGACACTGGATCAATAGTTTGTTAACCCTTTACTCCATTAATACGCTTTTCTACGCCTTTGCAAAAAAGACTAGACCCAGATCAGCATGTACACGCACAGGTATCTGAGTCAAACTGATTTTGAAATGGTTCTTTTGAAATGTATATATGTAATGATTGAGGTATTCCCCGATGTTTCTATTTATATCAATTTTAACAATTTGAAAGTACGAATTTTATAACGCCGGCAATAATTTTTAAACGGTAAATCAAACATCTCAGATTATTTAATATTAGTACAGGAAAGTCTGACTAATAAAACCATGCAAAAAGGTATACTTCTGGATTTGTTTGAACAGATGGTAGCTCAATGCAGGACACAGTTAGGCAGTCTGCTCCAATATTAGACAACCACTTGCTTTTACAGACTCCAGTGCAAATAAATTGTGTAGTCGCATTAGCAAGACTTCACTGTTACTTAATAACCCTTTCGCTGCCAAACTATGTCGTCTGCTAACTTTGTCGTCTGCTACAAATTTTCATTCTTTTAATTTTCTTCATTTTTGTTTCAAAAACATAGTAACAGTAACAAACAGTTTGGATCCTGATGAGACGCCGAGTTACTCGGCGTCTCATCTGGATCCAAACTGTTTGCATATGTAATCACAGATCCGGCATTGGCAGCGAAAGGGTTAATATATTGTATTTAAGATACATGTAGTACCAATAATGCATGATTTAATCCTGGTGCGAATAAAATAATGGCTGCTCAAAGTTGGGTCTGGTGTAATTTTGGATACTTTCAAGTTCGGTCAAACTTTAGACGGATTTATCACCGTGTGTGAAACCGTTTGGATCATGTTCAGACGACGATGAATATCTCTATTTGTTACTTGCGAAAAACAGCATACACATGTACAGTAAAACCTGTGAAAAGGGACATTTAAGTATAGAAGAACAACTTTTAAACCAGGTTGCTTCTAAATGCATGGTTAATGTTCTGAAAGTAGGAGACCATTCGAAAATAAAAGCAGCAATGGAAAAATAGAAAATTGCAGACTCGGTTTTATTGAGTCTGTTCACGAGCAGTTATGAATAGTGGGACACTACCGATGCCCCCTAGCAAGTCACACAGAACGTTCCTTTGAAGCTGCATTTCTTAAAGACCAACATTGATAATTATTTGAGAATTAATTTTACAACAACAGGAATTGTATTGAATGATGAATGACTGGAGCTTTTCAATTACAGTCAGTTAATACTATAGCCATGTTGTAAACTGACAACAAGTTCAACTTCGTAACATACCTTTTCCATTTCGTACGCTATTTACAGAGGTCAAATGTTTACCCATCGTGCAAACCTTGTTTTCGCATTTTGTATTCACAGTTTTCGAGTAACCAGTCATATATGCTAAGTATCTGTCTACTAAATTAATTCAGCTCGAATGCACACACTAATTACATTAATCCCATCCCACAGATGAGATTGAAAACATGGATGTTACGTGTTTTATTTTCCCAATCACGGCGCTTTCTCAAACATCAGTGTGGATATTAAACTATTATAAATTATTATTGCATAACTGCTTGATTTCCTTTTGACTTCATATAAAGTCACCTCTGGGTCCATGCTTATAAAACTTTTAGTTGAGTCTGAGTTCGTTCGTCCAGCCAAAGGCTCAAATCTGACCAATCAAAAGCTTGAGAACAACTCAAATCTGACCAATCAAAAGCTTGAGAACGAACTCAGACTCAACTAAAAAGCTTTATAAGCTTGAACCCTGAATGATATGCAACTAACACGTTCCACACAAATCAAATATCCAAATCCATATAATTAATAAAACAAACTAAAATAGTTATACATTATTATATAATACTAAACACTTTATTGTACGAAATGTACGTATTGTACGAAAATATGCAATGTGTAGTAAGACACAGTAAACTGCATGGTACGAAAAGGTATTGATGATGGTATGTAATGGTTATGGTAAAGAGTGACTTGTAACCAACTACGACACTAATTAGGTCAACTAATGCGTATTAATGATGCTTATATGATGTTGACGATGATTAGGATGTAATGTAGGGTTGGCAAGCTGAAAGACTTGCAACAATGACATAAATATAACAGAGGCCATGCAGAGTAACACGTGAAATTCTGCAGCAACCCCAGAAGTATTTATGATGTGCGCTCGCACATATACACACACAATCTCATGACTGTGAAAGCAAATATAGATTGCACTGGACAAAATATTTCAACAGAAATTTAAATACGCAACAACCTCCTGGAGCAGACAAACTGTATAATCGATGATGCATCTTCAATTTCTGACTTGATCCCCCATTAGAATAGATACAATATATATTTCAATTTGCTTTTCGGTTCCAAATTTATAATGGTCATCTGCAAGTACAAGAATGAGTCATGCAGGAAACACCACATACAGAACAAACAGCCGCCCGAACAGCGATGATGTAAGAGGCGGGTGAGAGTGGTGTATGTTATTTGCATATCCTGCAAGAGAATGATAACAACATCGATTACGTGTACGGGGAGACTTTTTTCGGCCACCACACGGCACAAGCAACACTGTTGTGATATTAAAGTACAAGAATGAGTCATGCAGGAAACACCACATACAGAACAAACAGCCGCTCGAAAACCAATTGTGTTAAATCATTTGGTAAAATAAGGAGATAAATAAATTCAAATGTCAAAGGAATAAAGCACAGATATAGAAATAGAGTTTGAGACAAAAAAATGTAGTCCCTGATTCAGACGCCGATTTGAAAAGACGGCGTCTGATCATGGACTGCACTATTTGTCGTGGTGCATGTTTGCGACATTGGCGGTGAAACGGTTAAATGGAAGTTAAATAAAATATTCTTGTAAACAATCTGTAATTGTGCATCTGAAAATGAATACTGTACGTCTGAAAATAATTAATTATTAGTTTGAATTATTTTAGTCTTAGATCTGTCTATTAACATTGATCTTATTTCTTCAAAACATGCATACCGGATAGGATGACCTTGACTATACATTGTAGTAATTGCTTCATCTAGATGGGTATATTCTTCGTGCTACTGCACACGGTGTTTACATTTCACAACTTATCCGGTTTGCTATGGAATGTTCTTTTGTTGTGCACTTACAAATAAATTAAACTTCGTAAAACATTGTCTAAATTGTACTATCTATCCCCCACTAACTAGCAAAAACATATGTAAGTTGATATTGTTCCTGTAACTCTACGATAATGAACTCCAAAATGCGGAGACGGAAGGAGGACGTCGAACATTTGTATGTTGTTCAGATATTTGCATGTTGTTCCGTTTGTCATAGATCTAACCGTAACGGCTTCTCTATTGTTGCTCTGACTTCAGAATGTCATTGAGTATATTTGTAAAAGGCTTCAGATTAATACTTTTAATTTGTTAAAAAACGTGCTGAATATTAATATTAGTACAGTTGCAGTTCCTGTTTCTGATGAATCTTTATTTAATATGTTTCTTGTTTAAGTGTGGGATAAGTGTACGATTGGGTACCCTGCACACCTGGTTTAAGCCCCCGGTAGCCCTTTTTGGTTACTGACCGTTCCAAGGCAGGACTTTCAACGTATCATCTTCTTTGCTTTTTTTTATGGTTAATGTTTAATGTTTTGTGTCTTGATATGCGTCCCGTTACGTTTGATATTGCAAGTGTGCCGTTTCATGTTTGATGGCGTTTGGTGCCGTGTCGTGTCTGTGGTTCTCCCTGTTTATTTTGTTTCCACTTTCACATGCATTCGTCACACAATGTTGTATTAGCCTTCGTCGATGTTGTAGTGCCCTACATTCAAACCCACTCGTACAAAATTAATTTATAGAAATACTTTTATGATACCATAATATTAATCACGAATGTGCTTATGACACCATATCGTATCAGTGACAACATGCCTTCTCTTACTTAAGTGTCATTTATGACGTCATATTTTTTGTTAGATACGGGTAGGATCAACATGTCCAGTGATGAGTTCTGTAAATATGTATGTGTGCTGTGTAGGTGCACATCAGTGAATGTGCCTCTGGGCTAGCTGTGCTTTTTAGGTGGTATGACTTGCATTTTCTGTTTCAGTTTTGGCAGGTGGGTTTAATGCAGGTTGAACTATGTAGAAACCCCCAAGGGAACCTTTCTGCATGTCTTCAATCCTGCCGTTTGATGCCACCTGTGTTAAAGACCAATAATGAGACCCTAATTTCTATGGACACGGAAAACAATTTGCAGTGACTCCGGAGCTCAAACAGTCCTGGTTCCATGTTGGGCTCCAAATATAACCGTGGTTATATACGTCGAGTGTGGGGATCGAACACGAGACCACGATATTCCTAGTCAAGCACTCTAGATACCGCATCACCAATAAAGCCGGCTTTCACAGAAACACTTATTTGAATATGTGGAATAGCGATGATCTTCTATCAATATTTGTTCTACGAAAAGCATAAGCGTAATGTATATATACTATTATTAATCTTTTGACGGAATATCGCACAACTGTATACAAAATGTCTTCTGAACCTTTAGTATAAATACTGCTATACAAAGCTCATTCAGCCTCCGAATAACATTGATGTTCGTCTGAGCAAGTGTAGGAGTTGAAAAGTACTCTTCTAGTTACCATCACCCGAAGCATAGTTTAGTCACGATGGCATGGTTTAAGTCACTAAACACGATATGAACGCTTGTATCAGACAACTCAATAAGGTTCCCGGGAATGCAAAAGACGATGTCGACCTCAAAACAAACCGATATTACGATTTGAAGAATTGGACTGTGCTGGCGATTCAAAGTCTGCTCAGAAAGGTTAGAACTGTCCGAAGGGAAGTATTTTGTATATTCGGATGTGTCCTTTGGATATAACGGACGGTTTAAGGATTCTTCAAAATGTGTATAACAATCATAAAACATTAAGTTTGAAGTTGGAAAAAATGGATATTCAGGGGTGTGCCAAAATCTCTCACTTTTATTTTTATTGATTATCTAAGAAATGACGGAAAATAAAATCTATAACAATCGGCTCTTAAAAGCATCCCATTCATCCTGTTTTTCATTACCGTACAATTTTTCCGAGAACAAAGTGATGAATAGCATTTGAATAGTTTCATTGAAATGTTGTATGAGTGTCCTCGTAAATGCATTAGTTGTCATCAATACGGACAATATAATACTCTGGAAAGCCTTGGATTGTCACACTAAACCCGATCTACAGCGACAACTATTTGAAAAACATACATGCCTTTATCTTTAGAAGCAAGTGGTTGCTTTTTGCAGGACAAAATTAACAGAGACAGCTTTCTGCATAACTTCCGTACATAATTAAGCTATTTCCTGTTTTGATAAGACCAAACTAGACCCATTTTAATGGCCAATTTAGAGGGGCTTTACAGTAGTTGTATTTGTAAAAGCAAACTATCCCAATGAAAATCATCAGACGGAAATGCTACAGGATAACGTAATAAGAGAGCATAAAGCTTTCACAGTCAGTTCGTTTTTTAACTCAGAGTCGTATCATCTGCTGCTTTTGAAAAAGTTTTGGTCTGTAACTTTTCGAAAATCTCTACTAGATTCAAACCGTTTACAAAGCGATTCCGGTCGCCACATGCAGTACAATGTTAGCAAAAGTCCAGTTTATTCTCGACATAATCTATGCTTTAATACTACACTATATATACTGTACTAGTATTTTTGTACTTTACTTTCGCATGTACACACACTTGCTCTCCCTCCCTCTCTCCAGCAAGGTTTACTGTGCATGGATCAAATTGCCTTATCTCGTACACGGACAAATACTCGTGTAGAACCACCAACCTACCGCAGGTCAGCTGGAAGGCTTCCTCATATGAAAACCTCAAATGCCATGACTAGGATTCAAACCACTGCGGTGGGGGACTACATGCGTGATTTTGTACTTAATCATTAAGCAAATATGCATAGTGTGTGTGAAATGCCGAGTTTGTATAGAACGGTATACATCTTACCTGTTAAAGATTATCTTCTTGAATTACAAACCAATTTACTTGGAATTTATTTTGAAAGATGGTGAAACCACCAGCACAACAAATTATGTTATAAACGGACACGTTGCTGGGTCTTCATTGTTTGCAAGGCAATAAGACCCATTTTACAAGAGAGTGGGGTATTTTAAAATGTAACAATATTAGACAAAGAAAGCTGATAATGATTTGTCAAATATGCTACCGTCTGCAAATATGTCTCTTAAACACACATTTTGCATTCTGGATGACCCTTCCAATATTGTAACATAAATCATTACTGAATTCTTTGGAACATTACTTTGTTTTACAAACGATTATTTTCTCTAAACATAAGTAATGTTCTCTCATGGGATTTATTAGTTTTGGTGAAAGTTGCGGTCGGCAAACAACACATTAAATTGCGATGATATCTTTTCTCTAATGTATTCCCTTAATGAAGCAGGCTGGAAAGTGTAGTAAGGAGAATGTGATCGCATTACAGCAAATGATTTCAGATAATTCAAACTGATTGATCCAATGTATTAATCAGAAAGGAGTTTTTGTTACTTCATACTAAAATACATTATCATATAGTGTTTAAATAGGTTTTAATAAACAGTGCTATATGCATGGATATCGATGTTAGACGATACGATGCTGATTACATATAACATATCCACTTATAAAAGTCTGTTGACTTTAAAGACATGTACAGCAAAACCTCTCTAAACCAGATTTCTAGTTGAGAAGTATTTAGATACGTTTAGGCAGTTGGCAATTTAACGCAGGCTTAAAGTCAAGCAGAACGTTCCTCTAGGGGCTTTCTGCAAGACTTTCTCCCAGCATTAAGCTGTCGCCAGTCTCCAATACGATTATTTATACAAAATTGAACGACCGTTTTAAAGAGGTTTTACTATAGAAACGTAATGTAGATCGATGTACGAGTATGTGCAGAATTAGGGTATTTTTGTATTTCATTTGGATCTGGATCTACTCTGTTTGCAAATGCACAAAATGGCGTTTGTATGAAGGTATGATTGAAGACGTTCCTGCTTATTCGTATAGAGAAGTACATGTAAGAGTCATGCAGGAAACACCGCATACAAAACACACAACCGCCCAAACAGCACCACGACGACAAACAGCAAATGTACATGTATATAAAAGACACAAAGAAACACAAAAAGACAAAACAAATATACAATAGGGGGAGGATGGAAGTACCGCTTTGGAACGGTCAGTGGCAAAAGTCACTGGGGGTTAAACGGTTTTTTGGGCGCCCAACCTCACATTTATTCCATCCCCACCCTAAAAGACAAACAGAGTAAATAAACAATCAAGTACAAATAATGACATATCAAATTACTGACTTTGTATACTAGCATATGAATACAATTAATGTGGCCATGGCATACAATATAAATGAAAAAATAGTAAAGTCAAGCAGACACATACAAGACACAACCACCACCAAAACATCGATAGACAGCATGTCACACAAACACACACACAACACACACACACACTCAACCACACACCCAAACATACGCATACACACGAGTTGAACACAGAAAACACCAACAAACACACAATCACCAGAGACAAACATTCCCAATATGAACAAAAGCACAAGTACAACGTCACAAGACAAACAAAAGTAAGGGTGACAAAGAGAGTACCGCCTTGGAACGGTCAGTAGCAAAATCACCACTTGGGGAATCATATCTATATTTTTTCAAGAATCAAACATAGTTGACCCTAACCAGAGATCCCCTATAGGAGCTGTTTGATTTGATTTACCTCTAATCTGTTTGACAAGTGTACCTTTAGAAACAATATTGCCATTTGTGTTGGTACTAAGGTCAAACAAATCTTCATTTAGATGGAAATACCCAAAATTTCCTACTAAAAATGTATCAAACTGATACAAGAACGATCACAAGTTGGACCAGATTCAGTTTCTGACAAACAACCATTTATACATGTATTATTACTGTATCACCTAAATATATAGTACGGATATGTAGGTAGAAATGGAATTTCTGCAGTTGTAAGCAAGTATTAATCATGTTATATCCATTTTAGTTACATTAACCCTATTAAATACGTATCCGTCAATACCTATTTTAGCGCCTTTGCAAATATAGTAGATCTTGATCGGAGGACTCATGTAGGAGCCGTCTGGTCAGGGTCAGCTCTGTTTGCTTATAGATATTATATAGATATTATTCTACAGTTTCTCCATAACATTAATTTCTCATGGATTAAGCGCCATTATAAATTTCATGTAAATAATATTAATGATGTCATTATGTCTTACTCGAATAGCCATGGAGTGAAGTGTAAGTTTTGTTTTTGGTTTTATGCCAGTCCAGTCGACCGTTAACAGCGTGTCAGTTGACAAGTAAATGTCACAGAAATCCCTTTTTAACGCAATTAGCACATACACTACTGGCATTATTCAGTTCATTTACTCATAGATACATACCATAAACTTCTTTAGATGTAAATCATGCATGGCCCGATATGAGTCAATAATATCTCATGATATCTACTACTAAATTCGACTACAAGCCCACGAGAAACCATCAGCGGAGTTTTAAACAGTACTGATCCTGTGCCTCTGCGTCTTATCTGAACCCAAGCTGTTTGAAAATGTGACTCAGGTCTTGAACAACGTGATTACGTGCTGCATGGTTCTTCAAAACTTGCTATTAGCAACAGAAGGGTATACATGTAATCTGGTCAACAACAACGACTGAACACACTAATTGCAATGTTAGTGTACTATACATCGGAGCTGAAACATCACGTGATGCTTCAAGAAATTCCTAACTCGTATCCTGCTAGCCGCGACATTTGTACACAGTTAGGATCCAGATGAGACGCCAAATAAATCTGCGTTTCGTTAGACACAAATCTGTTTGACACTTGGTCTATAGCTTCTCAAAAGCTTCATCGCATTCGAATAGTCAAAACTTGACCAGATTCACATTTGAGCAGACATGAGTTTAACAGCGGGGTAAGGGTTAACCCATTCCCTCATAGGATATTTTTAGACCCAACCCCTTTGAATAAATCTACCGAAAAGGAGCATTTACTAGAGAAAATGAACGTTTTAGAACTGTGTTGTTTTGTATCCATTGTGATAAAAAGAGCATTTGCTCTATTGCTCATAATGATTTCCAAAGGTGACTTTTACACAGGTGTCAAAAGACGTCAGTATGGGGGAATGGGTTAACACTGATATTGTAATATTCATTTCCGATCATTCATTTTCATCCAATAAGAAAATAATATTTGTGAATCCTGTTCGATAAACAATCCTAACGTTACCACCTAACTGTCATTTGTAAACGGCTCGGATCCAGATAAGACACCAAGTCCAAGCCGGTTGGCACTCAGCCAGTGGTTTCTTAAAACATTGCAAAGATCCAAAGTAGATAAAATTGCGACAGAGTAGAGGTTTAGAAGACATTATTTTTCAGCTTGCTCATGGTCAATAAACATGAAATCTGGAAGCCAATATAATATTCCAAAAATTAGCTGTATAAACTCCTCAGAATAACAATTCTTAAGCTTCGCATGCTGTTATAATTATCTTAGGAAAGCGTTTGCATCCAAATTAGACTTGACCTCTCACTAGGAGTCGAAATATTTGACCCTCTCGCCATGTTCTATTAACATAATGTAAGAAACAATATTTAAGAGCTGAACGAGTACTGACTGAACAGGAAGGTTAATGTTTCTATAAAAGAAAGTAAATACATGTACAAAGTTCATTAAAGTCAAATTAGTGATCATATTAAATATCTTAACAGTTTAATTTAATTTGATGGCAATTCTTCAGTGCTCACATTCAAGACGACGAAGTCCACGATTACCTTATGAAGGGAGAAATAAAATATTCGCAAAGACGATTTTATAATGTCATAATGGTTAGTCTGAACAGTGTTAGGTAATTTAAATGTTTCGAGCGAAATACAAATATGCTCACGGTATATTATACCCAACAAATATTATTGTAAGAAATACTATCATCGTTAGTATTAATATTACATATATATAAATATTTATTATGTCAAATAGGCATGGCAAAACAGTAAAAACACATACATCTATATTGTCCCACAAGAACACAAAGTAGCGCCTTTTAGGCGGATCCTACTGAGATCTGTGATCTGTTTGCAAAACCTTCACAAACGTACATTAATGTTGCTAAGACCAAATAGTGTCATACGAACAATTAACTTTTATCGACTAATTGAGACAAAAGTATATATCTAATAACGACATTATGGCTCATGATATCACAACGTATTAAGTGGTAAATCCGGGATGGTTTACTTCTTATAAGGATATATTAAGCTAAGTCGCAATACGTATTTTTTCTATTTTCTACAACAAGAAATTAACCATTAACTTCGTAAATAATCATGAGTGAAATAATGCCATCATGTGCATTGATTAGATTATTATGTATTTGTATGAATATAGGAATGTTTGGTTATGGCAGACCATGAGTAAGTTGGGGCTACTCTGTTCGCATATGCGTTAACAGGGAAAGGCGTATATGTGGAGTAAACTTTAAAATAGTAAATATCTGTTTCTAAGAGAGGTTCATTGTTCTTGTTTTATGACAACATCAGCCAAAAATACAGACCAAAACCAAATGGCGATACATTTGTATCTGTACTTGCCACGCATGTCTGTGGTCAGCAATATTAAATAAGAGTACTCGACAGAGCACGTTTGTCAACTGCTGACAGCATCGTCACAAAAGGCGTGACAATACGGTGACACAACCTGAGAGATTGAGAATTTATATGTTGAACCAGATGACGCAATAAAATGTTTTAGGTGAACTAAATGTTCTAGGTGAAACAACTAATGATTTAGATGAAACAAAACCATCATCTATTAGCTTATGTACTTGCATCGCATTTATTACGTACTCCATTAATATCCATATATGGAGTAATGACAAAATGCATATTTATTAAATAGTTAACATTTGACAACAGGACGAGACAAAATGTGCAGAATGAGATACGACCTATATTGATTCATAGGCCAACAGGGCAGACCCTGATTAGACGGTTCCTTCATGAGCCGTATGATCTGGGTCTTCTTGTTTAGCAAAGGCGTATAAAAGTGTATTTATGGAGTGGAAGGTTAAGACACGTTTTTATGTCTACTACTTTGACATTTTAGTCCATTATTGTCTAACCAAATCCTTTAACAGACGGGCGGATATAGCCTCTCTCGGCGCTGTATTTTATAGCGTTAGTCTTGCGCTTTATTCCTTATTTGTACAGCTCAAAAAAAGTGTTAGATTCATTAACGTATAAACCTATGCCCTAATGCTATTTTTAGATCCTCTTTGAATAGATATACTGAAAAGCAACATTTACGAGAGAAAAGGAAAAGAATAAAATTCTGTATGTTTGAAACCATTTTGATAAAAGAACATTTGTTCCTATGGAGCAATGATTTAAAAAAAACATGATCTTTACAGAGGCGTCAAAAACGTCAATATAAGTGAATGAGTTGAAGTCAAATACAGTAGAACCCCTCTAATGCGACCACTTAATGAAAAAACATGAGTGTCTTTGTAAGCAGGTGGTTGCTTAATGTAGGACAATAAGCATTAAGCTACCATCTGCATTTAGCACCTATAATTATATCTCTTTTAGGTGGTCACATTAGCGGGGTTTTACTTTATCTTTATCCATAAGTCTTTTCCCATTTTTACGTACTATATATACAGACGATAGAGGGTTATCCATGTTGAATAGTTACAAACTAGATTTATCTGAAATGTGCAGATCTCGGATTTTCAATGAGTGACCGAATGAGTGAACGAATTAGTTTTACAGCATTGCAACACAAAGTAGTCATGTAATACCAAGGTGGAACGAGTTGGTGATATTTTATAATGAGAATGAGGAATCAGAAGACGAATATTACTTAATATAATCGCTGCAAAGCAACCCGTGTGATAAAAACGACTGGGTAGCTTTCTTTTTTGTCTCTATCGAATAGTAATGTAAAAGTTAATGTAATGACATCATTAACATTAATTATTGATTTTTTATTATGACATGCGATCACGCGGTATTTTTATCATAGAAACTGTAGAATCTATATTATTTCATAAAGAGCAGACCTTGATTAGATAGCTCCTACAGGAGCCGTGTGATATTGGTCTTCTTTGTTTGCAAATGCATTTAAATGCGTTTATAGAAGGAAAGGATAAATCCTTTCCACCATGAAGAAGTAATAACTCCTGTATATTATACAACTGACTCTTTTTATAACAGCCATGTGAACAAAGGACTTGACAGAAACTGTAGAATCAGGTCTTTATTATTTCATAGCAAGCTGAGTAGGTCAGGATCAGAAGCCTCCTAACGGACTCGTCTACCTTTGCAAACGAATTAGACCAATTCGTTTGCAAAGGAGTCAAAATGCGTCTCTATGGAGAAAATGGTTAATGACCAACATTTCTGTTTTATGATTTTGAAGCAGGTTACTGTTGAATGCGAACCAAAAAGGAATGCCACTTTCCACATACCGGTAACTATTGTCCGACATTACACTACCATCTGCCTTATAAAGCTACCTACAACAAGACTTGTTATGTGTGGACGCTGCAGAGCACGTTAATTGTATATGATGTCAATGAGGACACACGTTGATGTTACACAACAACACAGGAAAATGGAATTGAAGAGATGTCCATTAATTCTTCATTGATACGTAATAACCTTTCTGCTGACAAGATATAAAACGCGACTTACAGATAAAGACTGAAATTTAGCCGCCAGCTGTTTGTCTGATTACGTCAACCGTCTTCAGAGCGAAGCATATGTCTCTTTCACAAGAGCAACTAACCCTTTCAACGCTGAATTAAAGTGGGCTAACCCACGAGTGTTTGCATCAGTACTTCGCATTGGTACAGGAACATTCCGATAACAATCAGTGCAGACCCTGATCAGCGGGCTCATCTAGGGGCAATCAGATCTGGGTCTACACTGTTTGCAAACGACAGCTAACTCGTTTCCCACTTTCATATGGTTCATACAGTAAACCCTGAAATGATTACCAAAATGAGGTTTTAGAGACAGGGCATTTTCGTTTTACTGAATAAACCTTACAAATTCACTAGAAATAGCAATACAAAGCAATTATCTATATGATATTGCCTGAAGCAACTTCAAAGCCTTACTTTCCATTATGACATACTTCTGATTGCTTCCTGTATTACTGTTGTGTGAAACAATAATTGATTTAACAGATCAGTGCGATCTGACTGGCATTATAAAAAAACATTGATCAAGATGAGGTGTTGAGTAACATGGCCTCTCCTCAGATTCCAGGCTAATAGGCACTCAAAAGCTTGAACGAATCAGAAAAAAGTGCAGTAGGATTTAAGTCCACGTGCTATTAAACGTGCTTTAAAATGATTTAAAAGTTTGCCTAGGGAAGTTCAACAGGGCGTGTTGCCCCCTCTAACAGAAAATGAGATGAATTGTCGCGTGTCTCCTTCAAGTCCCTATTCGTGTAAACGAGAATAGAAGTACAATAAAAGTAAACTGAGTGATACTTGTTTAATAGTTGATTGAATGGGCGTCAACCTATCTATGGTTAGTTCCCTTAACACGGGAAATGGGTAAGTGATTCAATATGGCTTGCACTGTTTTCCTTAATTTTAGCCTGTTGAGCAAATTATTTTTACAGACTTTTTCACCTACTACATTTTCAAAATTCAAGCTATAATAATTTTGTCTACCAAATTGTAATACTCTGCGTCTCTACTGGATCCGAACTGTTTGCATAGGTATTCACACATCCGCCCATAGCAAGCTAAAGGTTAAGAAATTATTTTCCAATTGTTTCTTCGGCATAAGAATACGTATTGACAGAAATATGCTTTCAAACGAAAGTTAGATTGTTTTAAATATGTACTACATATTATGTTTTCTTTTTATTTAACCCTTTCAACGTTGATTTGTCAAATTGACTATTCAAATACTCGAACCAGTCCAGCTTACAACGAGAAATCAGAGTTGTGTTAAAAGAAAAGTGTAACGTGACAAACAGTACAGACCCTGGGGGAGAGCTCCTGTAAGAGCTTCTCATCTTGGTATAAACTTTTTGCAAATGACAATTGTGACCCTTTTCCCGCACTGAAAGGATTGCAAACTAAGCTTACATGGACACTGGAGTGTAGATTTTCTGTACAGTGGAACTATGCTATATAGGCCACTAAAAGATGTTTTACATATCCAACATTGTCCAAACTGACAAATACCAGTTAATCGGTGTCTATCTGGATCCAAACTGTTTGAAATTGCGAGTCAGTTCGTAGGTAGCACGGTCAAGAATTAATGCTGCGCAATGTTGTTTGCTTTAAATAAATATGATGCATGCTATACACGTGTATTTATAGTATTTATAAGCCTTTGCTTATTAATAATCTGGATATCTGGAGCCTATTGTATGTGATTTGAATTGTAATCATTGGGACATCCTGGCGTCAATACGTACATATATGACCGCTGGGTGAATTATGTACCGCGTTAATATAATGTACTTCTGATTTAATTCATTTTGTATGTGATTCGGGTTGACAGTCTATTTAATCTCTCAGCATATAAATATACATCAAATGAGGTTAACTAGTTATATACGATCAGTTAGATTATGTTTAGCATGAATACACGAGTTCAAATGTCTGTACCACATACGCCAATCAATTATTTGACGCGACGCATTAAAGTGATTACGTCTTGCACTATTAGGTACAGGGTATTCGGTGGTGATTGTTTCCTATTAGTTTAATGGATGGGAAAAATAACAGAGACTACGAAAACTGCTCCCAGCTATTAACATTTGATGAGAGTAAATCAGATGAAATTACCTATGGGTCAACTGTCTGAGCAGATCGGAAATGCACCAATGCCAAATAGCCACAGTCGTTTTATTCTCAATGAAAGGATAGTCTGGGAGACAATTGGTATTTGAATTAGGTGATGTTCCTATTGCATTTAATTTAGTTACTACATGTCATGTAAACATCTAAACCTACGGGAAATAAAATTAACAATATCGAGAGTAACGTGTCCTTCGTTCTGCCAGAATGATCTTTGCTGTGGATTTCTAAAACACTCCAAATATTACACGACACTTTTTGTAAGAAATGTGCATGACATAATACGTTTGTATCGTATCTTATTCAATAGAATTCCTATCGTTGTTGATAACTGGTTTTGAACATATTTATTTTGAGCAACAGATCTACGCCTATTAAAGAACGCCCCAGGGTCAAACAATCAATAGATAAACCCGTATCATACTGTAAACATTTGTCCGTTCAAATTATAACTAGTAAGAATTGTTTTAGTCCACTAACACAGACGTCTCCCCTTCCCTTTGGACTAAACCATTACTCCATAAATATTCAGTTAAGAAATAATGACCTCATCAAACGTTTTCTGGGTCAAATGAGAAATCAGTCCGGCTAAGTCAATTATTTTACACAAAATAACATAATTTTGACATTGAGATCACAAAACAAGGTAACCTAAGGTCAACATTGTACGTCCTCGTGGTGAAACATCCACATATCTAAGCCTTAGGTCAATGTGTTACATTGCCATATATCTAAAGTTTAAGGTCAGTGTTTTACACAATCACTTGTTCTAATGTCATGTCTCTAAGTCCTTGGGGAAAAGCTGTTCTAGGTAAAAGAAGAACTCAATCAAATGTTTTGCATTAAGTAAGATACATTTGACCATGAGATCACAAAACAAAGTGAAATATCGTCAACATGGTACCGGAAACTTGACCGCATGGTGAACTACCCACATATCATATATCTTAAGATTAGATAAAAATACAACAACAATTGGTAATATGAAGGTCATCATGGTATGATACACTGGGCCACAGTATGATACTTACACATGTCCAATATCTAAGGACTATGTCAAATAACAAAACGTTTTGGCACGGGCAATAGTAACTGGAACTATTTTATTTAAGGTACATATAGATTTGACCTTGAAGTCACAGTTCAAGGTCACATGAAAGTCATGACGTTCAGTATGGTACGCGACACATCATCCACATGTCAAACATTTAAGCCCTAGGTAAAAATGACGACGGTTCTCTCCCCGAAAATGTTTGTATGAAAAGAACGAGAAGAACGAGAAATATATATCCCTACTTGGAAGAAAAGCATTAATAAATGAATAGAGCGCAACATAATTTTACCTATTTTATCTAGTTCCAGCTCGCCTAAGAATTAATGCTGTTTTTGATATAAATGATCGAGCACAATTCAAATGATGGGACCGACAATGAACGATTCACTAACGTGATTTATATAACTTTGTCAAATGGTTGAATATTCAGTACACCCTGTAACTATAAAAGTACAAAAATGAGTCATGCAGGAAATACCACATACAGAACAAACACTCGCCCGAACAGCAACACAAGGAAACAGCAAATGTACATGGGTAGAAAAACCAACAAGAGACGCACAAAGACAAAACAAACATTATTAACCATTCAACACACTATGAATCTTGACACAATTTATTATATAGCTGCGATAATAATTCAGCAGTCAATGCATGTAAGAGGCGTTTCGTTGTCAAAGTACTAGAGGAAATAATTAAAACTCGAACTCAAACGAGAGTACATTCAATGAGTTACGTGCTTAGTATAGCTGCAAAGCTCGTGGATTACTGAATGCATATCAAATACTGAAAAATCAATTGTCCCATCAATCCATATTCTGTGACATTCATATGAATTGTCTGCTAGTAAATTATAATAAAAGAAAACTAAAACGTTTTTAAATGAATTAACATCATCAGAAATAAAGTTTAAAAAGGGATATTATCCTATATGTCGGATTGTCAACCCTTTTACAGTTGGCAATCATGCTGCCCTCTTTTCATATACACAGACAGGAAAGGCTTAGTACCGTCTGAAATCTGGAAACAGAAGGAGGACGTCGGATCTTTGTATCTAATTTTGTCCTACCCTTTATTACTTTTCTACAGTTACTCTGGTTGCAGCTCATTCTTTGAATGGAATAGCGATAGGTGACTCCAGTTTTTGTTTTTTGGGGTTTTTGTACTTAAATGTGTTTCCATTCTACATGCATTTTACCACTTTGCTTGCCATCGCGGTTGTTGTAGATTAGTCGAAGATGGGATACGTTTATTTACACTGTTTGTTTTAGGGTCAAGATGGAATAATTGTGAAACTGTTTAAACCCCCAGTGAAAATTTCACTGACCGTCCCAAAGCGGTACGTCCATCTCCCCCTATTGATTGTTTGTTTTGGCTTTATGCGTCTCTCTGCTATGTACATTTGCTGTTTTCATGTTGTGGTGCTGTTAGGGCGGCTGTTTGTTTTATATGCGGTGTTTCCTGCATGACTCATATTTGTACTTTTACTGACAGTGTGAGACACTTGAAATTACCTAACAAAGATGAGAATTCAACATTAAATACAGCGATTGCTAAACAGTGCCTACTGAGTAAATCACGCACGTTGAATGTTTGTCGATGTCGCATTTAAAACAATAAGATATACATGGTATATATGTATTATTTCCTTCCAACACACGTTCAGATTGTCAGACATTCCCGATCCTAAAAGGGTGCATAGTTTATCAGAGTATAATCCGGATCTAATCGTTTATAATTGAACGATGCAAAAGGAACGTTTTATTCCGTTGAAAACTGTAAAATTCAGATCAATATAACGGAGAAGACATTGAATGTGTATCATGTTATCAGTGATTAAGTTCTTCGAGTAGTTCGCCTGCTTGAACTTTCATTTGTAATTTATTTTTTTCATGTTATTTTTTTTCAAATCATAATCACTGTAACTAGCAGTTTGGTTCATAATGAGTTTCTAGACGTGACAAAAGGTTCTGAAAATGTTTGCGAAAATGGTCAAGCAGTCGCCTTGTACAGCAAAAGAGTTAACACTAATTGCCTATAACATATTATGAACAACATATGAAATTCTGAAAGTAGGAGATCCTTCGAAAGCAAAAGAATACTCAAATGCAACGACTTTTAAGCAGATGTTCATATGTTTCAGCCAAATATAGAAGTCATTTTGAATACTGTCGCTTTGTTAGTGAGGATGAGATGTGCATTATAATGGTTATGATGATAGTGGATTCCCCTAATGTATATAGTCTCTACTTACAATACGATCCAAATAATGTTTGAAATAGACAACGCAAACAATACGAGTGAGCCTTTTAATCTGGATTCACTTGTCTATTACTCCTTTTAAGGGACCCAACCATAAATGAACTTCGACTACATGTATACAAAAAGAATGCGCTGGTTGCAAAATTCATTCCATTTCCCTTGTAACATGAATAGGAGCTTCAGACACTACAGATGAGATCCGCGGTCATTTCTTTTATGTTCTGTTTGAGGGAGCAACATTCCCTAAAGGACGTCCCCTGTCAAACTGTATGTATAGATCATTGAACGTGTTAAACACACCTATGTTGACGGATGAGTAATTCATGTTTTCCGGAGC
This sequence comes from Azorinus chamasolen, assembly GCA_963576725.1. Classification (NCBI taxonomy): domain Eukaryota; kingdom Metazoa; phylum Mollusca; class Bivalvia; order Cardiida; family Solecurtidae; genus Azorinus; species Azorinus chamasolen. The sequence goes on along the minus strand of OY755251.1, from coordinate 22,806,464 downwards.
TAGTGGTGAAGCTGGGTTCGTTTTATTTCAAGTATCTCTGTCTACCTTTCATATAAACGAATATTAAATTGGTCTGCTTTAGAGTTTAAATACTTCAAGATTGTCACAGTGTGCTGATATAAAAATTAAAGTGCGTGAAAAGACAACGTACTTTTGTCGTTGCCATGCTATTTCATTTAATGTCGCATTTTGTCTTATGAATAGCTATCAGTCCTTGGGTAAAGTCATCCTATGTAATTAGACCATTAGCTTTGGTCAAAGTGTATGATACACTGGATCAGTGCTCGTTCACTAGCTGTAACAGCCCATATGAGAACCCAACATCCTTCAAACAAATCGAAACATAGTGCAATGTAGTTTATTACCATGGATACGCCTTTTAACGCCTTTGCAAACAGTAGACCTAGCTCAGAATTTTTCCTGGTAGGAGCCGTATGATGTGCTGTTTGCTTATGAAATAGTATATGTTTGGTGTTACAGTTTCTGTCTTAGTAAACGAGCCTTGTAAAAATATTTTACAATGAAGAAAATATTCCAAAATAGGGAATTAATCTAATACATAAATACTTGAACTTCTCTGATCTAATATTTCAACCACTAAGGGCCTTTTTCAAAGATTATCATGTCAAAATACACGTCACATTTTTGTTACATGCATTCAGCCATTCTCTTTGATTTTATGGCTGAATACATGTAACAAAAATGTGATGTGTATTTTGACATGATAATCTTTGAAAAAGGCCCTTAGTGGTCGAAATATTAGATCAGAGCAGTTCAAGTATTTATGTAAAAATATTTTAAAAAAGAATTCAAGTAATTTTCATAAAGTAATTATTTCATACATAAATATTCATGGCAAAAAAGGTTAAAACTGTAAAAAAAAAAAAGATCTTAGTTAACAGCTTCAAACTGACGAAGCCGGTAAACATGATAGTGAACTGACAACAGGATCGAATGATGTTCTCTGGTAATATGAGTTACTGCATTGCAAATAGTGTAGATCCAGAGCCGGTCAATGTATGCAGTGTTTATCACTCTTCAGAACCTGCAGTAATGTGCGTTTTCAATCCTGAATACAGCATAACACTTGAGCAGTCACCTCGTTATAGACGTGATGTTTTTATTCTATACCGTCTTCAATTCACTAAGACCTTTTCACTCCTAAAGCGTCTGAAATAGTCTTGTTGTTTACTAGAGTATCTATTGTTTGAGATTTAATTAGAATCTAAGTACATTATATATACTTCTCAAAACATTGATTTAAGTGGTCACAATGAAATATACGCAACATACATTCTCACAAGTTAATGGCATGTTGTTATTGCAGTATTCAATATATGACATTTATAAATATGCCACCCTGTTTATTTACGTTCTTTTTTGTATCATTTATATCCAGTATTACACATATAAATGTTATTAAACTGTTATTCTTGTGCAATATACGTTAAGTATTTTATTCTGTTTGTAATACGTTATTATGAAGATGCAGTAAATAACAATTACATTCTTCTGTATTCCATCATATAGATTCAGTAATTGTTATGGAATTGAAATTACAGACTATTTATTTCAATAAATCTAACATTTCACTGTCGATATGTTATAATGTATTGTACGCATTAATATCTCCTTAGTGCATTGTCGGTGTTTAATTGGTTTACAGAGTTATGATTATACAAGGTAGAAGCACATGAAACCGCGGTATTAGGATTGGGCGACGTTACAGCATTATTTGATGTATTTCGCAACGTTAGCTCATTACAGGCATGGCAAGAAACTCCCACGAAATTCGTTTTGCATATGAAACAACCATTGATTCAGACACAGCAGAATATACTTGGAGAGCCACAGACCTACTGCAAACCAGTTCGAAGTCTTACTCATATAACACATTCGAGTGTCTGTTCAAAACGTTTGAATTGATCCTGAGTGGCGAGAGGCTAATTTTTGTTAAGAGTACATTCCAAATATGTATTAATAGCACATACCGTTAAATAGGTGAAAATGGTATTGGATAGTAAGGACCAACTGGAGACTGCATGTGGTTGCAGATTGGTCCCATTTTCCATGTTCACAAACCGCCTTCCATAAGAGGAATATGATCCTTTTGTTATAGGGCTAAATCTTTAACACAGTTTAGCCCAACCCGCTGCTGTAAGTTCAAACTGTGCTTACTGATGTAAATGTCATGTATACATATCACCATTCAATCCGCACAAGCATATCTTATAACAAACGTCATTTCGAATCATTCTAACCCTATTCTCCTTGATTATATTCAGATTAAAACCACATTGTATTGAATTATGTTGATACTGTGAGCCTTTAGAAACAGAGTGTTACCAGCTGAAGCACTGATAAAATCAGCGTATCATTAGGATCCAATCTGTTTTAAACCCTGACATTGTGATTTTAAAAAGAAATGAAAGAAACAGACACTTTGAGTACTAAATCAGCGAACAGTTTGCACTCGAAAGTTGTTTATTTTCGGAAGACGTTAGCAAGTATAAACGTGTCTTTTAGTTCCTTAAGGCAATCATGTGAAATGCTGTCTCATTATAATCCAAACTGTTTGACATTTAACAAATGGTAAAACATGTAGCAGACATCGCTAATTTACAGTGTTATAATTGTTGAACTAACGTATAATGATTAATGTTAGTTTTTAAATGTTTGCAGTCCATAATATATCGTTTCAATTTAGCATCTGATGACAACTGAATCACTAAACTGCCACTGAAATGAACTATTTATATTGATGTTTTGTTATCAAAATAAAAAGTGTTTTACTAATAACAACAATAAAACAAGCATCACTGGACTTTGCAATATTCACAGATGGATTCGCTATGTCTTTTACTATGTTGTTACACAGGCAAACAGTTTGAATCTTAAGTGATAGGCCGAACTACTTGGTATCCAAACTGTTTGTTTTTGTTTTGTTATTTGAACGAAAAATACATTTGCAAATAAAATAGACGACAAAGACTAGGCGACAGTGACCATTATAATCATTCCCGATGTGGAAGAAGTACGTGTGTGACAACGGTCATCATAAATTGAATAAATATTTACAGATTAAGGATACGGTAACATTGTTTATAAACAAAACAGATGCTGGGTATTCATATTTAATATGTTCTCTGAGAAAAGATGTATTCTTCCCCAGAGAGCGACTCATATATATTTGCTTAAGTGAAACTCATTGTGTAAAACATTCGCAACAACAAACCTTAACTAAGCACACCAGGAGGTAATGTAAATAATCAATCAGTGTCTCATTTTGTTCAAAGCTGTTTGCATGTCAGGTCGCGGATAGCAGGATAAAGGTTAAACAACTGAATAGCTAACGACTGAATAACTAACAACTGAATAGCTAACAACCGAATAGCTAACAACTGAATAGCTAACAACCGAATAGCTAACAACTGAATAGCTAACAACCGAATAGCTAACAACTAAATAGCTAACGACTGAATAGCTAACAACCGAATAGCTAACAACTGAATAGCTAACAACTGAATAGCTAACAACTGAATAGCTAACAACCGAATAGCTAACAACTGAATAGCTAACAACTGAATAGCTAACAACTGAATAGCTAACAACTGAATAGCTAACAACTGAATAGCTTACAACCGAATAGCTAACAACTGAATAGCTAACGACTGAATAGCTAACACCCGAATAGCTAACAACTGAATAGCTAACAACCGAATAGCTAACAACTAAATAGCTAACAACTGAATAGCTAACAACCGAATAGCTAACAATTAAATAGCTAACAACTGAATAGCTAACAACCGAATAGCTAACAACTGAATAGCTAACAACTGAATAGCTAACAACCGAATAGCTAACAACTGAATAGCTAACAACTGAATAGCTAACAACCGAATAGCTAACAACTGAATAACTAACGACCGAATAGCTAACGACTGAATAGCTAACAACTGAATAGCTAACGACTGAATAGCTAACAACTGAATAGCTAACAACTGAATAGCTAACAACTGAATAGCTAACAACCGAATAGCTAACGACTGAATAGCTAACAACTGAATAGCTAACAACCGAATAGCTAACAACTGAATAGCTAACAACTGAATAGCTAACAACCGAATAGCTAACAACTGAATAGCTAACGACTGAATAGCTAACAACTAATTAGCTAACAACTGAATAGCTAACACCCGAATAGCTAACGACTGAATAGCTAACAACTGAATAGCTAACGCCTGAATAGCTAACAACTGAATAGCTAACGACTGAATAGCTAACGACTGAAAAGCTAATAACTGAATAGCTAACAACCGAATAGCTAACGTCTGAATAGCTAACGATGTTAAATAACTTAAACCCCTTCAACCCTGGATTATGCGAGCGGAACAACCAATTAGTGTGTAACCCTTTCCCTGTTCTTTGTTTACTCCAAATTTCGATACCTCCTGAATATTCATAGACAAATTAGTTATAATGAAATATGGAAGGTGGAACATTGTAGCCATTTTAGAAAGTATAGAAAAACACATCTTCAAATTTCACTAGCAAACAGAGCAGACTCTGATCAGACGGCTGCTATAGGAGCCGTCTGATCTGGGTCTTCTCTGTTTGCAAACGCGTATAATATAGAGTCAACTCCGGCTAAACTTGATAGACGATTTTGAATGACAGTGTTGACCTTGGTAAGAAGATTGATAGCGCATGAGGGTCCCTGGTTGTACTCACGCATCTGAAACCCAAAGTCTGACCAATCGGATATCTATTAATGAATTTATACTCAGAAGTTTTATAACATAGGAGCCTTGTTATATCCCTATTTCCTACTAACCAAGGATAGCCTATTGTACAAAAACTGTCAGCTCTGGCAAATCAAATTGTGCAAATCAATATATAGACATAAAAACAAATCCATTCGTTCAAAACCTATAACCCCCTCAACAATATCGACGTAACATCGGGATTCTTTCAGGTCAACTGAACCAATTAACGGGTGTCTGTCACAGGAAAGAATACGGGCGTACGCCTAACATGTCCCCATTAGCCATCACATGGAACAAGAATGTAACCAACTCCATTCCAGTTCCTGCTAAACACAAGCGTATTATTATAGTGACAGTATTTTGGGCCATGTTTCGGACAAGCTAACTAGACGATTCAAATGTATGTAAATGTATAAAGGAATTGCCATTTTGTCATGTAATATAAAACTAATCTAAGTTAAACACCCGTTGTCTATTTTGAGGGCAATAAACCACGAATAATGACCCCGATGGGAAATTTATGTTTGCTGGTGCAGTATTCGATTTTATCATGCTCTTTAGAAAGGAGACTGGGTGTCAAACAGCTAAGGTCCTGAAAAAACGCCAAAATACTCGACGTCTGGGTCCATGCGTATAAAGCTTTTGTTCTCAAGCTTTTGATTGGTCAGATTTGAGCCAAAGGCTCAAATCCGACCAATCAAAAACTTGAGAACGAACTCAGACTCAACTAAAAGGTTTTATAATCATGGATACAGATATGGATTAAAGCTGCATGCAAATGAGAGTTCCGTTTAGTTGGGCAAGGGTTTATTCAGGTCAATGTTAACCATAACAACGCTGATTTTTTAAATGGACTATTCCAAAATTCATTTCAATAGTGAATATTTAGGGATTGTTTAAGGAAAAGTGTAATATGACAAACAGTGCAAACCCTGATGAGAGGGCTCATCTAGGAACCCTTTCATCTGGGTCTACACTGTTTGCAAAGGACATTAGTGACTCGTGTCCCGCAAAGTAAGGGTTGAAATGAACACCAGGTCCCCGTTTCACGAACATTCTTAAGTAATGTTTTGATTTAGATCACCTTCAGTTAGCATCAAATACAATATTTATTTTTAAAATGATAACGGAGGAAACATCTTACCTCTCTGTGTCACAATAAACACTAATTTATGAAAAGTTATGCTCTTGTGTCAATTTTGAATAACAGGCTTAGCTAAGTAATAACTTAAGAATGTTCGTGAAACTGCGGTCGGTCATACTAAGTATGTGAATAAGCATTGTGTATGTCCGTTGTTTATCAATAAGTAGTATGTTACAGCGTATAGTATGCAATTTAAATGGTTCTAACTTACAATTGTAATAATCAATGGAAAAGTAGTAAAGTCAAGCAGGCAAAGCCACATGCAAGACGCAACCACCACCAAAACACCGATAGACAGCATGACACACACACACACAACCACACACCCAAACGCACACGCACACACACATACGAAATGAACACAGAAAACACCAAAAGACACACAAGAAACAGGGACAAACGTTCCACAACATGAACAAACCACAAGCACAAAGACGCAAGGCAAACAAAAGGAAGGGATTGTAAGGGCCAGGGTATGCTCTGTTCGCTATTGAAATAAAATATACATACGATTCTACATCGACTTCCTTGGTAAAAATCCCTTAGTCGGTGATGCCATTATAAATTTCAACCAATTAATATTCATACATTCAATGTTTCTCAGATGTGGGAATGAAATAATGTTGTTCGGACTAAACATGTTGTGTGTGTGATTCAGTTTGACAGCATATAAACATAAGGTTGAACTAATTATGTATGATCAGTTATATAACTTCTATCGGAGATAGACGAATACACCTTCTGTACCACAGTCTAGTTTGTTCTCAAGCTTTTGATTGGTCAGATTTGAGCCGTTGGCTCAAATCTGACCAATCAAAACTTGAGAACGAACTCGGACTCAACTAAACATTTTTATAAGCATGGATAATTGAGTTAATAATCCACATTCTGCTGTCCAAGACCAGTACGTGCAAGCAGTTTGCATCAAGTTTAAACGTCGAGTAAATCGGCGTCTTATTAGGATCCAATCTACTGGACACTATGCCAGCAGCTTATCAAATCCGTGATCGATTCGGAAGTAGTCAATATTAGACAAGATCCAAATTTGAACAAATGTTAAGATTTCACAGCCATGTTAGAGTTGAAGTGTGTTCGTCCTGTCCTAATAGGTACAAGATCTTCGGTAGTAATTTGTTTGATATTAGTGTAATAGGCAGCACAAACAACTGCCAACTACAAACGCTTGATGAGAGCAAATCAGGTGAAATTATTAATGGGTCAGTTGTCTGGTCAGAAAGGAAATCGCCAATGCCAAATGGCTAAATGTTCTTCCTTTCCTTTGAGAGTATTGTCTGGGAGATAATTGAAGTTTGTATTAGATAATGTCCCTACTGTGTTTGATTAAGTTACAACCATATGTCATGTATTCGGTACATTTCCAGAAGAAAAAAGACTATGTCCATGGACGCCTGACATACATTCTGCCACAATGGTCTTCGCTATGGATCCTAGTTCCTATATATTGCACGATAACTGTAAAACGCCTATTAGTCTTCTCGTGTGTCTTCTCTTGTGTCAAACGAACAATAAATCATTACACGACATTTGAACGTGACACAAAGTCGTTTAATGGTTTCGGTGCGAAATAAACTTTATCTGCTGGGAGTATCGTCTGAAGCAGGTTTCTTAGTCAATGACTGCGTTTTTTCAAAGTACAGTAAAACCCCTCTAATGCGACCACTTAATGAACATACATACCTGTCTTCATAAGCAGGTGGTTGCTTAATGCAGGACGAAAGTTATGCAGAAAGCTCCTATAGGAGCTTTCTGCATAACTTTCGTCCTGCATTAAGCTACCACCTGCCTTTGCCACTGTGAAATATGCCCATTTTTGGTGGTCGCATTAGCGGGGTTTTACTGTATTACCAAACATAATCAGTGTCAGACAGTTTGGATCCTACAAATGGCGGTGAAAGAGTTAATGTTCTGTGTGGACTTTCCCTCAGTATATCGCAGGTTTTGTCAGAAAGATTATTTTTACGAACAGAAACAAATGTACATAACCCCATAGTTTATGTCAGACTCAAACAAAACGTTTTATAATATCAGGCAGTGATCCAGATAAGATGCGTAAATTAAAACATTTCCAAGTTTGGGACACTTTGTAGAATCGTCTCGAAGAGACAATCCTAAAGAGGGGTTGGTGACCCTGTGGTTTGACGGAGAAATGCCGACTTTAGTACGTGAGTATCTGTATCTGGACAAGGTAGGGTTTAACTGAGATTTAATCAAGTTATATAGGAGTATCATAAACATCATGCAGTTGTATATTAGACTTTAAGACTATTTCCTGTGTTTGCTATATCGATATACTTGGCAAGGGCATTTCGTGCACTTTGTCACTTACCTACAAAATCACTTATTATAAATAATTTTATAGATGTGTGTTTTCAGTCGTTCGAAAATTAGCCACTACCAAGTCGCTAGGTAGATACAGTAGAACAGTAGAACCTCGCTAAAGCGACCACATACTTTATCAACATAATAATATTTAAACCTTACTGTGCGGGACACGAACCACTAATGTCCTTTGCAAACAGTGTAAACACAGATTCAAGTGTTCTTAGAGTCTGCATTGTTTGTCACGTTACACTTTTCTTTCGATATATCCCTAAATATTCAACATAAGATTGACCTGTTTGAATTTAGGAGTAGAAAAGGAATTTGAAAATTTAGCGTTGTAAGGATAAACAACAGAGGGTTGTTAAACAGCGCAGGACGTAAGTAATGCAGAGAGTTCTGTATAACTTTTGTCCTGTAATAAACCACAACATTTATCAAACTCAAGAATATGCGTGGTCGTGTTAGAGAGATTTTACTGAACCCTTTACCCCATGAAGGTTTATATGTGTATTTTGAATTTATAGCATCAATAATATTAATTAAAGTATTTTTGAAAATAGCATATAAATGCATGTAATTTTTTTCAAAGCAGAAACTGTAGAATTATATCTATATAATTACATAAAAAACAGAGCAGACCCAGATTACACGGCTCCTGTAAGACCTGTCTGGTCTGGACTTCCTCCGTTTGCGTTTTTATGGAGTAAAGGGTTAAGGATATTTTCATCAATATTAAGAAGAAGTAGCTGCCACTGAAGGAAAATCGGGTTAGTGCCAGCTTATACTGGTTCGCAAAATGTATGCGCCAAATGAGGATCTGCTTCGTGAACACTTTTCAAAGGATATGATCAGTATACAATACACCATTTAACCATACAAACAAAATGACACCTAACGCGTGAACAGTATATACCTTGTGTTAATGAAATTATATCCTGATATGTTGGCCCCACATTCGCTTGTTTGTACATACAGTAACCCCCTCTAAACTGGAATTCTAGTACAGAAGACTTTTATATGGGTAACTGCTTAATGCAGATTGAACGTCCATGCAGAAAGCTCCGACAGGAGCTTCCTGCATAACTTTCATCCTGCATTAAACAGCCACCTGTCTCCGATATTTATACTAAATTGAACGTCGAGATAAGAGGGGTTTAATGTAGTACATTTTATACGTACCATTTATCTGTGAATGTTCAATCAATATACCACGATCGTTAACTAATCACACACCTGTTTCTTTCAAATCATCGGGAATGATCCCCGAATTGCCAGCAAATGTAGTCGTCCGCTTCATTTTTTTTTATATTTTCGATTGCCCTGTTTTGTTTTGTTTTCTATTAGTTTATCATTATCACAACATCTTACAATTTGGACACTTATTAGACACAACGTAATTCGGCGTTTCATCAGGATCCACACCATTTGCCTAGTTAGCGCAAAGTTCATTTTTGTTTTAATGAAACAAATAGTTAAGTTAAAAGCAGGAAAAGACACACATAAGACGCAACCATTACCAAAACACCGATAGGAAAAGAGTGAGACACACACAACCACTTGTTCGCGCACGGGAGAGAGAGATGAAAATTTTAAACTCCAACAAACGTACATGTACAAAGAAACAAAGGTACAAGATGAATCTGAAAAGAGAGTATCGCATTGAAACGATCAGTGGCAAAACTACCACTGTTGTAATTTGCAACGAACACATGCTTATGACAAAATAGCAATATAAATCATCCACCTTAAAGGTATTTTGTCAGCAGATGGCATAACTAAATTTGAAGCAATATATTGTTGACTGCAACAACAATATTAATATTTCTCATGAATGATGAAATGCAAAATGAGGTTTTGAATGTACTCGTTTATTTTACTTATAGAATTATTACATATAGAAGAAAATAAGTAGGATATAATTCGAAAGCAAATTCGGCAATATGTAAATAGAAAATTGCAGGCTCGGTTTTTATTGAGTCTGTTAGTGAGCAATCATTAAAAGTGCAACACTGTTCTCAGGCTTTTGATTGGTCAGATTTGAGTTCTCAAGCTTTTGATTGGTCAGATTTGAGCCAAAGGCTCAAATCTGACCAATCAAAAGCTTGAGAACGATCTCAGACTCAACTAAAAGCTTTATAAGCATGGACCCAGGCGTCCCCTAGAATCAGCTTTAGCGGTATTCAATTTATTTTCAAAACTAATAACATCGAAATACTAATCACATATTACACACAAATAAAACGGATTGCATTGTAAATGTGCAATATTGAATATAAATGATGCCAAATAAAAACACAAATGAACAATGTGGCAAATTTATAAATGTTATTGAATATTGCAGCAAGAACATGTCGTCGACATGTGAGAATGCATGATATATATGTATATATTCGTATGTGGCAGATTCGAACTAAATCCAATAGAAAAATACATTATACGCAGTAAATGACATTGAAACCAAAATGAGCAATTATCATGTTCCGTTTTTACAACTCGTAACCAAGAAAACAATTGAATTCCAGTACAATTAAGTAATATTGTGGGCGCTTTCTGAAATAAAATGGCCACATTGAGTTTAAGACATTGTAGGACAAAGTCAGACATCGCGTCTATAATTAGGTATCTGCTAAAGTTTTACTCTTTATTGGGGATGAAAAGAAGTTACTGCATGTTCTGATTGGTGATTAACAGTGCATGTGCTAGTCGGCGGGTCTGGGTTGTTACAAAGGTAATAATTAATAATTATCTGTAACCTATTGCTTAATGTTCTATGTGTTCCGTATCCATAGAGGTTCAACACAAACTGTTTATGTATAAACAACCATGATAATGATGGGGATGAGGAGGAGGAGAAGAATTTTCTTGCAGACAGAAAACTAACCAGCAAAGTAGTAATGATGTAAAACAATAATACGAAACCACCACACTCACTAGGATTGCTATGAAGCTTTACTGTTTTCCTTTTCCATTACGGTAGGTTACTACACAAGCATGCTGGTAACACTTATAATGGCATGGGTACCCACACATGATGATGACAAGCGAGGTTTTACGCAAGCGTAAAATGCCTGCGTAAAGCATGTTTAAACAGGGTAGGAGATGAAACAGAGAGTAGTATTATTATTTAGTAATTTTGATTATGCAAGGACATACAAAGTTCTGAACAAAGACAATCAATATAAGCAAATGTTCCCCTAAACATGTATGAGTTTTGTTCCAGCTTCTTTTGCTTTGGTTCTTAGCATTTATAACAACCTTTGCAAACATTCTGGATCCAGATGAGACGCCGAGTAACTTGGCACCTCATCAGGGTCAAAACTGTTTTTCACTCTGACATTTATTTTTGAATAGATATTGAAGGAAAACCTGAAATAGATGACAATATTTGCAGACATTAACCCCTTCAGTGCCATGAAAGGGTCTGTAACATCATATGCAAAACAGTTTGGATCCAGATGAGACGGCGAGTAACTCGGCCTCTCATCAGGATCCAAACTGTTTGACACACTGTTTATATTTTTAAAAAGACATTGAACAAACGTCCATTCTAAAACTTGATGCAGACGAAAGTATGTCTAGCAGACGGCAATTCTCAGGCATTGAAAGAGTTAATTGCTAAGAGTGCAGAAGGTAATTCGAACACACAGTGACCTGAAAATTACCTGAAAATCTGGAGTGTTGTCTGCAGTAAATTGAAGCATGGCCAATTTGAATTCCCATCTAATATATGTGCGACCGCTTGGGAAATTATATTACAATGCAATAAATAAATGAAATAAAATCAAATACTAGTTGGAATTTTCTATTATACATTTAAATAAAAACTGATCTCGCAGTTAATCATGGGATCTTTCAACTCCTGTATAATGATGGCTGTAGCTATCGCTGCAGCCAAATATTGATGATAATTTTGTTACAGATCACAAACTAACAAGCAAAAGAGCAATGTTGTAGTTGAAACAATAGAACAAGACCACCAAACTAATTAGGTATGCCATTAAGTTTTACTGTTTTCCTTATCCACCATGATCTTGCCACAAAATAGTTTCTTTAACTCTGGTCGTCGCTCTTCTTAATTTCCCAAATAACTCGTTGCAGTGTTGTAATAGCAAGGCCTTATCATTTGTCCGAGTTTACAAATGGTTATACGCATTGTCAGTATTGTCTTTTTTGTGAAATATAGCTGACACAATCTGGACCTTTGCTAGGTTTGAAGATGTGCTTATAATGTATAAAATATGTTGCATGGTTAAAAACAATTCAGATGTTTGAATAATTCACGTTATACCAAAACAGATTGCTGGACAGGAATATTTTTCAGGTACCTCTGTTCAACTTTTTTACAGAATATAGAATTGGTTCTCTTTAGATTATGAGATACTTCCTGGCTTTAATTCAAATGTTAGAGTTCATGCCGAAAACGCACTTTCACCGTTAAGTTATTGGATGTACTATAGTATTTAGGTCACGTGTAATGCTTTGGAAGCATTAAGCACTCAGTCAAAGGTTATCGCGTCATCATGTGAAATTTGATAAGACCCTTAGCGTCGATCAAACTATCGGTCAAAATGGAATCAGTGCTCGCTCAGTGGATGTAGCCTCAATAGTCTTGAAACAAACCGTTGAATAGTACTTAAAAGCAACTGAATAACACCGCCGTGTCCATTAAATGAACGCATATTTCAGATCCTAAAAGGCACACTTTAGCTATCAGGTTTGAGTCGACGAAATATTTCCCTAGAGATTTACTGTAGATGAATCAGAGACAATGCTGTTTTATTGTAGGCTATATATATATTGGCAGAATATGGTCTTTATTAACGTTATATTTAACCCTCTCCCTCATAAATATGCACATTGACATTGCAAACATAGCAGATCAAGATCAGACAGCGTCTGATCTGGGTCTTCTCTGCTTGCAAGGACATAGAAAGGCGTAATCTTGGAGTAAAGGATTAAATGTTGATAACAGACAAACAGGGAGTGCCACACACACAAAAGGAGACGGCAACAAGCATCATCAAACACATAACAGTACAACAGTTAACTTTTAACTGTACGACAAAACGTGACGAAACGCTCAGCACACTCAAAAACATTAACCATATACAAAATAGCAAAGTATACCATGAGGTGAAAGCTGGAGTACCGCCTTGGGACTGTTAGCAGCCCAAAATAGACTACCGGGGTACCCAATTTCACGTTTATCCCACCTCCACCCAAGTCAAATGTAAAATACAATTCCCCCTCCAGATAACTTTACCCTTATCAAGCCTTTAAAATGCACGCCTGTATAAATTCATTTCCATGCAATTGAGAACTTTTAACTGAATGTCAAACAGCTTGGAACACTTTTACTTGTCAAGTTACTCACAATTATTCAATTTGTTGGCAAATACGCTTTACAGACTGAAAGTTAAGCTGTCTTCGGGGACGAAAATAAATTGGCATTTTAAGAATAAATTCTGACGCACGAGCGATTGTTTTCTTTTTTGTGAAACTAACATAAAACGATTTTCAAAACGGGGTTGATATCATCGTAATGAATGTTGAAGGAAGCTGCAAATACGCTGATTTTATCAATGTAGCAGTAGGGGAATATTTAGTCCTTTGAATGATGATCTGTTCAAAGTGGGGTGGTCCATTATGGTTTAACTATAGAATCCATCCAGTGGGAAAGGCTTAACATTATTAGAGGACTTGCGATCACAAATAGTGATGACTCTGGTCTTAGGGTTTCACTTGTTCTCCGCGCCCAAAGGGTTAAACAGCGACATCGAAATATTTACAGTTAAATGATAAGTGAAAGTCATACAGAAAATTCCCAAAGGAACATTAGGAATTGTTGTCACCCTGCATTATGCTGTCATATTTCTTAAAGACATATAATGATACTTATTTGAGTGTTAGAATTAGCGATATTTTACTGTAATTAAATAAGTCAACAGTTTGATTCAAACCAACGTCTTTTCTGTCCCTTGAAACAGAATAGACCCAGATCAGACTTCTATATGAGCCTTCTCATCGGGGTTTGCTCTGTTTGATTATGGTATAATATAGATCGGAATCTACATTTCTGCCTGAACCAACATGTTCTGTGTTCACTGGCATGTGAACATTAAACTAATTTGTATTAATGATGTCATTATTCCTTTCATGGATAAGGTTAAATAATAACAAAATCGTTATAAGATCTTTGATTTGGAAACTAGTGTTGTCGTGACAATTTGCCAAAGGAATTTGTCTGATTGCTGATAGCGTGCATACTTTCAACAACATGCAATCTCCAAGAACGCTTACCTCATGAATATTTATACATGGATTAGTTTATTGGTCTTATATAATGGCCAATGGACCAGGTACATGAACTCCGCTTAAACCGGTGCTAGGGGCGAGAGTAGTGATGTACTTTTAATATCTGTTCATGAACAGACTCAACAAACCGGAGTCTGCAATTTTCTTTTTTCTCGTTGCTGCTGTTGCTTTCGGAAGATCACCTACTTTTAGAACTTTGCAATTTCAGAAACTGTAGAATCAGGTTTGTATCATTTCATACACACACTGATCAGACGGTTCTAATGGAGCCTCCTAATCAGGTCTCTTCTTTTTTCAAAGGCGTCAGATGCGTACCATGTTTATGGCTATGTACATGTCTATCAAAACACAAAAAGAGACACACAAAGACAAAACAAATATACAACAAGGGAAGATAGAAGCACCGCCATAGAGCGGTCACATGCCATTGTGAAAAATAATCTTATTTGTATTAATGATGTCATTATTTCTTACATGAATAAAATGATAAACTCGGAACATTCGTCGCTGTAATTTAAAATATACTCATACTCATACAGTACAACCTCTCTATAACGACCACTAAATTGTGTTAATTAGTTGGTATTTGGGCAGCTGGTTGCTTAAAGCAATGTGAAAGTAAAACTATAGTAGCGTTCAGGTTTACGCTCACATTGCCTTTAAGCAGCCGCCAGCCGTTAACACAAAATACCTGATGTAATTTAGTGGCCGTTATAGAGAGGTTTTACTGTATTTCAATTCAAAAGATAAAAGCAAGAATTGTCGAAATTTATAAACAAACATTATATTCAAATACCAATAATGCAACAAAACTAAACACATACCGTTTGCCATAACGTGATTTCTACTTAGAACCTTACTTTGACTTCATAAAGGAGAAAAAGATTAGAATTTCACTTACAGAAGTTAGAATTTCCTCACATTAATTAAAGGTCGAAACTGGCCGATACACTAAGACTAATAGAGAGGAAAGAATATGTATGCAATGTAATATGAAGCTTATAGAAAATGAATTCCAGCGCAATTTGTTCCGTGCACAGAAGAACCTTTGGGGTATTCCTCCACCTTTAAAAGAAATACTATTAAAACGACGTAAACCCCGATAAAAACCAAACCAAACCATGTTATGCTAGTATGTCTCAAATTTCCACATTTGAAAACTAAATATTATTGTCACTGTCCAACTTTACAAAGTTTGCAAAATATAGTTTCAGAAAAATAAAAAACGGCTCGTCTTAAATATTTCTAAGTACGTATATTTTGTGATAAAAAATATATTAGTAGAATAACAGTTTTCGTTTAATTTTCCATATATCTTCTTATATGTTATTATAAGTTTTTAAAATTTTAAATGTTCTGTTCATGGACCCGACAATACGTTAGCTCCTTAGAAACAATGATAGATGTATGAGTTATGTGTTTACTACTGTGTATACATTATGTTCTGAGCAATTTATGATACTGAATGCAATAGATGAGTGTCACGTCTCGCTAATACGAATATTCAAATGAAGGGTAATTCTGAACTGATAATACAGGGGGTAGCTTAATATTGGATCAAAGTTATGCAGAAGCGCATTGAAACTTCCTACATTACTTTTTGCTACATTAAGTAGCCATCTGCTTTTACACACTACCGTATTAAAACAAATTATTTAGTCGTCCTTACTCTGTTATGTCAGATAAGATTTTGTTGCAATGTGTATGTGTAACTATTGGCTGAGAGTCAAACCGCCTGCATCCAGATAAGACGTCGAGTTACTCGGCATTTCGTCTCGGTCTAAACTGTTCGCAAATGAAAGTCAGCTGGAGCTTAACTTGACAAAGAATTCAATGAAACTTTGAAGAAGGAAACACAGAAATCAAAATATGGCCCGAGGTTATAATTATCTTTTTGCTGGAGTCAGAGATAATTCTCAAGCATCTGGCCAATCAGAAAATTGAGAATAATCTCAGGCTCAGACCCAGAAGTTTTACAATCTTGGACCCAGATTTCCGTTTAAACACCATTTCGATGGAATCGCAAATGTCAGTGATTTATGAAACAGTATAAATGTCATATCTGAAACGAGTGATGTTGTTGGATTGTTATTTTTCATGCCATTTATGTTTTCATGAAGTAAACTGAAAACAAAACAATGTTGTTTGTTTCCAGGCCTTCATTTACTGCTTTCCAGATTTTAACGCCTAATTTCGAATTATGCACTCGACAGTTGAAAACAATAATAGCTCTCTTTCACTATTACCACTGAAAAGCAGTAAGTATGGACATCAACGCCACGCGGAATATGTAGCTCAATGCAGGGCAAAACATATACACAAAGCTCCCATAGTAGTGTCCTGTATAAGTTTCGTTCTATATTAGGCAGCAATTTGCTTTATGGAATGTCGCCTTCTATTAAGTTGTCGCTGTAGGGAGGGTCTGCTGTACTTGAAGGAACTACATTGACCATCTAATCATGTATACTATGATCTAACAAGACATGCCTGGTAAATTGTTACTAACATTTTGGGTAAAAGTTGAGACAACATGTATATTATGTGTTTCTTACAAAATTATTGTCAATATGTTTTCATTATCTTCACATAAACTATGACACAAATACAAGCTCTATGATGGGTAAAATGGTACACACTCAGGGTCCATGCTTATAAAACTTTTAGTTGAGTCTGAGAACGTTCTCAAGCATTTGATTGGTCAGATTTGAGCCTTTGGCTCAAATCTGACCAATCAAAAGCTTGAGAACTCAAATATGACCAATCAAAAGCTTGAGAACGAAACTCAGACTCAACTAAAAGCTTTATAAGCATGGACCCTGATCTGCATCAGTGTTCGTCAATTACAAACCAACAAAACATGTATTTATCATGGAAATTAGACTTCTTTATTTCGATTCGACATATCCTGTTACCATGGCAGTTCTCTGTTTAAACAATATAAAATACAAACAATTACGAGTGTCATTATGAATATTTATTACGCAGGCAATTTATTCTATTTTTGATTCTGACGTTGAAATGTATGCATTGTTTCTACCTCTAGCAAGCTATGGGGAAAACTTGTGATAAACTTTGCAAACCGGCTGAATCAAGATAAGGCACCGTATGGCTCATAACGTGTGACACTTTGTTGTAGAGAAATGGAATAACTCAGAGCTTCAGATAAGATGCGTAAATTAAAACTGTTTTATAAACTTCCTTATTTTTCCACCAAATCCAATGTCATCACCAATCTTTAGAATCCTCTCTTCGAGACGATTCTAAAGAGTGGTCACAGCATAGGATTCGGCGGAGAAAGCACACCCTTAGTATTTGATTACGCACCTTTACATGTATCTGTAGCTCTGGAATATGCAGTAAAACTTCTATAGATTTTAGGACAGTCGATAGCTAAAGGTAGGACAAAGGTTGTGCAGAATCTCCCATAGCAGCGTTTCGTTTTACGTCTGGTCTGTCATAAGCTGCTATTACACTCTAACATATTAATCCATTTACCCTTTACCTAATAGAAACCCCTTTTCACACATATGCAAACGGAGTAGACCCAGTTCACACGGCTTCTGTGGGAGCTGCCCGATCAAGGTCTGCTCTGTTTGCATATGACATACAGTATAGTTTGTCTTAAGCGACAAAAAGAAAGATGTCCAGACCTGGGTCTTTAAGATAGATGATAGTTTAACGCAAGTCAAAAATATTGTTGAAAGCTCCAATATTTTTGTCTTGCATTAAGCAACCACCTGATTTTTCCTATCCTCTATCAATGAGTGGTCGCTTAAGACAGGTTCCGCTGTAATATGTATACATGTACAGTAAAACCTCTCAATAACGGCCACTAAATTGTGTTAATTAGTTGGTATTTGTGGCTGGTGACTGCTTACAGCAAGGTGAAAGAAAAACAGAACGTTCCTATAGGAGCGTTCCGTTTTACTTTCACCTTGCTTTAAGCACCCACCTGCCTTTAACACAAACTACTTGATGTAATTTAGTGGTCGGCGTAGAGAGGTTTTACTGTATATGATTCTACAGGTTTTGCCACCGTACAATATGTTCTTGTTCAGTATGTCTTTATAAAGTCAGGCATTATTTTATAATACCCTTTCACGAGGTTATGGGTAAAGTGACCGCTGAGAGAGTTTATCGTGTCATATGCGAATGTCTATCGTGCTTGCGCATGCGTCAACCGGAGGCTCAGGGGAATAAATACAGATCTTACCAATCTAATTTTACTATACAGCCATGCGGTTCCTTCCGGTTAGTGATTTCATATTTATTGTATATCTATTGGATATATTTCATTAACCGGATAGACAATCATGCGGTTCCTTCCGATTAGTGATTTCATATCTATTGTATATCTTTGGCATATCTTTCATTGACCGAATAGAAAATCATGTGGCTCCTTCCGGCTAGTGATTTCATATTTGTTGTATAGCTATTGTATATCTTTCATTGCCTGGATAGATAATCATGCGGTTCGTTCCGGTTAGTGATTTCATCCATGTGAAGCGCTTTTGAACGCACATATCCTTTGTGAAAAGAGCGCTACATAAATTTGGTATAATAATAATAATAATAATTTGCTTTGAACTGGAGTGGACGAAAGTTTGAGCGAGCTAGTAGCTACTTATTTTTTCAAATCCGGCCCGACGTTACGAAACGTTTTATTGCTTCTTGATATCATTCTCAAGTATCTGAATCGTCAGATGTTGAGTTTGCTCAAAATCTTGATCAATCAGATACTTGAGACTGAATCATTCTCAGAACTCATATGTTGAAAGCATAATGTTTGCTCTAATCCCAACCTGTCGCAAAGTTAACTTATGTTAACCCTTTCAACACTGAATATCCAAATGGACTGCATGTATGCCAATGTTGGCAAAGGATATTAGTGACTCGTTTCCCGCATAGAAATGGGTTAGGCTTTTTTCTTTCACGTGTAGTAATAGTTTGTTTCAAATATTTAAGATACGTCAAACAATTAGGGAATTTGTCATAGGTGATTCGTGTTAATTCCATCCAAGCCGTTGAATAGAATTGGCTGAGAGTGACCTCTCAAAAGTGATTATAAATACTTTATCAAAGAGCTTAATAAACTGATAAAATAAGAACACGGTCGTGGCGTCAATCACACTAATCAGGAAACACGGAACTAGTAAACAAATACTTTTATTATCCTCACTTTTCTTAGATTTACTGCTGTCGCTTTACTAATCTTTGAGTCCTCCGTATGTCCGTCACACTTATTAATGTGTTGTGCATGATAACAAATATTTTGACTTGGAGTCATGGAACTTTATTGGGTGTTCAGCATTGTGTCAACGTGTGCACTTGTGGTGTGTTTGTTTCGAGAAGTAGAACTAGACCTCGTGAACATTTAGTGAAACATACTGATATCATGAATATAAATATAAGTCAAACTTTATAATAGCATTATAAAAGGGGGAATATTGTACCATCTCATTCATCTTCTTCTTCTTCTACTAATACTTCTTCTTCTCATTCTTCTTTTTATTTTTCTTCATTCAATCATGTTCAAGACCTTCTCTTGAGCATAATCGAACGGTATATGTACAGGCAATAGCAAAGGTCCCTTCGGGAGATGGTTCTATGGCAATGTGCAGTGGTAGTTGGTTCAAAATGTGTATGGCTGGAAGGAAGAAGGAATTGCAAGTATTTTCTGTTCTGGTGTAGGGGATATAAATCTCAGGAAATGGTTCCTAGTTGCTGCTGTAACAGAATTGAGATACACCTGGGTTTGGGATGTCGATTTGTCCATAGTCAATACGGGATGTTGTTTTCACATTGACTCTTTGACGTCTAGGCTGAAAGGATTGTCAACCAAGATCTAAAAATCATATTGGAGATGATAGTATTCTCCCTTCTCAAAGCGTGCATCCCTTTGCTGTACAGCCTTCAGTTGCTCAATGCTGGAGTGCATATTTGGGGTCCAACACTAGCGAGGCATACCCAACGTAGCGAAGGTCTGCCAAGTTTCCTTGAGGCCTGTTACTTAAATGACTGGTGACAACAAGTCATATTCCTTCTGAGGAAGGCCAAGCTGTTGTTTGCCTTCTTTGCAGTGGTGTCGACGTGTGCACTCCAGGATTCAGGATAAGTCGTCCGAGATATTTTACCCCAATGTATCTATTTGTCTTACTGGATGAATAAGTATTATGATTTTACGCAACAGCAAATGAGAACTTCGCCGGAACAAATCATTCAATTATTGACCTAATGTATATATATATATATATTAATGATTCAGAATTATTTGTCCAGGAATTTCTGTTCGTCTCAAAGAATCCAATTTTGCCATAACTTCCTGTTGGCTGTGCATGTATTCTCTTATTTCACTTATAACAAACAATAAAATGGCAAGCATTCCCTATTGTACCTATGATGGCAGCTTTTCACAATCGGTAAAAATATCCATAAAAGTGGTGAAATTCTGGACTCGTTTTTTAAAATTAAATCGGGTAGTTTTTTTCCGGCTTTAAATTTTTCATCTGAAGGCCGGGTGATCTCAAACAATGTATTTAATGAGTAAAGCGGTGATTTTCCTCAAACATGGTTACATAAGAACAGAGCCTCTGCACACGAGTTCGTAGAAATTAAGATTTTTAACTCGAAAATTGCTGACGTATTTTTTCTTGTCCACATTTGTTCGTCTTTCGTTACTTATGTTTCTTATACACAGGTTCGTGGCTAGCCTTTGTTTACAATGGTGACTTGTTCCCTTTAACGTGTATTGTTCGCATGAGTATAAATTGATTTGGCAGTCACAATAACATTTCGGTAATTTTAGAGAAAAAAAAATCGGACCAAATTTAATGTCCAAAAGGTTACGTCAGTAATAAAAAATAATTTTATGATAAATAATTTCACACAAATCTTTCGGTCAAGCAAGTGCACTCTGTGGTACCTGCTCGCACTATCTGATGACGTCAAACTCATTGCCGATACGTAGTACACACAACTTTCAAAGATGGCGGACGCAAAGTATGCCACGAGGTAAGATATGAAAAATTACGTCTTGATTTATCGTACATGGCCTTGAAAATACGTATTTTGCATTGATATGACATTCTGTATGTAATATCTTATTGATTTAAAATGAAGTTGACATATTAAACTTGTGATTTTGGTCCGAAAAACGATGTCAATTGGTAAAGGAGGACGGGAAATGAAAGTTTCTCTGACGACGAGCGATCGGCATGTCATGTCCATGTTACGTCATTTGAATGAAAATGCCATTTGTTGTATTTATTGTCTGCTACGGCTAAATTATTTAATGCAAATCTGCCAGTGCGGATAACGTTCAGAATAAGATAAGAGATTACTTTGTACTGTGTAATAAAAATGCTATTTTTATTGAAATGTCATTTTTGAAAAAAGATGTTACATTGACTACAGTTTAGTCGGAAATACAGCAATGTCCAAGTTACATCACAGGTCTTATAATCAGCAAATGGCTACTCAGATTTATTATGATAAATAAAAGTTTGTGCCATGTTGAATCCATTGCATCCTGATTATTTGTTTTTAATTTCAAGACAAAATCATCTGTACTCTGTATTCCTTAAACTACTTCTTTTAAGATGTAATTTGGATACCATTAATTGTGTCTTTGTTAAAAGAAACTTTGATGTTTTTGAGTCAAAATTACATCTTCATTAAACACATGGTATTTTACATGCATCAATGTGTTATTAGCAATTTAAATGATTGGAGTACAGTTAATTTTGTGTATCAATCAAAACTGTATTGTGTTCATAATATATGGATTTCACAAAACACGTATTTATATTTCTATGCAAGCGGGTGTAACTTGACACCAGACATTGATGTCCATGTTACTTCTGACACAAGCATTAGTGTCCCTGTAACATCTCATTGGGATAAACTTCATTTCCTAACACCCTTTGAGAATTAAAGGGATTTGATTTAATTAGCTAGTTGTAATACATTTCTTAAGGTTTTATGCCTTGAAAAAGAATTGAATGATGATTCTGGGTTACAAATTATCATATCACCTATAAGATGTAACATTTGACACTGACAATGGTGTCCCTGTGTGTCTGTTGTTATCTGATGATGTCAAAGTTACATTTTGTCACATTTGTTAGAAGTCCAGGTCCATAATTTACATTAATTGTGTATTCATGTATTATTCACATTGATTTGGCTCTGTTAAATGCTGCAAAAGAAAAAAAGATAAATATGAGTACTGAATTAATTTTTTGCCTTCATAAAAAGAATTCAGGATGTAACCGGGAAACTAGAAATGGTGTCTTTGTTATGTTCAAAATCAAATGAGAGCGTCCAAGTTACATCTTTTGTTTTAGAAATGATTATGTCTTTTATTTTACTTAGTTGTTTTAAACGGAATACTACATAAGCATCTCAATATCCAAACATATTGTTGTTTCTGTAATCAGTAAATATTTATGGTAATTTTGATGATTTGAATGTTTTGATTAGAGATGTAACATGGATACCAAAAGTGACGTCAAAGTTACATCTTTCCATATTTGTTTAAAGACCTGATCTGTAATTGCACATTTATTGTGTATCATTCATTATTCAAATTGATAATGCATTCTTAAATGCTGCAAAAGAATAATTCATACATATGTGTATTGAATTAAGTTTTTTCTTTGATAAATGTTTTTTTCAGATGTAACCGGGAAACGATAAATGGTGTCTTTGTTACGTTAAAAATCAAATGAGAGCGTCCAAGTTACATCTTTTGTTAAGAAATGATTGTTTTTAATTTTACCCCTGAGTGTTTTTAATGGAATAGTACGTATGTTAGCATTTTAAAAGCCAAAAATACTGTTGTTTCTGTAATCAGTTAATATTTATCGTAATTTTGATGATTTGCAGATTTTGATTACAGATGTAACATGGATACCAAATATGACGTCAAAGTTACATCTTGCCATATTTGGTTGAAGTCCAGATCCATAATTGCACAGTTATTGTTTATCATACATATATTCAAATTGGTTTTGCACTCTTAAATGCTGCAAAAGAATAAGAGGTAGATATATGTGTATTGAAATAAGTTTTCCCCTCATAAAATGATTGTTGATTACAGATGTAACATGGATACCAAAGACTGACGTCAAAGTTACATCTTGCCATAAATGTTAGAAGTTCATGTCCATAATTGCCCTGTTATTATGTACTGATCATTATTTTAATTTAGTTTGCACTATTAAATGCTGCGAAAGAAAAAAAGATAAATATTTGTATTAAATTAAGTATTTGCCTCCATAAAATGTATTCAGGACGTTGCCGGGAAACCAGAAATGGTGTCTTTGTTATGTTCAAAATGAAATGAGAGCGTCCAAGTTACACCTTTTGTTTTAGAAATTATTATTTATTTATTTTACTTTTTTCTTAAAAATTGAATGATATGTAAGCATTTCAATAGCCAAACATACTGTTGTTTCTGTAATCGGTAAATAGTTACGGTAATTTTGATGATTTGCAGATTTTGATTAGAGATGTAACATGGACACACATTTATCTTTGCTCGTAAAAGCTATGGGCTGAAAGGAGCATACTGCTTTATGTTCAGTTGCTTTAACCCATTACCACATAGATACTGGTCACCTGTTCTCTCAGCAGGCTCCAAACTGCTAGTCGCTCTTGAAAATAAAAATAAGTCTACAGTATTTTGAGAAAGTCATTTTCCAAATTTTATTTCATTTGCAATTTTGTTAAAATGGGAAAGAATAACCAAACATATTCTTTTCCAGAGCTCCAGATAAGGGGAGTATTTCTTTATTTCTGCAATAAACCCTGTGGAGTTACTACTCATTAGAATAATCTCTTTGAGCAATTCTAATGAGTAGTAACACCATAAGATTTGTTGCTGAAATGAGTGAGAAAATGTTTGATTTGTTCAATTTACTCCCTCTTATCTGGAGCCCTGCTTTTCTGTACACCAATGAGGGAAATTAAGGTTGAACGTCCCCAACGAGATTGGGTCAATGTCGGTACTTTTGATAGAACAAGCGACCATTCTCGTCAACTGACTGATCGCTAGATATGTTGATAACCGAAATTGAATGACAGACATGATCTGATCTCATTAGGGATGTTCAACCTTAAAATGCACCAGAAGGGGCTTCTGTAGAATAAATGGTTCAGCTGCCACTCATCTTTTACGTTTTCCTCTGCATAATCACCTCAAACCTTTGAGAATGGATGAAGATTTTTTAGCTCACCAGAGCACGAAGTGCTCATGGTGAGCTTTTAGGATCGCTGGATGTCCGCCGTCCGTCCGTCCGTCGTCCACAATTGGTTCGTTAACACTCTGGTGGCTACAAATTTTATTCAATCTTTATGAAACTTGATCACAATGTTTGTCTCCTTGAAATCTAGGCCAAGTTTGCATGTGGGTCATGTCTGGTCAAAAACTAGGTCACTAGGTCAAATCATATTAAAAAATGGTTAACACTCTAGAGACCACATTTTGCACTTTATCTTTAAATAAATTTGTTTGTGTATTGCCCTGGATGAAATCCAGGTTAAGTTCAAATCTGGGTTACCTGCGGTCAAAAACTAGGTCACTAGGTCAAATCATAGGAAAACCTTGTTAACACACCAGAGGCTACAAATCTTATTGAATCTTACTGAAATTTAATCAGAAGATTTGTCTTCATGAAATCTAGGTCAAGTTTGAATATGGGTCATGTTGGGTTTAAAACTAGGTCACTAGGTCAAATCATATAAAAACCTTGTTAACACTCTAGAGACCACATTTTGCACTTTATCTTTAAATAAATTGGTTTGTATATGGCCCTGGATGAAATCTAGGCCAAGTTCGAATCTGGGTCACCTTCGGTAAAAACTAGGTCACTAGGTCAAATCATAGGAAAGCCTTGTTAACACTGTAGAGGCTACAAATCTTATTGGATCTTCGAATAAGTTCGAATATGGGTCATGTCGGGTTCAAAACTAGGTCACTAGGTCAAATAATAGAAAAACCTTGTTGACATCTCTGAGACGAAATTTTCCTCTTAATCTTTAAATAAATTGGTATGTGTGTTGCCCATGATGAAATATAGGTCAAGTTCAAATATGGGTCACCTGTGGTCAAAAACTAGGTTACTAGGTCAAATCATAGAATAATCTTGTTAACACTCTAGAGGCTACACATGTTATCGAATCTTGCTGAAATTTTATCAGAATATTTGTCTTATAGAAATCTAGGTCAAGTTCAGATATATGGGTCATGTCAGATATAAAACTAGGTCACTAGGTCAAATCATCATATAAAAAAGTTTCTAACACTCAAAAGACCATTTTTAGCTTTTTAGCTTTTCATATGCCTTTAGATTAACAGATTAGCATGGTGTACTCTGGTGAGCGATGTAGAGCCATTATGGCTCTTGTTTTTTTTTAAAAAAAAATCCTTTGAAAATGGAAAAATGGTTATGATAGGCTGCGATATATTAGGTTGCCTGAACCATTTATATTTCGTTTGCCAGATGCAGCAGTGATGATGAAATCTAATGCTTAAAACATCATCATGGTTGTTATTGCCTTAACAGGTACAACATTCGGGTGAAACTTAAACCAGAAGAAACTGGAAGTTGTAAGAAACCTTCCAAGGAAACAAAAGCAAATTCAGCAAAAGAGTACTATAAGGAATACCGAAGAAGACTCAAAGAAGAAAAAAACCGTTACTCAGAATTCAAAAGGCTAGATAGTTTACAGACGAAAGCGTACCGAAAGTCTTTAGAGGGTGAAAAATTGGAACATTACAGGGAAAAAGCAAAGATGCGTATGAGAGCTTACAGGCAAAGACTAAAAGAGAAAGGTATTGTTGAAAAAAAACCTGCCACTCGGAAACTTATAACTAAAATGCGTGAGTACTGGCGCCAGAAGAAAAGAGAACAGCGAGGCAAAATGTCAGATGAAGATAAGGCCAGACAAAAAGAAAAGAGAAGAGAAAAATACAGGTCATCAAAAAGGAAACTTAACTTCAACATTCAACCAAATCAACCAAATACAAATACTCCAGAAAAGGCATCCCCCTACATACCAAGACCCCCAGAAAAATTTGCAGCTAGAATAAAGCAGATCGTTGATCACGCAACCCCAAGAAAGAAGAAAGCATTGATAAAAACGGGCCTCTTTCCTTCAGCCGAGGCAAAAGCTAAGATGGAGACCAATTCAAAAATAGTTGCCCGTGTCAAGAGAGCGTTGGCCAATTTGAAAAGACAGAAGACAAAAGAAAAAAAGAAACAGTACCATTTGCTAACTCGAACTTTAGTTGGCAAGTATGCTGTCGAGCACTGTCTGAGGAAAGCATTGGACATTAAATGGGAACATTGGGTGCGGATGTCAGAAATTGAAAAGTATTGGCCAGACGATGCTAAAAGGATAGATGCATTTTCAGAAGAAACAGTGGAGCACATTGAGAGATTTTATGAGTATGAATCAGTCACGCTACCAATGAAAAGAACCGTCAGTGGAGAGACACTGAAGCAAAAGAGAGTGTTAACCGAAACATTAGCACAAGTACACAGACTTTTCCTACAAGACTACCCAAAGTTGAAAGTGTCGCTCAGCCACTTCCGTAAATTGCGACCAAAAGAAGTTCAGTGAAGCAACAAAAGTTTGCATCATGCTTGTGTGAATACTGCTTAAATGTTCAATTCAAAATTGATGTTATCAATCGTGCAGTGAAAACACATGGCCTGGACAACTCTATTGAGAGCAAATATCATGCTGTAAACATTTCCCTTTGTGACAAACAAAATGAAGAGTTTCATGACCGTGAATGCGCGGAGAGAGAATGTGGAGCTTGTGGAACACAGAAGCTGGAATCATATCTCAAGCCACTTCTTGATGCCGATAGAGATGCTGACACAGTGTACACATGGAAGAGATGGCAACTGGGAACTGTGAGGTCTTCGGCTGGTAAAGAAGTAAAACGACATGTGTTAGCAGAGCTAAGTGGGACTTTGAGTGAATTGATTGAAGAATTCCTAGAGGAGATAGACTTTCTCTCGAATCATCTTTTCGTTGCCCGGTGGCAGTATAAGCAGTTCAACAATCTATCCAAGACTGTACCAGAAGGGGTTCTTGTGACAATTGCCGATTATGCTGAAAATTATAGGTGCATGCATCAAGACGAAATTCAATCCGCCTACTATAGTTACAATCAAGTAACACTGTTTCCTATGATTGCCTATTACAGGTGCCCTGACTGTCAAACATCTGTTGTACAGGAGTCTGCTGTCTTCGTATCACCAGACATGACCAAAGACGCATCTGCAGTGGACCAGTTTTCGAAAAAAAATGGTAGAACACATTCAAGGGCATGTACATGTGTCTAAAAGAAGTTCAGTTTTCTGACGGCTCGTCGTCCCAATTCAAGTCCAAAGTACCGTTCCTCAATCTATCCAAAACTACAACGCATTCTATGGAACGAGCATTCTTTGGCTCACGGCATGGAAAATCCCCTTGTGATGCCCTGGGTGGGTTGGTTAAGAAACAAGCAGAGCTGCATGTGAAGAGTAGAAGAGGAATTATTCAAGATGCAAAGCAATTCTTTGAATTCTGTAGGGAAAAACTGACAATACACGAAGGCTCAGAATGTGAGCACAAGAAAAGGGTATTTTTCTATGAAGATAACATCAAGAGAGAGAAACCTGACAAGAAGCTTGAGACAATAGACGGAACAAGAAAGTTACACTCAATCAGAGGAATAGTGTCAGGAATGGTCAAGTTTAGACATTTGAGTTGTTTTTGCAATGTGTGTCTAGGTGAAGAGAAAGGTAACTGTCAAAATGAAAAGTATGTTGGTGAATGGGAAATTCATAGCCTTTTCAGAGGAGACAATAAAGGAAAACATCAGAGCAAACAGAAAGGAGGCAAGAGAAGTAAGAAAGACACAGAAAATGAAGTTGGGAAGAAGAACAAGTCACAGGCAGGAAGTAAAGTTGGGAAGAAAGACAAGTCACAGGCAGAAAGTAAAGTTGGAAAGAAGAACAAGTCGCAGACAGAAAACAAAGGAGGGAATAAAGAGAAGACAGAAAATAAAGATGGGAAAAAGTCACAGACTGAACAGAGCAAAGGAAAACAACTGTTTGTTAAAGATCAGCTGAATATATCAGCTTGCTCAACAATCGAAGATCTCCGATATGTTGCTGGAAAGAAAAGATTCAAACCTCTGCCTCAATATAAAACTAAGACATTTTGCAACACAGCCAAAACTGTAGACAAGAACAGCATGACATTGCTTCCTGCCGATACCCCAAAAGGTTTGCATCCAGCTATTATCCAAGGAGATGGGAATTGCCTGCCCAGATCAGCAAGTCTGATAGCGTATGGATCGGAAGATCACTATCAGGAAATGCGAGATAGAATTGTTTGTGACATTGTAAACAATGAAGACTTGTATTTAGACAACAAGTACCTTAGATCTGGAATGAATCCAAAAGGACATTTCGATGTGGCCAAAACATTTGCCTCGTATTCAAGTATGTACATGGGGACTCGACTGGATGAGAAAAGCATCAGAGAACTGTATGAGCAAGAGACTTTGTCAGTTAGCAAAAATGGAACATACATGGGCATGTGGCAATTGGCAAGTCTTGCCAACATTTTGTCACGCCCTGTAGTATCGGTGTATCCCCAGTATGGAAGTCACACTGTCCGCAATGATATGCATCGTGTGTTCTTCCCAGGCAAACAAGAGGTCTGTGAAAAAGAACCCGTCTACATCATGTGGACAAACATCGATGGAGCAATGGCACCAGAAAGAGAGTTTTCAGTGAATCACTTTGTTGTATTGATGCCATTAACAAGTGAAACAAACATTGACCTTGACTGCTCTTTTGAAATGGATTCATCCATGAATGTGGAAGATGACACCATGATTGACGATATCCTTGATGCGATTCATTGTCTGGATGTAGACATGGAAGTCTCTAAAGATACAACTCAAGATGGCAGTGAAGAGGCTTCTAATGCGACATCCGTGTTATGTGGGTGAGTTATATACTATTTTCACCTTATTTTTTCAGGCTGTTTGCCCCAGAATTGAAAGCATATCTGGCAACATAATTAAGAACAGTCATAATGTCCTGATTCTCAATTATACGTCAGTTTTGCAGAGGTTCTAAAAACACATTTGAAAATTGTCAAGATTGCAGGATGAGTTTCATTTGCCAATTTGGCAAAGTACTTGGCAGTATCAAATTTTCTTACCCAGGCATCAGGAAAAAGTTGACGACTGCTATACACTTTATTACATGCTTAATTTTTATTGAAAATACAGTATGGGATGGTTAATTAAAACATTATCATGTCAACATGTATGTTTTTATGTGAATGCTCCTTCGTTTGTTCCAGTGACGATGGACAAACAGTGACCGGAGAAACAAGCCATGAGGGCCGTGAACTAGTTAATCCAGCAGTGGAGGCTCATGACCAGATTGTGTCATTGGTTGAAGACATGGTACACCCTGGGTAAGTGTGTTATATGCTATACACTTCATTTTCATTGCAAATACAGTATGAAATGGTTAGTTAAAATGTTATCATAGCAACATGTATGTAGAATGCTCCTTCATTTGTTCCAGTGACGATGGACAGACAGTGACCAAAGTAACATGCCAGGAGGAATGTGAAGTCGATCCAAAGCAAGAAGCAGTGGAGGCTCATGACCAGATTGTCTCATTGGTTGAAGACATGGTACCCCCTGGGTAAGTGTGTTATATGCTATACACTTTATTACATGCTTAATTTTCATTGAAAATACAGTATGGTATGGTTAATTAAAATGTTATCATGTCATCATGTATGTAAAATGCTCCTTCATTTGTTTCAGTGACGATGGACAGACAGTGACCAGAGTAACAGGCCATGAGGGCAGTGAACTAGTCGATCCTGAGAGAGAAGCAGTGGAGGCTCATGACCAGATTGTGTCATTGGTTGAAGACATGGTACCCCCTGGGTAAGTGTGTTATATGCTATACACTTTATTACATGCTTAATTTTCATTGAAAATACAGTATGAAATGGTTAATTAAAATGTTATCATGTCAGCATGTATGTAAAATGCTCCTTCATTTGTTCCAGTGACGATGGACAGACAGTGACTATAGTAACAGGCCATGAGGGCCTTGAACTAGTCTATCCAGAGAGAGAAGCAGTGGAGGCTCATGACCAGATTGTGTCATTGGTTGAAGACATGGTACCCCCTGGGTAAGTGTGTTATATGCTATACACCTTATTACATGCTTAATTTTCATTGCAAATACAGTATGAAATGGTTAATTAAAATGTTATAATGTCAACATGTATGTAGAATGCTCCTTCATTTGTTCCAGTGACGATAGACAGACAGTGACCAAAGTAACAGGCCATGAGGAATGTGAACTCGATCCAGAGCAAGAAGCAGTGTGGACTCATGACCAGATTGTCTCATTGGGTGACGACATGGTACCCCCTGGGTATGTTATATGCTATACACATTATTACATGCTTAAATTGCATTGAAAATACAGTATGGAATGGTTAATTTAAATGTTATCATGTCAACATGTGTGTAGAATGCTCCTTCATTTGTTCCAGTGACGATGGACAGACAGTGACCAAAGTAACAGGCCAGGAGGAATGTGAAGTCGATCCAAAGCAAGAAGCAGTGGAGGCTCATGACCAGATTGTCTCATTGGTTGAAGACATGGTACCCCCTGGGTAAGTGTGTTATATGCTATACACTTTATTACATGCTTAATTTTCAAAAATGGTTAATTAAAATGTTATAATGTCAACATGGATGTAGAATGCTCCTTCATTTGTTCCAGTGACGATGGACAGACAGTGACCATAGTAACAGGCCATGAGGAATGTGAAGTCGATCCAGAGCAAGAAGCAGTGGGGACTCATGACCAGATTGTCTCATTGGGTGACGACATGGTACCCCCTGGGTAAGTATTGTTGCTATGTAGGTAATGTTTTGGTACGGTATATGAAGTACACCTGAAAACTAAAAATGCATTACACCATCAACATCACGAGTTGAAAGTATGTTACTAGTAAAACTGCTGCTGTTTAAACACTTGTTCTCAATTCAGAAACTTTTTATTTGAGGTTCAAATATTTCTGAACTACTTTCATTGTGACCTTAATTGTTAAATGTAATTGCTTCAAGGTACAATCCGGGAGAATATATTCTCACTAAATATGGGAGGTCCTCATTGCCTGCAGTTGTAAGTCAGTTCTATAGTTGAAAATTGTTTCAAATTGTATTACAGGTATTACATGTTACTCAGTGTTTGGCAACGTTCAGGATGAGCCCAGTGGGTTGCCATATCTTTGAACTGGTAGCCCTGGTATTGGTTTTCCACATTTTACAATATGTTGCTGTTAGCCTAGAAACAATTTAAGTATCAATATAGGCCTGTAAAGTTGAGAAAACAGTTAATACTTAAAGAAGTCAAACATTCCATTAACTGAAAAATTATTTACTCAATACATACAATTAATATGATTTAATGGCAACCCACTGGGCTACCAGATTTGTCGGACACGTATTATTAAAAAACTTATCCTACGAAATGATTTCGAAATATAAAAAGTGTTTGTTAATTACCTAAAATTACCTAGGTTAAATGCTGCATATTACAATTATCACCTCCGACAAATTTCTGTCATGTCAATTTTCAGTCATTTCATTACTGAGTCAAAATGGAAATAGGACATGTTCACATTTTCTGCTTGCATTATTGCATGTTCCATGTTTTTTTCTGCTTATATTACCTGATATTCTTTACAAGTTCTTGTATCCAGTTTTGTTGAGTAAATGTTGTTTCTATTTGGCACTCGTTAAGTAATATTGCAGTAATCATTCAGTGAGTTGACTTTCAAGTGACTCACTCATAGTCATAGATCTTGTTTATGTAAAATTTAACTATGTCACATTAGGAATGGTAAATGAACAATTGAAGTTGAAAAACACACATTTAGATTTAATTCACTTTTAAAGTTAAATTGGTCAGACATCTTAGATGATACACTGCAGTATGCTCAATATAAATCTGATAAAAGAACAGGCACCTGACTGTTTCGTGCACTATTTTAGTTCTAAATTGAAATAAAAAAACATGAACTATATTTTAGGTGGACGAATGGCCATGGGTTAGCTTCTTCAAAAAATATGGAAAGAACACGTGGGTCATGAATGAGGTCAAACATACCATCATCGCGTCTGATGTTGAAAGGAGGTTGCAGCCACCTGATGTCTCTAATCTTAGGAGATGCGTGGTGTACACATTTGATAGTAAGTGCTTTGCTTTGATTACATTGAATTATTACTTGTAGCCCATTAATTTATGTACTGCAATCATTAATTATTTGGAAATAGTTTTCGCAGAATACTATCACGCGCTAAGCATTAAAGGGTTAATGAAAAGAGGTGTATCATTTTCGCTTGTATAAACCATCTTATATACTTCCTCTAGAGTTTCTTCCTTAACATTTCAGGTGACTAGCAGGAGAGCTGGAACAGTGTGACCCATTGAAGAGAAACTGAGGAATTCTAGTCTATTTTCTGAAATCTTGTTAACCAAAGTTTTTTCTGAATAAAGTTTTCCAATGTTTAAACTATGCTTCACTGTTTTTCTACTCACCTTCTGAATCATATTGTTGACAAATACACCCAAAATCAGACAAGCAAGCAAGCAAGTTTGATAGCTGTTAGATACATAAAGGTTTTAACTGTGCAACCAAGGATTTGATTGTGCAAATGCAACTGCTATGGTGAGCCCCCAGGTCCAATAGCACTTTGGTTGCCTGGTTAACCAGTATATATCAGGCTAAAGAAAAAGTATATATATTTGATTCTCACCCTCGATATTGCTGCTGCTGAATGAAAGTCATCTACCTTGATAATGATGAATATTGAGCTCTTACTCTGTCATATATGGACGAAAAAAAAAAAAAAAAAAAACTACCCTTCCCATTATTCAAAAACGTGGGTGAGAAGTAAATATATCTACTTTTTCCTTATGCCTTACTGGGAGGTATTTTCAGCATCCATAAGTATAAGAACATTGCATTAGTAATGGATTAAATATGATATGATGTTGTGATATCAATATCTCAGAATGGAAGGCAAATGCCTGTAACTCCCGGTTGGACCTCGGTTTTAAGTCCCATCCGAACGACTAAATGTTGCAACTTATTTCTGATGGTGAATATACCTCAACCCAAAACGGAGCTGTGCATGATTATACATGTGCAAGCGTGACAAATTACAATCTAGGTCTAATACAATACAAGTCTTGTTATAGAGACACTACAGCTAAGTACAAACCCATTCACCCGTTTGTATGCTAGCACAATATATAAATCAGTCCGTCTACCATGCTGACATGTTATAAACACCATAGCACACAACAGAGGGTAGTTAATGGGTTATGGGCATCTACAGAGCATGCTCATATATAAACTGGAACATACATTGAATGTCCTCTTCACTTTAATTGACTAAATTCCCAAAATTCAGATTTACAATTAAAATTAATTAAATAAGACGAGTTTTAAATATAAAAATCTAGTTTGGTGTCCACTGTTACCCTTCTGATTTCTGCTAAAGGGTCTTCTTGACAACTGTCGTCAAAACTCCTGAACTGTTACAGTATAAAAATATTTCTACCGCTCAAGTAAGTGATTTGAAGAAAAGAAACTTGGAAAATGTGACGGTTTAATAATGTTTTTCTTTAAAAAATGTATACATTTTGTGTCCAGTTACATCTCTGCATAAATTTGTTTATATTTATATTTCGTTGCATTATGGAATGGATACTATATGCTAAAATATGAGGTTATTTGTAATTTAAGAGAATAATTGAGCATATTTAGAACTGTTCAAATATTCTCAAAACTAAAGTCCTAAAAGTCGACAATGTCCATGTTACATCTCCAAGCACTGGGGAAAAGAAAAATCGCGATATCATGGCACACATCGTAAGTTTGAATTTGGTCATTTGACAGTACAACAGTTTCATTTCAATACAAACATTTACATCATTATTTTCAATGTATCATGATATGAAAATGTTGGACACCAAACATTTTGAGATGTAACAGAAATTCCTGGACAACGAATTCTGGATATACGGTACTTTTCCGAATTTACCGTAAATAGTCAGATACATGTAGTTACGAACGCGATGTAGCAACAGTAGAACCTGTACTAACGTTGAAAAGTATGTCTAACTTCTAAACTATTGCAAGCTATGGGAGAGTTCGTGAAAAACTTTAAAATCCGGCTGAATCAAATTGAGACACCGTGGGACTCCAAACTGTTTGACAAATATAGAATATCTAATAAAATCTCTAGAAGTTAAGACAGTTAATAGCTTACGACGATACAAATGTTATGCAAGAATCTCCAACAGGAGCTTTCTGTATTATGTATATCCTGCCTTCAGCTGCTACCTGCAAGTGCCCTCTTCGCGGTACAAAACGTGCAAGTGATATGACTGTATTATGGAACTAATATATATGCGGTACATTTTAAGTACAGTAAAACCCCGCTAACGCGACAACTTAAAAGAGGTATAATGCTGGGTGCTAGATGCAGGTGGTACATGTAGCTTAATGCAGAACAAAAGTAATGCAGAAAGCTCCTAGAGGAGCTACCTGCATTACTTTTGTCCTGCATTAAGCAATCACCTGCTTATAAGACACCCATGGTTATTCAATCATTAAATACTATTTTGTATCTGGAAAGGCGAATTCAGTTAGACACTGTTTGATTAATGAAGCAGGCAAACCTATCAGCGAAATCATAATGTTTCATAGCAAGAACAGGATTGACACAGATTAAAAGTGTGTGAGAATTTCTCGTTAACATGTCCTTCTAACGTGCGTATCAATAGATAATTTCCAAATGAAGGTTAACCTTCACACTGCAAGGTAAATCTTCTTACTCCTAATGTCGTCGAGATTGTGTTTAATTATGCAAACAGTTTGGACTTTGAACTTGCGCGACATCGCTTAAGACCCTAACTGTTTGATGCTGCCATGGGTTTAGCTCTGGACACGCACTTACGCACGTGCGTAAGTAACATCAATCTGAAAGATGAACACATTATTATTGCCAAAATGAAACAAACATCGAAGAATACGGGGATAGATTTTGATAAAAATCCCTGTCTTGTCATTTAAGCTTAAACCATTTCCCTCATATTAGCGCCTTTTAACGCATTTGCTCCTATTTATCACAACGGTTTCAAAACTATACAATTCTAAATTTCCTGGACCCCTATAGCCACGGTGCGTACATTTGGGTTCAGTTACGCACTTGACTGTGATGAAACACAAAACATGAAAATGCATCAAAAGCTTGAATCAAACAACATTCGACAATACTTGGTACCAAAAGGGTTAATTGTTTTCTGTTAGTGGATCGAGAGGCTCCAAGCAAGTGTGTAACGTTTGGGCATGTGCCTGTAATAATTAATACAATGTTATGAGCAATGTATGTTTGGACTGGTGTTTAACTCTTAACCCTTCGCTTGCCATTCACGTCAATATACCTACCTGTAAATAGTGATAACCCAGATGAGACAGCTCCTGCAGGAGCTGTCTCATCAGGGTCTGCACTATTTACAAGTTGATTGTGTAACAAGTGCACTTCACAGCAGTGATTACACAGCGATATACTTGTACACAGTGAAGATATATGTAACTATACAACAGGGCAATGGGTAAAGAAGGAGAAATGTATTTTAAAATTCAGCAAGCGAAGGGTTAAAGCGACCCCTAGGACTTGCTGCAATGGGTGAACAGGGGTCCAGATGAAGCTCTGAGTAACTCGAAAATAAACAGAAAATGTGCGCCCCTACAAGAGATGAATACATACACGATATTTCTTAGGCACAATGCTTAATTTGATGTTTTTTTGGTAAAAACAACACCGGTCATCAGCATACATGTAACATACTTTGATATCTGATAACGTATACAAACATGATGGGCACAAATGTACCTCGTTGGGAAAAATTCGATAGTGTATAAATAATTACGTCCGTTACCATCGTCACCATGACAATCCTCCTCCTCATCATCATCATCCTCATAATCATCGTCAAAATAATTATCATCAACCTCATCATCAACAACAATAACGCTGTCATTATCATCATATGATTTGTTTAGGTATTGCCGCCATTTTTCTTCTTCTTCTTCTTCATTATCATCACCATCATCATCTTTATCTTCATCTTTATCTTCATATCTGTATCTGCAGCAGCCTGGAAAGTGGTATTTATATTATTATAGCATCCGAAACATGTGACCCTTTTCTGTTGCATATGTGTCCAGCTTGTTACGTCTGTGTTGTTGTTGTTACAAATGTGACCAAGGCATACGTATACTAAGTTAAAAAAAAACTGATCAACGCGTTTGCGGAAATATGATATGAGTCTACATTGCATGTAAAATTCTAATCACAAGTAATATAGTAAAGACTATATAACACCACCCCTCAAATTAAAGTATAATTCTGTAATTTTATATTGGCGGTAGCTTTATACAGTACAAAAGTTATGCAAAACACGTCCATATGTCATGCATTAACCATTCGCTTGCTATTCACGTCAATATACCTACCTGTAAATAGTGCAGACCCAGATGAGACAGCTCCTGCAGGAGCTGTCTCATCAGGGTCTGCACTATTTACAAGTTGATTGTGCAACCAGTGCACTCCACAGCAGTGATTTCACAGCGAAATACTTGTACACAGTGAAGATATATGTAATTATGCAACAGGGCATGGGTAAAGAAGGAGAAATGTATTTCAAAATCCAGCAAGCGAAGGGTTAAGCAACCACTTGCTTGTACAGAATCCTATGTTGATACATCACGTGATCGCATCAGTGTGATTTTACTGTACACGGTTAAAAACTAATAGAATGATCGGAGGAAATCTGCTATTCTTGACATGCATGTACAATCTAATCAATAGTAAGAGAAGGATCTCAAATGTCTCATATGAATCAAAGATGAACGCGTATTTTTCATTGATACTAAATACAGTATAATAGAAATAATAGTTTGCAAACTCGTGACAGACGTCTCCTTAAGGAGCCACACGACTAGGATCTGCTCTGTTTGCTTAAGGAATTATATAGATCTGATTTTACAGTTTTAGTAAAGGCAGTATCGGTAAAAACATTTCTGTCTTCACATACATCTAATTAATGTTGATGGTGTCATTTTTGTAAATATTATTGAAGTAAAGTGTTGATAAAACGACTTCTCTGAAACGGCTTTTGCAAATTCTGGTTGAAATGTATACTAGATCCTACGAAAGACCGGCGGTGTCATTTCCACTTCAAGATTTCATGATTTCACGATTTCACAATTTCACAATTTCACGATTTCACAATTTCACGATTTCACTTCAAAATTTCACAATTTCACGATTTCACGATTTCACAATTTCTCGATTTCACGACTTCACAATTTCTCGATTTCGCAATTTCAACCTCGTGTAAAATCAATCACGTGACACGCTTGACGTATAATAAGGCAACAGAGTGGCTCTCATCCTTGAAATCAGGATGGCGATTTGAGAACCATAAATACACCTTTCTACGCTTTTGCAAACAGAGTAGACCCAGCTCAGACGACTCCTATAGGATTTAATCTTAATTAAAATCCATGCTGTCATTTTTTCTTACAGTTTATTATTAGTTAAAGTATCCTCCAATACAGTGTCATACAAACATAAGACAATGATTTAACATCATAAACACATGATTTGCAATTCTCATACATGAATATTCATGGAAGAAAGGGTTAAACAATCTTGATAGTGGACCATGAGCACATGCTACATGCCAAGTATGAAGGCCCTCGGGCCTACAGTTCTGGAGAGGAAGATTGTCATAGTTTTCCGCCGTTTCTTTTTCGTGGCTTTTACTCCAACGCTGTGATTTCCCGAGTTTTGATGACGTCATAACAATTAGAAAGGGTAAATTGAAATCATGAAATCATGAAATTGTGAAATTGTGAAATCGTGAAATTGTGAAATTTTGAAGAGAATTCGTGAAATCGTGAAATTGTGAAATTGTGAAATCGTGAAATTGTGAAATTGTGAAATCGTGAAATTGTGAAATCGTGAAATTGTGAAATTTTGAAGAGAAATCGTGAAATCGTGAAATTGTGAAATTGTGAAATCGTGAAATCGTGAAATTGTGAAATTTTGAAGAGAAATAGTGAAATCGTGAAATTGTGAAATTGTGAAATCGTGAAATTGTGAAATCGTGAAATTTGAAGAGAAATCGTGAAATCGTGAAATTGTGAAATTGTGAAATCGTGAAATCGTGAAATTGTGAAATCGTGAAATTTTGAAGAGAAATCGTGAAATCGTGAAATTGTGAAATTGTGAAATCGTGAAATTGTGAAATTTTTGAGTGAAATCGTGAAATTGTGAAATCGTGAAATCGTGAAATTTTGAAGTGAAATCGTGAAATCGTGAAATTGTGAAATTGTGAAATCGTGAAATTTTGAAGTCAATTGCAATGTGTGAAATCTTGAAATGTAAATGTCACCGCCTGTCTTTCGTAAGATCCAGTGCGAGTAACGTGTTACCTCGTCTGGAGCCAAGTGTTGGTATTGGTAGAAACTGTATAATCAAAGCTACATTATTTTATAAGCAAACAGAATAGACACTGATCAGACGGCTCCTATAGGACCCGTCTGATTTGGGTCTACTCTTTTGCAAATGCGTGAACATGCTTTAAAATAAAGGAAAGAGTTAACATATTCAATGTTGACTTCTCTGAAGCGGTTTTGGCAAAGTATGGTTCAATTGTGTATTAGATTCAGTGCTAGTAACTTGGAAACTTGTAACTTATATATGTGGTACAGCCGGGTATGATTGAAGTGCTAGTACAGCCCTGTTGTTTACGGATCAGGACATTAAACACTCTTTTTCATATAAACGCCTTTTCACGCATTTGCAAACATAGTAAACCCAGATCATACAGTTCACGTAGGAGTCGTTTGATCAAGGTCTGCTCTGTTTGCTTCTGAGATTAGAACAGATCTGACTTTACAGTTTTTACCAAGCATTATATACATGTATAAGGTATATATGTGACACGTGACACGCTTGACGTATAATAAGGCAACAGAGTGGCTCTCATCCTTGAAATCAGGATGGCGATTTGAGAACCATAAATACACCTTTCTACGCTTTTGCAAACAGAGTAGACCCAGCTCAGACGACTCCTATAGGATTTAATCTTAATTAAAATCCATGCTGTCATTTTTTCTTACAGTTTATTATTAGTTAAAGTATCCTCCAATACAGTGTCATACAAACATAAGACAATGATTTAACATCATAAACACATGATTTGCAATTCTCATACATGAATATTCATGGAAGAAAGGGTTAAACAATCTTGATAGTGGACCATGAGCACATGCTACATGCCAAGTATGAAGGCCCTCGGGCCTACAGTTCTGGAGAGGAAGATTGTCATAGTTTTCCGCCGTTTCTTTTTCGTGGCTTTTACTCCAACGCTGTGATTTCCCGAGTTTTGATGACGTCATAACAATTAGAAAGGGTAAATTGAAATCATGAAATCATGAAATTGTGAAATTGTGAAATCGTGAAATTGTGAAATTTTGAAGAGAATTCGTGAAATCGTGAAATTGTGAAATTGTGAAATCGTGAAATTGTGAAATTGTGAAATCGTGAAATTGTGAAATCGTGAAATTGTGAAATTTTGAAGAGAAATCGTGAAATCGTGAAATTGTGAAATTGTGAAATCGTGAAATCGTGAAATTGTGAAATTTTGAAGAGAAATAGTGAAATCGTGAAATTGTGAAATTGTGAAATCGTGAAATTGTGAAATCGTGAAATTTGAAGAGAAATCGTGAAATCGTGAAATTGTGAAATTGTGAAATCGTGAAATCGTGAAATTGTGAAATCGTGAAATTTTGAAGAGAAATCGTGAAATCGTGAAATTGTGAAATTGTGAAATCGTGAAATTGTGAAATTTTTGAGTGAAATCGTGAAATTGTGAAATCGTGAAATCGTGAAATTTTGAAGTGAAATCGTGAAATCGTGAAATTATGAAATTGTGAAATCGTGAAATTTTGAAGTCAATTGCAATGTGTGAAATCTTGAAATGTAAATGTCACCGCCTGTCTTTCGTAAGATCCAGTGCGAGTAACGTGTTACCTCGTCTGGAGCCAAGTGTTGGTATTGGTAGAAACTGTATAATCAAAGCTACATTATTTTATAAGCAAACAGAATAGACACTGATCAGACGGCTCCTATAGGACCCGTCTGATTTGGGTCTACTCTTTTGCAAATGCGTGAACATGCTTTAAAATAAAGGAAAGAGTTAACATATTCAATGTTGACTTCTCTGAAGCGGTTTTGGCAAAGTATGGTTCAATTGTGTATTAGATTCAGTGCTAGTAACTTGGAAACTTGTAACTTATATATGTGGTACAGCCGGGTATGATTGAAGTGCTAGTACAGCCCTGTTGTTTACGGATCAGGACATTAAACACTCTTTTTCATATAAACGCCTTTTCACGCATTTGCAAACATAGTAAACCCAGATCATACAGTTCACGTAGGAGTCGTTTGATCAAGGTCTGCTCTGTTTGCTTCTGAGATTAGAACAGATCTGACTTTACAGTTTTTACCAAGCATTATATACATGTATAAGGTATATATGTTATTATAAAAATCAGCTATAAGTATGCATGATGCCATTATTTCCTACATGAATACAACAGGGAAACGACTAGCCTTTAGCATGATATGGGCGAATAGTGGAATCTTTGCAAGCAGTTTAGATCCAGAACTGACACAGAGTAACTCGATCTCGTATTTCGTTCAAAATTGTTTGACACTCTGATCGAGACTTTGATATGCATCTGCAAATCCCTAATTTTAGAATTAATGTCGGAAACGTTTGCTGCTGACGAGGATGAGATACACAAACTAAAGGCTAAATGACATTTGTGGTCAAAGTCATCAAAAATTATATAGACGTTACCGGGTGAAAGATGGCTTATCATCTTTCACATAGATATAGAATACATTGCTCTGATGGTATTAATTGTAACACAATGCAGATAATATTCTAAAAAGGGGAATTAAGATACTACAGAAACAGGTACCTGTAAATTGCTCTTATTTAATATTTCGACCATGGCACTACGGGCCTTTTTCAAAGATTATTCTCCTTGATTTTATGGCTGAATGCATGTACCAAAAATGTGAAGTGTATTTTGACATGTTAAAATTTGAAAAGGGCACGTAGTGGTCGAAATATTAGATAAGAGCAATTTATATATATCTGTAGTTATTTGTAGCAATCAGTTGTCTATTTTACAGGGCTGCAGATAAGAAGGGTATTATTCTGTTTAACCCATTACCTCATAGGCTATTTTAGATACAACCTCTTTGAATAAACCTACCAAAAGGGAGCATAAACTAGAGAAAAGGAAATGTTTAGAATTTTGTAGTTTGAAACCATTGTGGTAAATAGAGCATTTGCTCCTATAGGAGCAAATGCTCTATTTATCACAATGGTTTCACAAG
This sequence comes from Azorinus chamasolen, assembly GCA_963576725.1. Lineage (NCBI taxonomy): Eukaryota > Metazoa > Mollusca > Bivalvia > Cardiida > Solecurtidae > Azorinus > Azorinus chamasolen. Next base: position 22,764,274 of record OY755251.1, on the reverse strand, counting down.
GTGACTTTTACAGAGTCGTCAAAAGTCGTCAATATGATGGAATGGGTTAAACTATTTGTGATTATCCCTATTTTGCTGCAACTCACTAGAATCGCCTCTCAGTGATATATATGATGTGGTTAAGAAATAAGAGATTTTGACAGATTAGTATACATCTTATTAGCAACTCTGCAATGAGTCTCTACAACTCTCCACTCATCCCTAAAAAGTGTTACTTGCTTCACTTCTGGACTGCTACAAAGTATGCTAACTTCCGATAGGCTTAAACATTTTTCTCAATAAATACACCTTTCTACGCCTATGCAAACAAAGTAGACTCGGATCAGACGGCTCCTATGAGAGTCGCCTAATCAGGGTCTGCTCTGTTTGCTTATGATATACTATAGATATGATTCTATAGTTTCTGCCTAAGCTAACATTTCATGTGTCCATGTGTTATTAATACAAATTAATCTAATTAACATTCATGACGTCATTATTTCTTACAAGATCCCGGATTACTCAGCATCTGATAGAGGTCTAACCTGTTTTTATCAGTGCCAGTCGGATCGACATTAGCCGAATGAGAGTAAAGACGCATTGTATTGGGTCATCAAACGCTTCTTCTGCCCTATTTCATAGCGTGAAACGACTATTCACGATCGATTGGACAATTTTCCTATAAGCGAAATAGATAGAAGCAGCGTTAATAGCCTTTATATTGCCTGTATTCATAACTGGTCAAAGAAAATGAGTTATATTGAATATGGTAGATTAAAGCGCGAACAGTCTGATTCTAACACCACTACCCTGTGGATGTGATTGGGCATTTGGATTTTTCTCTAGGGAAATGGTTAACCATTTGAATGCAGAATATTCAAAATGAAACTGTCCATCGTCACTTTTTAATGCATTAATTATGAAAGGGGATAATCTGAGTATTTGAATGACAAACAGTGCATATCCTAATCAGTGGGCTCCTCTAGGAATCCTCTGATATGGGTCTAAACTGTTTGCAAATGTCATAAAACTTGTTTTCCTGCATTCAGAGCGTTAATCAACGTCAATGGAGACAGATTGCAATACGAATCTCACAATACTACTCCGGGGTAGCATAAGAATAGAAAGGAAACCGTACATGTTTGACAACTATGTGGAACTTGAAAATGAGTGGATGTGAAATATATTCAAAACGGTTTTAGAACGAAATTAACCCTTTACCTGATGAATATTCATGGCATAAATAATAACATCATGACTATTAATGAGATGAATATCAGGACACTTGTTTTCCCGCATTCAATGGTTAATCAATGTCATCGCTGACAGATTGCAATACGAATTTCACAAAACTCCCCACAGGGTAGCATAAAAATAGAAAGAACTAGTAATTGTTTTACAACTGCGTGTGCCTAGTAAATGAGTGAATTTGAAGAACGTTGAAAGTGGTATCAGAACGCAACTAACACTTTACCTGATCAATATACGCGGAATGAATAATGATATCATGTTATTGATGATCTGGATGTTTATACTCGCTTATGAACACAGACATCGGTGAATATTCGTTAAATACAACCAGCGGTAAAGATAAGATGCGCATTTTATAATAACGCCTTTATTTCTCCACCAAACCCTATATTGTGACCACTCTTTAGAATCGTCTAGAAGAGATGATTCTAAAGACTGGTCACAGTATAGGGTTTGGTGGAAATATGACGATTTTAGTTTTTGGGTTCGCACCTTTACCTTTATCTCTGTACAATGCAACCAGAGTACCTCACAGTTTAGATCCTGATGAGGCACCAAACCTCTTAGCCCATGTGTACTTTACAAACAGTGTAGAGCCGGATGAGAGGGATTCTAGAGGAGCCCTCTAATCAGAGTCTGTACTGTTTGTCTTGTCTGGCTTTTCGTGTCGACAACGTATCTTCATACCCAAAGGTTGTCGTGGAACTTGTCCTGCTATATTTATATCACTGTTTAAATTGTCTAGCTGTGTCAGCAGAATTCGTGTTCAAAAGGTCTAGTCAATGTTCTGAGCCTTATATCTGGTGCCCGTTCAACGTCTTCTTACCACAAGGATTACCTTAATGACACCTGGCTGAAATGTTTATATCTACATAAGATGACGTTTTAAGATGTGTTAGCTCAATGTCAAGATCCAAAGATCCGACCAACACTCTGTCTTATAGTTCGTGTCCACTTTTTATGTGCTAAGTCCCATGGGTGTTTGTCGTAAGACATATAAATGTTTTAACGCAATAAGACAATATCTAAAATATACGTTTTAGATGTATCACATCAAAGCCAATGTCGAAATGTCAGCTCAAAGTGTAAAACCTTATAGTTCGTAACCACTCCACGTATCCTAAACCCTATGATTAGTTTGCAACTGTATTATTATCTAAAAAAGACGTCTTGAGAAATCTATAGTTATGGTGTGCCAGGCTAAAGTCAATGTCTCTGGCTCAGACTAAATTTCCGGAGTCTTATATCGTATGACTTGTTCATATCGCTTAACTTCCATCGTTGGTCTATAAGGACCTATAAGGTCTACCATATATTCTGTGCCTTATTCACATCTTCTACACCAAACGAAATGTTCAGTCCCTTGATTTGCTTATTTTTTCACTGACTTCCGATTCGATCACACTTTTGAGAAACTGTTGACCGAGTGTCAAACAGCTTGGATCCTCCGCATTACTTGGTGTATCATCTAGATCCATACTGTTTTCTAATGCCAGCCAAATGCGCTTCGGTGAGAAGAATTAATGATTTATTTTAAGAAATCGTGCGCCTGCCATAAGCATGGCACGGCATACAAGAATATTTTACGCGATGGGAAGCAAATATGGCATGTGTCCTTAGGACAGCTTTCCTTCTCTTCTTGTCTTGCCTATAAAGGAGTAAAATGTCCAACTGATGATATGGTAATGTTTAGTTATGTAACCCGTTACGTAATTAATAAACATCGAAAAAGTAGTGACATTATTAACATATATTTAGCAGCGTATTTACAGGTGAATGAACAGGTGAATGTTTCACCACGACAGAAAGTGCAGAATCAGATATATATACTCCATAAACATACAGAACAGACCCTTATCTTTCGGTCCCAAGAGGACTAATTTGGTTCTATTCTGTTTGAAAATGTTTCATAATGACCCGCTATTAGGTTAAGGGTTAATAAATATAACGTCCCTACATCTTATCTTTGACTAAATGAGCACTGCCTTTGTTTGTTCAAAGGTTTCGTCCATCGAAAGCTTTATGGGGGATACCTTCGATCACTATGTGACGAGCTATCTTTCTCAAATGTTAGTCCACCTGTTTTCAACAAGATGTGGTTTGCGTCTACTCTGCGAATGCGTCAATGGCGTCTCAATCGGGTTACGAGTTATTCTGTTTGACACGTACTGCGTCCAGTAGAATACTGATTACAATTTCCCTCATGAATATTAATGTAGGAAATAATGACATCGTGAATATGAATTAGCCGAAATTTATGATGGCATCAGGAAGAAAAGCAAAATTTGACCCTAGAAATTGCCTGCAACGGCATACAAAGGCGTTTACATCAAGTAAAGAGTAAATGCAAACCTTAAACCCTTTCCTCCATGATTATTCATTATTTGAAATAATGACGCCTTGAATATTAATTAGATAAATTTGTTATAATACATGTAGCATATAAACACAAATCATAAACAAACAGAGCAGACCCTGATCTACTCTTTTTGTAAAGGCATAGAAAGCGTAGAAAGCCGTACTTATGGAGTAAAGGGTTAAACTGACAAGGGCGACTCCCTTGTTACATTTGCTAGTAGTTTAAGTGCAGATGAGACCAGGAGTTATTCGGGTGCATAAGGATCAAAACTATTTGACAATGATCTTTCACTTACATAACACAATACCCTTTTTAAAAGCACGTAAACGACAGTTCCTGTCGACGAATTTGATTGGCAAACTTATTTTTAATTGCAGACAGGAATGTCTCAAAAACATTTGTTAATTGTTACGAACAGAGGGCTGTTTGGTCATGGCAGAAACTGTAGAATCAATTTTAATTTATTTTGTAAGCAATGAGAGCAGACCCTGATCAGACGGCTCGCACAGGAGCTCTCTGATATTGATCTACTGTGTTTGCAAATGAGCAAAAGCTTCTCTTTCAGGTTATGTGTTGAATAATAGAGTGTATTACGAAATTTGTGCTCCTAAAGTATGTTGCTCAAACTTTGACATGTTGCTATTTTCACTGTCTTATGATTCAGCCCAGCTTGGAGAAACTAGTGTCCGATTTACTCGGAGTCTTTTCTACCACCAAAAAGATGCATAATTCTGGGTCTTAACGCTTTCGCTGCCAATGCCGCATCTGTGATTACCTATGCAAACAGTTTGGATCCAGATGAGACGCCGAGTAACTCGGCGTCTCATCAGGATCCAACCTGTTTGTTACTGTTACTATGTTTTTGAAACAAAAATGAAGAAAATAAAAAAAATGAAAATTTATAGCAGACGACAAAGTTCGAAGACGACAGAGTTTGGCAGCGAAAGGTTTAAATGCAGGTGGTAGCTTAATGCAGGTCGAAAGTAATGCAGAAAACTCCTGCAGGAACTTTCGGCATAACTTTCGACCTGCATTAAGCAACAACCTGATTTTAAAGATATTTATTTCCCTTCATAAAGTGGTCGGATTAGAGGGGTTTTACTGGATTTACAAATGTAAGGCAGGTTGCGTTATGTCATCGCTATGCTATATTTGTATTTATTACAGACCATTCTTCTGACAGAATTGCTCAAATTGAATACCACTTAAGCCGGTGCTGGGTGTTGTGAGTGGTGTTGCGCTTTTGATGGCTGCTCTTGAAACGATTCAATAAAATGAAAGTCTGCAATTTTCTCTTTTTGTATTGCTGGTTTTGCTTTCGAAGGACCTCCTACTACTGGAAATAACTTCGCATGCTGAGCACGATTTGAATTGTATTTGTAAATAGTTCGGATCCAGATGAGTAACTCAGTGACTGAACAATGTAAAAAAAAGTAAAGTACCTAGTTATAGTTTATTTTCAGTCAGAATGACCGCTCAGTCGACTGTACATTTACTCCCCTGGTCATTTAGCCATTCGCCTACAATAAAGAGCCCTGCTAACATAATATGGCGCAATTACGCAGTCACAGTACCGGCTAGTGACCCTCACATGTACCTATTTTAATCCCTGGGTGGAGAGGATGCAATCTATATGCCCACTAGGCTCAGCTGCCACAACAAGGTCGTGTTTGACACTCGATCAATAGTTTCTTGTAAGCTTTTTTAAACAAGGTCAATGAGAAAACAAATGCTCTATAAAATTATTTCCATAAGTTGCTGCTTAGCGTGAATTAATTTCCTATAATCACTAGGTGTTCCACGACACAATAATGTATAAAACATCATACGTATCCGTACGTGTTTAGCTGTTGTTCTGTTTCATTACTTTACCAGCATTTTACATTATTTGATAATCCTAAACGGATATTAAAACTGTTCTCATTTGTGTCAACAATCCCATGAACATCCGGATAGTTTTTTATGAAAAAATAGGATTAGATTAAAATGTTTCAGTTTCAATATAATTTTGTTTTAACCCTTCCTCTAAGAGAGACGCATCTTGGCGCATTTGCAAACTGAGTAGACTCAGATTATATGGCTCCAACAGGATTCGTTTGCTCAGGGTCTGCTCTCTGTGTTTATGGAACGATATCGATATGATTCTACAGTTTCTGCCCAGGCAAAGGGTTGACAATCAAACGATTTCAGGATAAACTTTATATGCCATAGCCACGCAGGTAATGTTAGTGGTCATATGGACATACAGTTGAACCTGTCTTAACCCTTTCCCTGTTTTTCGTTTATTCCAATGCTCAATACCTACTGAATGCCTACTGAATATTCATTGATTAAAATGAAATATTGTAGCCATTTTAGAAAGTAAAGAAACATATCTATCAAATTCCAATTACAAACAAAGCAGACCCTGATCAGACGTCTCCTATAGGAGCCGTCTGATCTGGGTCTACTCTGTTTGCTAATGCGTGAAAACACGTTTGAGGGGACAGGGTTAAGTGACCATTCATTTAATTAACATACGAGTCTTAAAAGCAGGTGGTTGCTTAAAGTAGGGCAAATGGGAGCTTTCTGCAATTACTTTTGACACTTGCATTAACAACACACTATCCCCTAGTGACGCATATTTGCACATCCATAAAAGTCACTTTATGAAACCGTTGTGATAAATAGCATATTTGCTCCTATAGGAGCATTTGCTCTATTTATCACAAGGGTTTCAAACTACAAAATTGTATTCTTTTTCCTTTCCTCTTGTTAATGCTCCTTTTCGGTAGATACATTCAAAGAAGTTGGGTCTAAAATAGCCTAGGATATAATGCGTTAAGATACCACCTGCCTCATACAGATCAATAATTAGACCTCGGATTGATGGTAGTTTAACCCTTTCCCTGTTCTGTGTTTAGGCCAAATTTCAATACCTACTGAATATTCATGGACACAATAGTTCTAAAGAACTATGGAAGGTGGAACATTGTATACATTTCAGAAAGCAAAGAAACAGATATATCAATTTCTATTAGCAAACAGAGCAGACCCTGATCAGACGGCTACTCTAGGATCCGTCTGATCTGGGTCTACTCTGTTTGCAAATGCGTGAAAACACGTTTATATGAGGGAAAGGGTTAAGACAGGGTCTACTGTATTTCTACATGGTAAATCTGTACTGGTATTTATGGACTACATTCTGAAATACACAATGAGAACTACCACGGGGGTGGCATATTATTGGGGTGTTTATATACGCCTTTTCTTCCATAAAACCGAACAATGGTTTCTTTGCCACTTGCTATACATATATGTCGGTAAATAACGCTTGTTTCTGGAAGAAATCCCTAATATCCATTGTAATGATACTGCTAGGACCATTTTATGGGGATATCCCTAACAGTTTATATCGTAAAACGCAGGTGTGAATCAGTAATAACTGTTACATCTCCGCTCGTAATGTTTTGCTCTAGAAATAATCATATTGCGATATCGTGAAGACACGCGGGATCATTCGGAACTTAAGGACCTAGCCGGTACGCCGTCACGAGTGATATGGAAATTACACGTTTGCGAAATCTGATCAAAAGGTTGGCGAATAACAGCGACGACTTCAATACTTTATCATTAAACAGTCACAATTTTAAGTGGTTATTTGTAACTTATGTCCACACTCTCCTAGTTTTCGTTCAGCAAACTACAATTTTCAATCATTTTACAAACTTCAATCACGCCACATTTACAGACACAATGCTGTTAAGATCGGCTACTTTTTATTTCTTGTTTAACCGTGTCTCTGCCGATGGCGCATCTATACCCCCCCCCCCCCACAAACACACACACACACACCAACACACGCACACACAACAGTTTGGATCCAGATGAGACGGAGAATAACCGGACGGTGGTTAACCGGGCGTCTCAACAGGATTCAAACTGTTTGTTACCATGAAAATGTGTATTGCAAAGAATAATGAAAAATAAGTTTGCATTGACAAAACATAGCAGCGAAGAGGTAAGCACTGTTGAACTGTATATATCACGGACCAAATATGTTACACGTGTGTGACAAATTCGACCGTAAAATGACACCTGTCGAATGTGTCATATTCGTCTACCCAGTATGACAGTAAGAAACATAAACGTTTTTGTCACATTTATCATCATCTTTGTCATCATCATCATTCACCATCAGCATCAGCATTCGTCATCATCGCCACCATCGCCATCATCAGTATCGTCCTAACCAGCATCTAGATCATCATAATCACCAAAAACATCATCCTCATCGCGACCATCATCATCAACAACAACATCATCGTCACATTCAACTCATCACCATTGTATTTAGCGTTAGTGTTGTTTCTGCATAACTGAAAGTCACTTTCAGTTCACGTGGAAAGGGGTATCTTAATTCAACAAACGAAAGTTTCATAACTGTATTAAACAAGAAACTGATACTTCTCTGAACAGTGATTTCAGCAATTTAAACAGCATTATCATGCATGTAATTTCTATATAATAACGATTTCATGCATGTAATTATTTTAAGCATACTTGTACAGATTCATGTGACTACATTTATTTGCGAGTTTAATGTCACTGTCGCAAATATGTAACGTCGATAACATACCAGTTAAAGACACTCATACGCAAATAAACAAGTAACTGATATTACTCCGAACAGTGATTTCAATGAATTAAACGACATTGTCATAATGTATATTCTATATAATAACGATGACATACATGCTATTGTTTTAAGCATATATGTACATTATCATTGACTATATTTATGTGCCGTTTTAATATCACTGCCGTAAATATGTAATGTTGATAACATGCCAGTTAATGGCACTCATACGCAAATAAACAAGTAACTGATATAATTCTAAACAGTAACTTCAAATAATTAAACAACATTGTCATACATGTAATATCTATGTAATAACAAAGCATATTTGTACAGTTTCATGTGACCATTTATTTGCCATTTTAATATCACTGCCGCGAATACGTAATGTCGATAACATCATACCAGTTAAGCCACTTATACGCAAAAGAAGCCAGGCCATATGCTCATCTATGGTCTTTTATTGTCTGCTTAATGGCTAATACGAGACCACTGTTTCTACCTTCCTTCATAAGCAGGAAACGAACACTGACGGTATTTCGATTATTCAGTCGAATATCTGGTCTTATACAGATCCTTGGTCTTTGAATACCCATTAACCGAATTAATTCTCTGAAGTGTTCACGGACCTTTGGCCATTACAAACTGCATAACTGGGTTTGAATCATTGCAAGTTTTCAAGATGTCTATCTGTAAGTGGATTGGCAGCTATAGCTATGTCTTTCGCCCTTGTGCTCCTCAACGGTTTATCATATTCCTTTTAGGGCAGTACTATTAATGTCCGTGTCGCTCGAATCAACAGCATCGCGCACATGATGATGATGATAATGATGATAATGAAATAAAATGTGATTGTTAAAAATACGTGTTTTTGTCTAAACAGATAACAATTAATAAATGTGATGAATTCGTTGCAATTTTCGTTTTTTGTGTCCACTTTGTATTAAATCTGAAGCCACACGAATATATCACATTGTATGTATCATATTCATATGCGCATGTCATTTCCGACCGAATGAAGCACACGTGTGACATACCTTTTAAACTCGATACCCACTGTGTGTTCTCGATATATTATTGTCAGCTTCTAGGTACATTCTTGTGTTTGGTTTGTTTGGGGTTTTTTAGTTGTTTTTGTTGCTGTTGTTTGTTTTTGTTTTTTATGTTGTTGTTTTGGAATGGGTGTCCTGCATTAAGCAATTATCTGCTTTTAAAGAGACCAATGACACTTATTTCCAGTGGCCATTGTAGCTTATGTTACATATGTCTAATTCTCGGTCTACAAGGCTTAAGGCTTGGTGGAAACTTAACCCTTCGCTTGCTATTCACGTCAATAAACCTACCTGTAAATAGTGAAGACCCAGATGAGACAGCTCCTACAGGAGCTGTCTCATCAGGGTCTGCACTATTTACAGGTTGATTGTGCAACCAGCGCACTCCACAGCAGTGATTGCACAGCGGAATACTTGCACACAGTGAAGATATATGTAATTATACAACAGGGCATGGGTAAAGAAGGAGAAATGTATTTTAAAATTCAGCAAGCGAAGGGTTAAAGCAAGACGATAGAGTTTCTGCATATATTTCGCTTGCATTAAGAAGTCGCCTGCCTTTAGAAGCACCATTTGCTTTATCACACCTTGTTGCTAGAAGCCTGTTTACGCACCGGCAAGCAGTGAATCTCCATATCAAAACGCTGTCGTAGGAGCTTGCTTACCAGGGTCAGTTCTGTTGTAGGGTCTTGCTGACCAATATCAGTTCTGTTGTAGGGGCTTGCTGACCAGGGTCAGTTCTGAGTGTGAGACAGTTTGGATCCGTATGAAACACTGATATACTCGACATCTCATCGGAATCCTATTTTTTTTTCAAATACTGGCCAGGTCGCCAATAGCGAGATAATGTTTAACCCTTTACTCCATTAATATTCATGCAAGAAATAAAGACACCGTGACTATTGATTAGAATAATTGTTAAAATAGCACATTGGCTATATATGTCCTATTATTAGCAAACAGGGGAGACCCTGATCAGACGGCTCCTATTTGAGCCATCTGATCTGGGGTTTCTCTGTTTGCAAAAGCATAGAAAGGCGTAGTTATGGAGTAAAAGGTTAATGAGGTATTCTTCATATAACTTCATTTGTTACCCTTAACCTCATACAAACACTTTTTTCACGCATTTTTTTCACGCATTGCAAACAGAGTAGAAGCCATCTGATCAGGGTCTGCTGTGTATGCTTATTAACCCTTCGCTTGCTATTCGCGTCAATATACCTACCTGTAAATAGTGAAGACCCAGATGAGACAGAGGGTCTGCACTATTTACAAATTGATTGTGCAACCAGTGCACTCCACAGCAGTGATTGCACAACGAAATAATTGTGCACAGTGAAGATATATGTAATTATACAACAGGGCAAGAAGGAGAAATGTATTTTAAAATTCAGCAAGCGAAGGGTTAAATTATAACAGACCTCATTCTGCAGTTTCTACTAATATCAAAACATATTTTGTACATATGCCATCATAAAAAATAACTAATAAATATTCATGATGTTATTATGTCACACATGGATTATCAAAAAGTCAAAGATTTACAGCTGCATTTGAATGCCGAATGGTTTTAAAAATCAAGAATCAACGTGCCAAAGTTAAAACACTTTATCCATAATCCAAGTCTGGTCGATAATTCTTAATCTAATACAAGACATGTCTTTGACAGATATTAATGAGAAGGCTTCAACGAGAAACTCGATTAATTGTTTGCATGCTGAGCAAATCTTCGTCAAAAGAAATTGCTGTCTACTTTAGTTCTCACGTTTGATTTACCGGTATCTAGCATTTAACCATTTCCTTCATATAAACGTGTTTTCACGCATTTGCAAACAGAGTAAACCCAGATCAGACGGCTCCCATAGGAGCCGTCTGATCAGGGTCTGCTCTGTCTGCTAATGGAATTTGAAGGATATGATTATTTTTTTACTAATATACTACTATGTTCCACTGTCCATTTTTCGTTGTAACTATTTTGTACATGAACATTCAGTAGGTAATGAAATTTGGAATAAACGTAGAATAAGGAAAGGGTTAAGTTAACCATTTACCACTATGCTGAGACACTGAGTTAATTGTATGTGATCAAATACAATTAAATTTCAATATCTCGAAATCGGATATCTCGACTTTCGTGATAACTCGAACGTTCGGTCCTTCCAAAATTTACAATAAATTATTGCTCTAAACTTTATTACTACGCATATCTAGAAACACGTGTGACAGTTTTATGCACGTCAAAAGTAATGCTGAAAGCTCCTACAGGTGTTTTCAGGATTACTTTAGACATGCATTAAGCTGTGAAATTCTCCAGATTAGAAATCGGATAACTCGAACTTAATTATCTCGAACTAATTTGTATGGTCCCTTCAAGTTCGAGATATCGCAGTTCAACCGTATAATGTTAACCATTTTCATGTTAACCGCGACTTGACTGGAATTTGCAAACAGCTTGGTTCCAGATCAGTCGCAGATTGACTCAACGTCTCAACAGGATCCAGGCCATTTGACACTCGAGCAATACTTTCTTCTGGGTCCATGCTTATAAAACTTTTAGTTGAGTCTGAGTTTGGCTCAAATCTGACCAATCAAAAGCCTGAGAACTCAAATCTGACCAATCAAAAACTTGAGAACGAACTCAGACTCAACTAAATAGTTTCATAAACATGAAACCTGGTGACCATATTGAGAATTAATGATGACTATCATGAATTTTAAACAATCTGAATAATCTTTAGTTGAAAAACAAATTAAAACTTTAATGACCCTATCAGGCTATCAATCTTCATTTTCTGGAGATTATTGAGGGTAGTTCATCTCTTTCTTAGGGCAGGTGAGAGATATAGGACCATCATGACCGTCTTGTTTGATATGATGTTATTCGAAGTGTACATATTCTGTAATAACATCCTTAAACAGGTTGGTATAGTCCTTGGCAGACAGACTACATGTGCTCAAATTAGCTGTGGCAGTGAAATTACCATCATTAGATATAATTACATGTACATGTAAGATAAAGAATGCCGCATGTTCTGTCTTATAATGATGGCTCAATACAGACTCTGTTTTCCAGTTTACATCGATTCTAGAAATAGACAAATGTCAACGGTAATGGAAAATAATTGCATATGGACGAAACTGATATCAAAGATAGTTCCTATATTATCAACATTTACCTGATAAAGACGCGTTAAAGACCTTTGCAAACAGAAAAGAACCATAAAAAACGGTTTCCATAGGAGCCGTCTGCTCAGGGTCTGCTGATTGCGCTTATAAAGTGACATAGAACTCCCCAGTTTCAGCCATTAAAGCTGCCCTTCATATAAACGCCTTTCCACGCATTTGCAAACAGAGTTGTCCCAGATCAGACAGCATATAGGAGCCGTCTGATCAGGGTCTGCTATGCTTCCTCTTGACATGATATAGTCTATTTTTACAGTTTTTGTCAAAGCAAAACATTCCGTTGATAAGTTAACGTGATAAAAGTTCAGTTAATAAATATTAATAGTGCCATCATTTCTTACCTGAATACTAACAAGAGTGCCAGTGGGCACAATATACGACCGTCGAGGCCTTGTTCAACATAAACTGAGGTTAACAAATGTGCTAAACGCAAATGCTAAACACAACTCCTACGTCCAATTGTGCAACATTGACCTTGGATATACATACCGGGACACATCCATGCGTCAGTAGCATGTCCAGATAAACATTGTGGTGTAATTTGAGAAGGATCCGCCATGCAGAATTTGTGTTAAATATGTTACAGACAGACAGACAGGCGGACGGACAGCACCATTCCATATTAGGTCCCGTTTTTTTTCAAAGAGATGAAGCCTATGATGTTAGACAAGTGTTCCACGTTTCAGTGCCTTATCTCAAAAGGTTATGTAAATAAGTGTACTTAACAAAAACCTTAAGCAAACATTCTAAATTCAAAATGCTTGATAGGGTTATTTATTCTTGCCTACAGATGAAGCTTGTGATGGTGAATAAGTGTTCCAAGTTTCAAAGCTTTATCTCAAAGGGTTCTGTACATCAGTGGACTTTAACAAAAACATTGTGATGGTGAAAACTTTATCTCAAGGGGTTATGTAAATGAAAGGACTAACAAGAATTTGTTCAACATAAATTAAGGTTCACATATATTTGCTTAACGCAAATGCTAAACACAAATGTTACGTTCAATTGTGCGACCTTGACTTTGGATATACATACCGGGACAAACCAATGCCACTGTATCATGTCCAGATAAACAATGTGGTGCAATTTGAGAAGGTTTCACCATGCAGAACTTGAATTACAGATGCTACAGACAGACAGATATTTAACATATTTGCTAAACGCAAATGCTAAACGCAAATTCTAAGTCCGGTTGTGCGACTTTGACCCTGGATATACGTACCGGGACTAGACATGCCACTTTATGATGTCCAGATAAACATTGTGGTTAAATTTGAGAAAGATCCACCAAGCAGAACTTGAGTTAGAGATGTTACAGACAGACGGACAGACAGACAGACAGACGGACAGACAGACAGTGACATTCCATAATAAGTCCCGTTTTTTTCAAACGGGTGTATAAAAAGGGAAATAGTTAAAGAAGTTACGAGATAATTAATATTGTTGATGTCATTATTTCTTGCTGGAAATTACATTAGGTAAAGGCTTAAAGTCAGGTGAGCAATAAACACAACATGTACCTTCTATATTTGTCAGAGAATCATCTTTCGCTGCCATTGTCGCATCTGTGATTACCTATGCAAACAGTGTGTATGTAACTCGGCGTCTCATCAGATCCAGACTTTTTGTTTTGTTACTGTGACTATTTGTGAATCCAAAATGAAGGAAACATAAAAACTGAATATTGTAGCAGACGACAAAGTTTGCAGATGACAGAATTTGGTAGCAGAATATTTAATGTAGATACCGGTAAATACATCATAACATAACTGAGCTTACGGTTAAACTATTTCTTATTCAAAAAGCACATGACCTCATATATATGACCAATTAAAGGCAGATAAAAAAAATGATCGGAGTATGATTTTGCAAACCTTGTTGAAAAATACATTCTCGGAACACCTAAGCATGTTTAAGTATTACTATCACCACAAGACATTCTATTATGAAAGTAAGAATATTTTAACAATATACATTATCAATCCCTGCTCCAGAAATGCTCTCTGCACCATACATTAACCCATTTGCTCCCACGATCCAATATATGGGACGTAGGCAAACAGTGAAGACGCTGAGCACAGTCTACACTGTTTGCTGATAGGAATTTCAATATAAAACAAAACGAAATTGAAAATTTAGGCCAGACACCCCTTTGATAAAAAATGGACTAATCCAATATATAAACATGGAAAATTCACTGGGCGCAAATGGGTTAAAGCGCATGAAAACTGGCAGGAAACACGCAGATGACTTTACAGGCAATCTTCCCGCCCATGAATTATTGGCCGAGAAATACAATAGAAAGTTAAATGTTGATATGCAGATAGTATTTACCCAGTACCTCATAGGCTATTTTTATATCCTACCTCTTTGAATACATCTACTGAAAAGGAGCATTAACTAGAGGAAAGGATTTTTTTTAGATTTGTGTAGTGTTGAAATCATTGTGATAAATAGAGCATTTGCTCCAGTGGAGCAAATGCTCTATTTATCACAATGGTTTCAGAAAATGACTTTTAAAGAGGCGGCAAAAAGGCGTCAATATGAGGGAATGGGTTAAAGTCTTTCATTTTGTACACAAATGTAAAATAGTAATTCTGTTTTAGCATCCTAATGCGTTTCATAAATATAATTTATTGAGTAACTTTGCAACATCAATCTGCGATGGCTGCCGTTAAAAACTGATGTAGTCTCTTATAAATCTAAATGAATCGAAATGAATGGCACCATTCGTCTGCTGACTTTACATAACTGTATATACTCTAGCGTCGTACAATGTATATACTTAACCCTATAACCAATGAATATCCATGTAAGAAAGATTCGCATCATTAATATTTATTCGCGGATTTTTATAATGATACATAATGCGTCAAAACGATCAAAACACTAGAATGTGTGCTAAAAAATCGAGTATCTTGTATCACGTTAAGGGTTAAAACATACAACATATCTCTATTCACCCTTTCGCTGCCAATGTCGGATCTGTGATTATCTATGCAAACAGTTTGGATCCAGATGAGACGCCGAGTAACTCGGCGTCTCATCAGGATCCAAACTGTTTGTTACTGTTATTATGTTTTTGAAACAAAAATGAAGAAAATCAAAAGAATGAAAATTTGTAGCAGACGACAAAGTTAGCAGACGACAGAGTTTGGTAGCGAAAGGGTTAATAAACAAAAGAAAAGTTTGAATGTTCCCCATGCTCTGCAATGTAAGAAACGAAAGTAAACACTATGTTTTTGTTTTCTAAATGAAACCATACTCGATGACCTAAACCCTTTAGCCACCTAAAAACATTCGATTTGCAAGAGTCTGCTTCATGTCTCAAACTTGAGCTTTTGTTCAATGTCTGTTTAAAAAAGCATTTTCAGAGAGACAAGCAGTGTGTATTTTGATAAAACTGTGAGTCACTTGGCATCAGGTCTGGATCCAAACTGTTTACAACGTTTACCACAGATGCCCTTAATGTCGACGAAGAGTTAACAATAAGTACATCTTTTTCATATAATACAATAAACCAAACTAATAAGCACTAATGGTGATGATTCCAAGGGTAAATTTGATTACAGCTTTGCTTTTTGTTTTCTATATGATATATGATAACTATACCACGTCAGTCTAATTCAAAGTTGACAACTGACCACAGACTGACTTATTCAGCTGTATAAAATGGTAGAGAGGGGAGACTAAGTGTCCGCATACTTAGGACCATTAATCCTTCGCTTGCTGAATTTTAAAACACATTTCTCCTTCTTTACCCAAGCCCTGTTGTATATTTACATATATCTTCACTGTGTACACGTAGTTCGCGGTGCAATCACTGCTATGGAGTGCACTGGTTGCACAATCAACTTGTAAATAGTGCAGACCCTGACGAGACAGCTCCTGTAGGAGCTGTCTCATCTGGGTCTTCACTATTTACAGGTAGGTATATTGACGTGAATAGCAAGCGAAGGGTTCCATTAATAAGGCACATTTGTGTAATGCTGCAATATCTCTGTCACTGGTCTCCTTTCATTGCATGAGTTCATACAGTACACGTTCAATTCACAGTAAACCTGACTTTAATTCCTTGATATCAGGAATGCAGATATTGTTGCTTCATATAAACGGTCACGCCTTTTCAAAGAGTAGATCCAGATCAGACAGCTTCAGTAGGAGCCGTCTGATCATATTCTGATCTGTTTGATTTAAATATGATATAGATCAAATCCTACAGTTTTTGTCATAGCAAAACAGTTAGTTGAAATGTCAACAGTATACAACGTCAGCTAATAAATAGTCATGATGTCATTATTTATTACATGAATATTGAACAGGAAAAGGGCTAAATCATAGTGTAATTCATGCCAAAATCTCCTTTTAGATATTTTTTGTGACTTCACCCTGCATTATCCTTTCATCTACCTAAAAGTCGGCAACGTTACTCATTTGAAATTCCGGTTTAGAGGGGTTTCACTGTATACATTATTTCTGAAATGCGACAAGCTATGGACCTACATGCTTTGGGAGTTTCATGCATGACTTTTACCCTGCAGCATCTGCAATCTGTTATAAACGCCGGGTGTGATACAAATTTAAACTTTGGTTTGGATGTTTTTAACTCTTTCGCTACCAATGCCGGATCTGTGATTACCTATGCAAACAGTTTGGATCCAGATGAGACGCCGAGTAACTCGGCGTCTCATCAGGATCCAAACTGTTTGTTACTGTTACTATGTTTTTGAAACAAAAATGAAGAAATAAAAAAAATGAAAATTTATAGCAGACGACAAAGTTAGCAGACGACAGAGTTTGGCAGCGAAAGGGTTAACAAAGTGTATATCTTCTTTCTGCAACGACATCGAACATAAATATGTCGGAAACAGATGATAAATACCTTTCTGTATTTTTCGAAAAGATTAGAATTGCTTTTGTTTTATTTTGAATGCATGTAGTTTGGATTGACAAATACGTTCTACTTGTATATATCAAGTGTTCATCTACTAAAACAGTACTTCTTTCTATCCTTTAACTCTTCCGCTGCCAACTTTGTCGTCTGCTACAATGTTCAGTGTTTCTTTATGTTTTGTTTCATAACATAGTAACAAACAGTTTGGGTCCTGATGAGACGCCGAGTTACTCGACGTCTCATCTGGATCCAAAATGTTTGTATATCTAATGACAGATATGACAATGGCAGCGAAAGAGATAAATCGTTCGCTGGAACCTATTGTCGTCTGCAAAATGTGTATATACCTTTCTTTTTTAATTATATTGCTTTCTTTTTAAGAAAGAACTTAACAAGACATTAATTGTTTGACTACTGATTACACGCATATAACCTAGATCCCCACTGATTGCATATGTTTAACTTCCTATTACACGCATATAACCTAGATCCCCACTGAGTGCATATGTATTCACAGAGTCGTCTTTGGCAGCGAGTTAGTTTAACAACGGTTATTTACACAATTCCCAAAATTGTTTTGAATTGAATTGTTGAATCCCAGAGATGAAAACACGATGTTCAGCCATTCCTTGGTATGTTATTAAAGATACAAAAACATGTTGTTGTGTTGTGCTTAAGGGATTTAAATCATCGATCTGTTACACTTCACTGTAAAGTATGTTTTCTTTTGCTTCGGTATTCAAAACTCTGTTTAGTATATATTTGTCCAATAGAGGCGCATTTGACTATTTGCAACACAGAGTAGACCATGGACAAACAGCTCCTGCATTATCTGTCTGACGAAAGCCTGCTATGTTTGCTATGAGTTGTATAGATCTGATTCTACAGTTTCTGCTATGATAAGATTTCCTTGTTTATTATGACATTATAAAACTTTAGCTAATTAACCCTTTCCTCCATGAATATTTATGTAAGAAATGATGACGTCATTGATATTAATTAGATAAATGTGATTTGTTATTGTAGCGCTTGGTCACAGAAATTTTGGCATTACCAGAAACAGTAGAATCATATCTATATTATAGCATAAGTAAATAGAGCAGACCCTGACCAGACGGCTCCTATAGGAGCCGTCTGATCTGGGTCTACTCTGTTTGCAAAGGCATAGAAAGGAGTATTTATGGAGTAAATGGTTAAGATTCATACAGTCGTTACTTTATTAACCCATTTGCGCCCAGTGAATTCTTCCATGCTTGTATATCGGATTAGTCTATCTTTTATCTAAGGGATGTCTGGTCTAAATTTTCATTTTTGTTTGTTTTATATTGAATTTTCTATCAGCAAACAGTGTAGACTCTGATAAGACGCCGCAATATGTTTGCATACGTCCCATATATGGGATCGTGGGAGCAAATGCGTTAATATACATTAGGTAAGGAGTTGACCTTTTGTTTTACTGAGCATTACTCGGTAGGAAATGGCTTATAATTTCAACTCGAAGCTTACTCTATTATATTTTCTTTCAAGCGTATAATCAGAATGTCAGTCAGTTTGAGACGTAATGAGACGCTGTGTTATTCAGTCTCTCATCTGGATCGAGACTGTTTGAAATGGTGATCACACATTGACTAGCACCAGACTAAATATATAATACCCCCCCCCCCCTTTATGCCATGCTAAGCCTGTTTGCTGTTCATAGAATAGAATTTTTAGCAGCGTTTGTCTCGGTTATCAGTCTACAATATACAAGTTTGAAACAGCTTCCAAATAAAACCACGGTGTTCATATAATCGGGGAGTTTCAAGCGCATCAATCTTTATTGTCCCGAAATTTGTAGAGTTCTGTTTTAACTTGTTTTCTTCAAATTGCTATTTGTCTTAAAACATCGTATTCTAAGCTTAGCGTGACCGGTCTGGCGTTTTCAAACATCAATTAAAGCTGGCTGTGATTAGAATCAAAACTGTTTGACACACAGTTAATTTTGAACAAATAGGACGCATCTTGCTAACGATCAGAGAAATAATGGCATCATGAAAAAGTATTAACTGATTCATTTTATAATTGCATGTGAATACCGACTGCTTTGCATTTGACAGAAGATGTAGAATAGAATTTATTGTTTCGTATTATCCTGCATTAAACCCCATCTAAACCTGAACAAACAACAACTTATATCTTTTTAAGCAGGTGCCTGCTTAATGCAGGGTAAAAGTCATGCAGAAAGCTCCCAGAGGAGCTGCAACCTGTCTGAATGACCGAAACACACACTCAGCGAAACTGCTAAACCGTCACTTTCAACTTTCTATTTTGAAGAGAAAAATATTTCACACAGTCTTCAGTTTTTTAGCAAATAATTGTTATCCTATTTGCTACTGATTTATACAAATAAAATGTAATGGCTGTAGAAGTCAAACGTGACGGCTGGCTTTCAACCGGTTTTTCTGCAAGAGATCCCAGTGCAAATTGTCGAACATGTAAAAAATAGGTTCATGTTAATTCATAGGCCCAAGCCAATATGAAAACCACAAACAATGGCGAGAATGACGATTGAAGAATGCAACAGAGCCGTCGGAATTATTGATGTTGGAACGCCAATAAGACAGACAGGCTCCACATTTATATCACCCAACAACTTTCTTATAAATCCCTTTCTCATTTATAACCAATCATGTGTTCCACGTATCCAAACCTTGTTGCAAATATTCTTGCACCCCTTTTCAATATTATAAAACACGAGTTGACGGTTAAACAGTTTTGTCTACTGTACACTTTTAGAGAGGTTTGATAGTATTAGTAAATATAACAGATCCTGATCAAAACAGCAGAGGCTGATCAGATGGCTCCTGTCGAAGCCGACTGATCTAGGTCTACTCTGGTTGCAAATGCGTTAATGGCGCCTCTATATGGTAGAGAGTCATATTGGCTTCAGGAAAAGACAAACCATCTAAAGTATTCATTCACTATGTCAAGCATTTTGTCTTATAAAAACTGCAATTGCATCGTTATGTTTCCCTATAGGCATTGTCGTCATTTAAGAAGTGGCAAATGCACGTTTCACGTGCCTAGGATAACTAACAATAAAACACATTATTATATTATAATTTAGCCTGCTGTGGCGGCGAATGAGTGATTACCTGTGCAAATAGTTTGGATCCAGAAGAGACCCCGAGTAACTCGGCGTCTCATCAGGATCCAAAATATTTGACACGCTGACTGCATGTTGGCAGACATACTCATTATAGCTTGAATCATGAAATTGTAGCAGGGGAAAATTATGTAAAACCAATTTGCTAAGCAGGCTACAGGTAACGCGAGATTATTTAAAAAAAGCATTCGACTGAAAGAGAAGAACGATAGTTATGTTCCACAAAACGTTGAAATAGGATAATGCAGAGACATGAAATAAATTGCGTATGCTTTTAGAATATTTTAGCCATGGCAACAGATATAAATGTGCGTACTCAGATACTAAAATCGACATTTCTCCACCAAACCCTATATGTTGTAACTACGCTTTACAATAGTATTTTCGAGACAATTCTAAAGAGTAGTCACAACACAGGGTTTGGTGAGATATAAAAGAGATTTTCTTGAAAATGTTTTGATTTATACATCATATCTGGACCCCTGATTAGCCCGTTACTTTATGACTATTCATGTAAGAAATAAAAGCGTAATGGTTATTAAAACCTGAACTGCCATGAAGATAGATCTGTGATATAACATGCAAACAGTTTGGATCCAGGAGATACTCTGCATAACTAAGAATCCAAACTGTTTGACACTCTGTTTATTTAACCCATTACCTCATAGGCTATTAACACTTTGAATACATCTACCGAAAAGGAGCATTAACTAAAGGAAATGATGTTTTTAGAATTGTGTAGTGTTGAAACCATTGTAATAAATATAGCATTTGCTCCTATGGATCAAATGCTCTATTTATCATATTGGTTTCAAAAGGTGACTTTTACAGAGGCGTAGAAAGGGTTATTTATGGAGGAAAGAGTTAATAAGTTAAATTTGATTAGAAATTCGGCGAAGAAATCGGAAACAAATTATCATAACATCTGCATCAACTTGGCAATTGTTCGAGTTGATTTACGGGGAAATATCTCGAAATATAGTTAACAAGTTAACACGCTGCTGGGAATTCTGGCGTCTAACGTTTCTTTATATTACTATGCACTAATCCTTGCAGTGCTGGAAACTAGTCACTAATGTAATTTGCAAACAATGTAGGCCCAGATGAGAGGGCTCATAGAAGAGCACTCTCATCAGTGTCTACACTGTTTGTCATGTTACACATTTCTTTCGAAAAATTCCGAAATATTCACCATAAGATTCACCTGTTTGAACTTTGGGTTAGTCCATTTGAAAATCAACATTGTACGGGTTATATATTACACATCAAACACCAACATTATGTTTGAAAACACTTGAGTATTGAATGGCTATGAGATGTTCAAACGTGTTTAACTGCGATATATTTTAAAATGTTTGCCCATTTCGAGGGATCATCAAATTTACCGAGGCCAATAGGTCTGATGTGACCAGCAGCGATTTATAATGTGAACACAATACAAAGAAAATGCGCCAATTGAGAAACCTGCAACGGAATATTTCAAGGTACCGTTTTACATGTCTTAAGTGGCCATTCATTTATTGAACAAATGAGCCTTAAACAGCAGGTGGTTTCTTAAAGCAAGACAAATGTAATGCAAATGGCTCCAATGGGAGCTTTTTGCATTGCTTTGACCTACATTTAGTTACCACCTTTAAGACAGGTCATATTTAGACTACATTGTAATGTTCGCTAAAGACATGCTCTACGTACAAGAAGAAAACAAAATGTTACCGTAAAGCTGCCAACCTATGCAATCGTTTATTTATCAGTTAATGTGTATTGGATGGTTAGATGGTACCATGTTAATCAATTGAAACTAGGTCAATGGGAGCTTACATAACACGCTCGTTGATATCCTTCTTTGAACACCAATAAGTATCAGGGAAATACTTGCCTTATAATTGTGAACTGCGATGTCCCTGTCCATAGGATTTTAGATATGTTACAACTACATGTATGTAAAACAATATTATACATACAAATATGTAATGGCAAACCTTTCATGGCATACAGCTAGTAAGTATAAAGTAAATACAGGACAGACAGAATTAGAGAGTGTCGTAAGAGACAGACAGACAAGACATGGGATGGAAAAGGGGAAATATAGAAAGAATATGACAAAATATGCTTAACTTCATTTAATGATCAGATACCAAATGAAACTATATTTGCACGTACTCGTACAATTATAGTAAGACACGTATTACAAACTAAAACCTTCGCTTTTTCTTAGATGTTGTATTGTACCTAGGCTTCGTATAAATGTTCTAAACATATTTATTGCGCGGGAGCCTGAAGGCCCCGCGCTATATATGGAACGCTGGCATTGGAATTTCACTGGTAGGAGGGCTGATTTATCAAGAATTGTGATTGAATTTTAATTTGTCTTTATGATAATAAAAAACATCATAATTATATGGAATAATACAAGTTCATATAGTTGGAAGCAGGTCGACATACTTTTTTTCAGTGTAGAATTGTTTGTTTTTTGGAAATGAAAATATTAGAAAATTATTTGTCCTAGGTCAGGTCTAATAAAACATTTAATACCGCAACGGAAGGATCATGAACGATAACAGTCGAGGAAATAACTAAAATGTTGCGGAACCGACAACTTTCGCATTCGGAGAGTACGCTTATGACAACCGTTTAAAACATGGGCGGGGCTTAATTAGTCGAGATGTTTCGATGGAAAATCACCTAAAATAACAGTTTCTAAAGGACCAGGGGCACGGAACGGAAGAGCGTTTGTTAGTTACTATGGCAATCCGACTGAAAATGTTTAGATTAGAAATCGGATATTTGTGTGGATATGCGATTATAAGATATCAACTTATAAATATTAATGATGTCTTTATGTCTTACATGAATATTTAACAATATGTGGGATAAGGTGTCCAGTGTGAGACTGTAAGGGTTATTGTATAACTAGGACTATCTGACTGAAATGGCTGCTGTTTCAGGGATCCTTTTTTGTGTTACTAGGGCATAGGAGTAATACAGACTATATATATATTATATAAAACACAATTGATTATTATTCACTATTCAGTAATCCGCGCCTGTGATGCTTTGCATCAATGGTTTTCTTGTATTTTGACATAATGCTTACGGCCCAATGTCCCATGGACAGGTCAGAGCTAAGACAGATCAGGGTGGTGCTTACCCAAATACTAAAATTGCCATTTCTCCATCAAACCCTATAGTATAGTGTTTGGTGGAGAAATAAAGGAGTTATTCTTGAAAATATTTTAATTTAGGCATCTTATCTGGACCTCTGACATGATCAGCCAAGCAACGATTGACTCTGAATCATTTTCGGAACATCAGGGTGGGTATGAAGAAGGTTTTCAAAGCAACGGCTGACTCAGGCGAGTTGAAATGTGAAAACCAAAAAGAACACTCGAAAGAGAAGGGCTGCTGTGTAATAAGTTACCACGTTACCTACATGGACATCAAACTTGGTAGGTAAAGTCCTAATAATTTATTTTAACGAATGATTCGGTGAATGCAGTATACGTTCCCGTTGGTTTCTGTAGCAATCAAATGTTCTCGTTTATATCGATACAAACAAGCCTTTCCTTTTCATTCTCTTCAGCAATAAGTTAATTTCAAGCAACATAGATTAAGATTCTGAAGTCATTTAGTCACTCAACATTTTCAAACATATGAGCAACATACTAAAACGTCTCGCTAATGCGACCATGTAACAGAGCTCCAGTTAAGATCCGTAAATTACATCATTTCAGAAATAACTTCTTTATTTCTCCAGCAAACCGTATACTGTGACCACTCTTTAGAATCGTCTCTTTGAGACGATTCTAAAGAATGGTCACAGTATAGGGTTTTCTGGAGAAATAACGACTTTAGTATTTGGGTACGCACCTTAATCTGTAGCTCTGATTTAATTTATTAACATGGTGACTTAATACATGGCACAAAAATAATGCAGAAAGCCCCTGTAGGATTTCTTTTAATAACGTGTGTCAATTTGTCCATTAAACAAATACCTGTTTTAAAATCGAGAAGTGTGCTTCTTTTGAGTGGCTGATGTACGCGAAATGTTACTGTACATCATTAATGGATGAATGTACTGTAGAGAAAAGTAATATATTAGCATCGTCATTTCATTTAATTTAATTTCCCAAAATAGCAGTACATCCGTAGTTTATATTCAGAAGAGACACATACTTCAACTTATTGTCTCGATCCAAATAGATAACAAATATTAATTAAAACCTTGTCTATTCATGTGTTATGCACATTTGAAAATTGATTTTAATTCTTATCTTGCTGCTAATACATCATGTCTACTTACACCTTTTGCTTTCAATTCGTTTAACTCGTTCGACGCTGAATATGTAGAGCGGAATAGTCCATTAGTGTTTAATGGTATAGTCCATATAGTATGAAAGGGTAAAAATTGCGAGAGGATTTTGAATTTCGTTTTCTGCATCCAAAGTGTTAGGCTTTTCAGATCAAAGCTGTTTCAAATTGTCAATGGATTCGCTTTTATTGGGATACGGGTAAACCCTTTCGCTAATGAACAATTATGCACTAATTTATGATTTTAATGTAAAATTTTCAAGGGAATTTATGGCTTATTAAGTGCTTGGGTGGCGGTCGTAAAACGTTTCCCCGTACTTTATTCTCAGTGTTGTTATATTTTCTGGTCCTTCCAGGTCATTAGTTTAATGTTATTAGTTATGAAAATTGAATACTGCTTAAGCCGGTGGTAGTGAGCGTGAGTAGTGTTGCACTTTTAATAACTGCTCATGAACATATTCAATAAAACCGAGTCTGAAATTTCTGTTTTTGCATTGCTGCTTTTACATGAACTTTCAAATGGTCTCCTGTTTTCAAAATTTACTTTAGACAAAAACTGCTGAGAAAGATTTATATGTTGTCTTAAGTAAACTGAGCAGATCCTTATTAGACAACTCTAACAAGAGTTGTCTGATATTGGTCTTTTCTGTTTGCAAAGGCGTTAAAAGAATTTTCTATATGCGAAAAACACTTGATAGTTCATTTTGCTGCTGTTCATGTATGTACATTAGACCTAGATTACATGGTTTTATTTCAGATTTTGCAAGATAACAAACGTCCTAATTGAGTATTATTCCTTCTCCCGCATTCCGCGACGTGTCTCCCAATTGCAAATAGCTTGGATCACGATGGACTGCCGAGTAACTCGGCGTCCTATCAGTAACCAAGCTGTTTGACTCAACGGCAATGGTTTCTCATAAGCTTGATCGGATCGGAGGTATATCAAAATGTGGACAGACATATTTTTACTGCGGGATAACAGTTATCATTTAACCCTTTCCGACATAGGCTATGTTTTAGACCATACCACTTTGAATAAATCTACCGAAAGGAGCATTTTCTATAGAAAAGGAAAAGTTTAGAATTGTGTAGTTTTGAAACCACTGTGATAAACAGTTTGCTCCTGTGGAGCAAATGTTCTATTTATCACAACGGTTTAATACTGGGACTTTTACAGAGGCGTCAAAAGGCGTCAATATGAGGGAATGGATTAACATTCAATGGAAAATATAAAAGTGATAATATTTGCACATATTCTAGGTATAGATGACGGTATGGCACCCCTTATAACTGGTTTCATCAGGATCAAAACTGATAATGACCGCAAAACATAAGGAATACAGTTTTACTCAGATATCTAGTTTTGAAGATATTTTCTATTCAAGACAATTAGCCAAGCTTAAAGTCACGTTGCGTAATACCGTTGATGTCTAATCATATAACAAATCGTTTGACTCTTTCACTGCCAAATAGTGTCGTGTGCAAAACTTGTCGTCTGGTATAAATTTCATTTGGTACTCTTTTTCATTATCTTTCAAAAACAAAATTATCACAGAAACAAACAGTTTGGATCCTGATGAGACGTCGAGTTATTCGAGTTGTTTTCCGGTTCTAAACAGCTTGTCCTAGTAATCACTGTTTATGGTATTGGTAGTGAAAGTGTTAATTACGTTCTACACGTTTGTTTCATGTGTGTGACAAATGGGTCGGATATTGCAATTTACTCTTTTATAACACCCTTGACCTATTTTTATGTGATCTTTGCAAACAGTTGGGATCCAGATGAGACGCCAAGTAACCCTTTGTTGTATTAGTACTCAACTTTGCTATGCTAATGCAGTGTGGTGTTTATAGGAACTAAGAGAAATATGTACTTTGAGACTTGTAGCAGAACGTTTGCGGCAGTAGTATTTTCGTCACGTGTTTAACCCATAGGTAACCTGATAGGCTATTTAGATCCAGCCTCTTTGAAAGAAGCATTTACTAGGAAAAAGGAAAGGTTTAGAATTGTGTGGTATTGAAACCATTGTGATAAATAGAGCATTTGCTTCATAGGAGCAAATGATATGCATGTAATTATGACAATGGTTTCAAAAAGTAACTTTACAGAGGTACTCAAAAGGCGTCAATATTAGGGAATGGTTTAAAGGGTAAATCAGATTCGTTGAGGTCTAATCCCTTTACCTCGCCTGTTAATTGTCATGAATATTCATGCTCGAAATCATGACATCATTAATATCAATTAACCCATTACCTCATAGGCTATTTTAGATACAACCTCTTTGAATAAATCTACCAAAAAGGAGCATTAACTAGAGAAAAGGAAAATGTTAGAATTTTGTAGTTTGAAACCATTGTGATAAATATAGCATTTGCTCCTATAGGAGCAAATGCTCTATTTGTCACAATGGTTCCACAAAGTGACTTTTACAGAGTCGCCAAAAGTCGTCAATATGAGGGAATGGGTTAACTTAAACTCTATAGTGGCATATGAACAAGGGAATATCTGATTTTGGCAGAGGCCGTAGTTATATATCAATATTATCCCATAAGCAAACACAACAGACGCTGACCAGGAGCTGTCTGATCTGGGTCTAATCTGTTTGCAAAACGCTACGTTAAATGCGTAAATGAGGAGTAAATTTTAATAAGAATAACCCTTTCGACGTCAATTTCTAATTGTCGTCTGCATTCAAATTTTGTTGAATTATTCGGTAAAATAAGGAAATAAGATAAATAAATGCAAATTTCAAAGGAATAAAGCACATATATAGAAATAGTGTTTGAGACAAAACGTGAAATCTCTGATGAGACGCCGCCTTGAATAGGCGGCGTCTGGAATTGCACTACATGTACATGTATTTGCCGTGGTGCATTTTTGCGACATTGGCGGTAAAAGGGTTTTTGACACTAAATCAACAGTTTCTCCAATACAAACTGAAACGAATCGAACCTCCGACTAAGTAGACTTTAAAAAAGATGTCATATTTACAGAAGGATAAGGACCAAAGGGATAAGTGTTTGTACATGTAATACTTTCGGAGCTACAGGTAAAGGTACATACACAAAAACTAAAAGAGACGATTCTAAAGAGTGGTCACAACACAGGGTTTGGTGGAGAAATAAAGAAGTCATTCTTGAAAATGTTTTGATTTACGCATCTTATCTGTAACTCTATACTATATTTGAATATTACAAACATTTTGAAAAGTCACTATAATAACCCTTTCCCCATGAATATCCTTGTAAGATGTTATGACATCATGGATATCTAGCAGCTGATTGTTTATACGTGTATATGAATACAATGGTATTTGACAATAGCATAAACTGTAGAATCAGGTCTGTATTATTTCATAAGCAAACAGAACAAGCCCTTGTCTGGTGATTCTACTGAGTCAAATCTGTTTGAGACCTCTACCAGGAAAAGGGTTAAATTTCAAGACACTATTTCTTCATGACTTCTCTTGTTTCATCAAAACAACATGATGAAAAGTGTCAAGTTGTATGGATTCTTGTCCTGTTATCTTTGAACGTAATAAGTTAACCACGAAAGTTCAGTCATGTTTCAAATATATGTTTTCATCATTTCAGTGAGTGATGTGTTTAGAATCCTGTAAACAATATTTTTACTTAGTATAATTACCAATATGATCAGCTCTTACACTGTTAATGGCAGTGTCTATGCAAACAGTCTGGAGTTGCATCAGACGCCGAGTTACGCCAAGTCTCATTAGAATCCACACTGTTTTTACTGTTATTTTGGTTTGTCTTTAACCCATTACCTCTTCGGCTATTTTTAGATACAACTTCTTTGAATAAATCTGCCGAAAAGGAGCATTATCTAGGGAAAAGTAAAATTTTAGACTTTTGTAGTTTGAAACCATTGTGATAAATAGAGCATTTGCTCCTATAGGAGCAAATGCTCTATTTATCACAATGGTTTCATTAAGTTACTTTTACAGAGTCGTCAAAAGTCGTCAATATGAGGGAATGGATTAAATATAAAGGAAAAAATATTTAAAATAGGACTCAGAATACAAACTTTGCAGACGATAAAACTTGAGAGCAAAGGAGCGAAGAAGTTTTATGACACACCACACAGATTGTTCGCTAACCAATTTTTGTCGTCTGCAAACTTTGTCTTCTGCTAAAATCTTTTTTATTTTTTTCATTTTGGTTAAAGAGCAGTCACAACAACCAACCGTTTGGACCCTCATGAGACGCCGTGTTACACGGCGTCTCATCTGGATCCAAACTGTTTGCACGGGTAAATACAAATGCGACATTGGCAGCAAATGAGATAAAGGGGTACTTAACTTATATCGATAGCTGTATATTACTCTTTCACTGCTGCGTCTGCTTCAATTTTATTTTTTAACGTATTGCCCTTTTATTTCCAAAAACAAAGCATCATAAACAAGTATCACTCAATGTTGATTCTGATAAGAGGCCAAGTAATTCGACAATCTCATCTGGATTCAAACTGTTTGCATAAGTGATCAAAGATTCGCCATTGTGTAGAAAGAGATCCGATGAAAACATTTTATTGGCGAAACAATACTTATTATCAGCGAGACTCTATATGCATGTATGTGTGATCACTAAAGTTTAAAAAACGGCTCAAAATAAACCATCGACAGGATACAGATGTACTTTAAATATTCCACAGATGAAAATAATGATGAGTTTTTTTGTTTTTTTTCTTGTGATGTTTTTCATACTAAAACGAATCGCTGATACTTTTTACCAGATGTTTGCACTCAAATGAGACGCTAAGTGTCTTTTTGTCTCAGTAGGACCGTCTCTCAGAAGAAAAGAAATGAAAGAGACAATATCTGGGGACAAATTAAGAGAGTGACAATTTTAGTCCGACAGCGTATACTCAGCATGTTAAAATTTAAAGTAATGTAGGCTTAACCCATTCACTTATAGGCTATTTTTATACCCTACCACTTACCGAAAAGGAGCATATACTAGGGTAAAGGAAACTGAGAATTTTGTAGTTTTGAAAGCATTGTGATAAATAGAGCATTTGCTCCTGTGGCACAAATGTTCTATTTATCATAATGGTTTCAGACAGAGACTTTTACAGAGATGTCAAACGCGTCAATATGAGGGAATGGATTAACATTCTATGGAAATATAAGTGATAATATTTGCATATATTCTAGGTATAGATGGCAGTATGGCACCCCTTATAACTGGATTCATCAGGATCCAAACTGATAATGAACGCGAAACATAAGGAATAAAGTTTTACTCAGATATCTGGATTTTTAAGATATTTTCTATTCAAGACAATTGGCCAAGCTCAAATTCTGAAGGGTGGTGATCCCCCGAAAGCAAAAATTGCAACACAAAAAGAGAAAATTGTAGACTCGGTTTGATTGAGTCTGTTCATGAGCAGTAATTGAAAGTGCAACACTGCTCACGCCCCCTAGCACCGGCTTAAGCGGTATTCAATTTTCAGAACAAGAAGTACTGAAATTCATGATCTCGAAGGATCAGAAGGTATGACAACACTGAGAATGAAGTACGGGGCGACGTTTTACGGCAGCCACACAAGCACTTAACACCTGCTGTTGTGAAGATTATAAATTCTGAAGGGTGGTGATCCCCCCAAAAGCAAAAATTGCAACACAAAAAGAGAAAATTGCAGACTCGGTTTGATTGAGTCTGTTCATGAGCAGTAATTGAAAGTGCAACACCTCAAAGTCACGTTGATGTCTAATCATACAGCAAATCGTTTGACTATTTCTCTGCCAAATAGTGTCGTGTGCAAAATAAGCCATGAACTGCCATGAAGATAGATCTGTGATATAACATGCAAACAGTTTGGATCCAGGCGATACTCTGCATAACTAAGAATCCAAACTGTTTGACACTCTGTTTATTTAACCCATTACCTCATAGGCTGTTTTTAGATATTAACTATTTGAATACAAATAACTAAAGGAAATGATGTTTTTAGAATTGTGTACTTTGTTTAAACCATTGTAGTAAATAATCTTATGGAGCAAATGTTCTATTTATCATACTGGTTTCAAAAGGTGACTTTTACAGAGGCATATAAAGGGTTATTTATGGAGGAAAGAGTTAATAAGTTAAATTTGATTAGAAATTCGGCGAAGAAATCGGAAACAAATTATCATAACATCTGCATCAACTTGGCAATTGCTCAAGTTGATTAATGGGGAAATGTCTCGGAATATAGTTAACAAGTTAACACGCTGCTGGGAATTCTGGCGTCTGACGTTTGTTTATATTACTATGCACTAATCTTTACAGTGCGGGAAACTAGTCACTTATGTCATTTGCAAACAGTGTAGACCCAGATGAGAGCGCTCATAGAGGAACCCTCTTATCAGTGTCTACACTGTTTGTCATGTTACACATTTCTTTCGAAACAATCCGAAATATTCACTATAAGATTGACCTATTTGAACTTTGGATTAGTCCATTTGAAAATCAACATTGTAAGGGTTATATATTACACCTCAAACATGAACAGTATGTTTGAAAACACTTGAATATTGAATAGCTATGAAATGTCCAAACGTGTTGAACTGCGATATATTTTTTAATGGTTTGCCCATTTCGAGGGATCTTCAATTTTACCTAGGCCAATAGGTCTGATGTGACCATCAACGATTGATAATGTGAACATAATACAAAATAACTGTGCAAATCGAGAAACCTGCAACGGAATATTTCAAGGTACCGCTTCACATGTTTTAAGTGGCCATTCATTTATTGAACAAATGAGCCTTAAACAGCAGGCGGTTTCTTAAAGCAAGACAAATGTAATGCAAATGGCTCCAATAGGAGCTTTATGCATTGTTTTGACCTACATTAAGTTAGCACCTGTCCTATAAGTCATATTTAGACTACGTTGTAATGTTCGCTAAAGACATGCTCTACGTACAAGAAGAAAACAAAATGTTACCGTAAAGCTGCCAACCTATGCAATCGTTTATTTATCAGTTAATGTGTATTGGATGGTTAGATGGTACCATGTTAATCAATTGAAACTAGGTCAATGGGAGCTTACATAACACGCTCGTTGATATCCTTCTTTGAACACCAATAAGTATAAGGGAAATACTTGCCTTATAATTGTGAACTGAGAGGTCCCTGTCCATAGGAATTTAGATATGTTACAACTACATGTATGTAAAAAAATAGTATACATACAAATATGTAATGCAAACTTTTCATGGCCTACAGCTAGTAAGTATAAAGTAAAACAAACAGGACAGACAGAACTAGAGAGTGTTGTAAGAGACAGACAGACAAGACATGGGATGGAAAAGGGGAAAGATAGAGAGAATATGACAAAATATGCTTAACTTCATTTAATGACCAGAGACCAAATGAAACTATATTAGCACGTACTCGTACAATTATAGTAAGACACGCATTACAAACTAAAACCTTCGCTTTTTCTTAGATGTTATATTCTACCTAGGCTTTGTATAAATGTTCTAAACATATTCATTGCGCTGGAGCCTGAAGGCCCCGCGCTATATATGGAACGCTGGCATTGGAATTCCACTGGTAGGAGGGCTGATTTATCAAGAATTGCAAGTGAATGTTAATTTGTCTTTATGATAATAAAAACATCATATATGGAATAATACAAGTTTATATAGCAGGTCGATATACTTTTTACAGTGTAGAATTGTTTGTATTTTGGAAATGAAAATATTAGAAAATTATTTCTCCTAGGTCATGGCTAATAAAACATTTAATACCGCAACGGAAGGATCATCAACGATAACAGCCGAGGAAATGACTAAACTGTTGCGGAACCGACACCTTTCGCATTCGAAGAGTACGCTTATGACAAGAGTATGCTTATGACAACAGTTTAGTAAAAATATTTCGATGGAAAATCCACTAAATTGACAGTTTTTAAAGGACCAGGGGCACGGAACTGAAGTGCGTTTGTTAGTTACTATGGCAATCCGACTGAAAATGCTTAGATTTGAAATCGGATATCTGTGTGCATATGCGATTATAAGATATCAGCTTATAAATATTCATGATGTCTTTATGTCTTACATGAATATTTAACAATATGGGGGATAAGGTGTCCAGTGTGAGACTGGAAGGGTTATTGTATAACTAGGACCATCTGACTGAAAGTGCGGCTGTTTCAAGGATCCTTTGTGGTGAAACGGAAGAATTGTGTTGTGTTACTAAGGCCATAGGAGTAATACAGACATTTTGTTGACAATACATTATATAAAACACAATCGATTATTATTCACTATTCAGTAATCCGCGCCTGTGATGTTTTGCATCAATGGTTTTCTTGTATCTTTGATATAATGCTTACAGCCCAATGTATCGGGGACATGTCGGAGCTAAGACAGATAGATGTGCTTACCCAAATACTAAAATCGCCATTTCTCCACCAAACCCTATAGTATAGTGTTTGGTGGATATATAAAGGATATTTAAATTTAGGCATCTTATCTGGACCTCTGACATGTTCAGCCCAGCAACGATTGATTCTGAATCATTTTCGGAACATCGGGATGAGTATGAAGCAGGTGTTCATAGCAACGGCTGACTCAGGCGAGTTGAAATGTGAAAACCAAAACGAACACTCGAAAGAGAAGGTCTGCTGTGTAATAAGTTACCACATTACCTACATGGACATCAAACTTGGTAGGTAAAGTCCTAATAATTTATTTTAACGAATGATTCGATGAATGCGGAATGCGTTCGCGTCGGTTTCTGTAGCAATCAAATGTTCTCGTTTATGTCGATACAAACAAGATTTTCTTTTTCATGCTCTTCAGCACTAAATTAATTTCAAGTAACATAGATTAAGATTCTGAAGTCATTTTGTCACTCAACATTTTCAAGCATATGAGCAACATACCGAAACGTCTCGCTTATGCGACCATGCAACAGAGCTCCAGTTAAGATGCGTAAATTACCTCATTTCAGAAATAACTTCTTTATTTCTCAAGCAAACCGTATACGGTGACCACTCTTTAGAATCGTCTCTTTGAGACGATTCTAAAGAATGGTCACAGTATAGGGTTTTCTGGAGAAATAACGACTTTAGTATTTGGATACGCACCTTAATCTGTAGCTCTGAATTAATTTATTAACATGGTGACTTAATACATGGCACAAAAATAATGCAGAAAGCCCCTGTAGGATTTCTTTTAATAACGTGTGTCAATTTGTCCATTAAACAAATACCTGTTTTAAAATCGAGAAGTGTGCTTCTTTTGAGTGGCTGATGTACGCGAAAAGTTACTGTACATCATTAATGGATGAATGTACTGTAGAGAAAAGTAATATATTAGCATCGTCATTTTATGTAATTTCCCAAAATAGCAGTACATCCGTAGTTTATATCCAGAAGAGACACATACTTCAACTTATTGTCTCGATCCAAATAGATAACAAATATTAATTAAAACCTTGTCTATTCATGTGTTATGCACATTTGAAAATTGATTTTAATCCTTAGCTTGCTGCTAATACATCATGTCTACTTACACCTTTTGCTTTCAATTCGTTTAACTCGTTCGACGCTGAATATGTAGAGCGGAATAGTCCATTAGTGTTTAATGGTATAGTCCATATAGTATGAAAGGGTAAAAATTGCGAGAGGATTTTGAATTTCGTTTTCCGCATCCAAAGTGTTAGGCTTTTCAGATCAAAGCTGTTTCAAATTGTCAATGGATTCGCTTTTAGTGGGATACGGGTAAACCCTTTCGCTAATGAACAATTATGCACTAATTTATGATTTTAATGTAAAATTTTCAAGGGAATTTATGGCTTATTAAGTGCTTGGGTGGCGGCCGTAAAACGTTTCCCCGTACTTTATTCTCAGTGTTGTTATATTTATTTCTGGTCCTTCGAGATCATTAGTTTAATGTTATTAGTTATGAAAATTGAATACTGCTTCAGACGGTGGTAGGGAGCGTGAGTAGTGTTGCACTTTTAATAACTGCTCATGAACACATTCAATAAAACCGAGTCTGAAATTTCTGTTTTTGCATTGCTACTTTTACATGTACTTTCAAATGGTCTCCTACTTTCAAAATTTACTTTAGACAAAAACCACTGAGAAAGATTTATATGTTGTCTTAAGTAAACTGAGCAGATCCTGATTAGACAACTTTAACAAGAGTTGTCTGATATTGGTCTTTTCTGTTTGCAAAGGCGTTAAAAGAATTTTCTATATGCGAAAAAACACTTGATAGTTCATTTTGCTGCTGTTCATGTATGTACATTAGACCTAGATTACATGGTTTTATTTCAGATTTTGCAAGATAACAAACGTCCTAATTGAGTATTATTCCTTCTCCCGCATTCCGCGACGTGTCTCCCAATTGCAAATAGCTTGGATCACGATGGACTGCCGAGTAACTCAGCGTCCTATCAGTAACCAAGCTGTTTGACTCAACGGCAATGGTTTCTCATAAGCTTGATCGGATCGGAGGTATATCAAAATGTGGACAGGCATATTTTTACTGCGGGATAACAGTTATCATTTAACCCTTTCCGACATAGGCTATGTTTTAGACCATACCACTTTGAATAAATCTACCGAAAAGGAGCATTTTCTATAGAAAAGGAAAAGTTTAGAATTGTGTAGTTTTGAAACCACTGTGATAAACAGTTTGCTCCTGTGGAGCAAATGCTCTATTTATCACAACGGTTTAATACTGGGACTTTTACAGAGGCGTCAAAAGGCGTCAATATGAGGGAATGGATTAACATTCTATGGAAAATATCAGTGATAATATTTGCACATATTATAGGTATAGATGACAGTATGGCACCCCTTATAACTGGTTTCATCAGGATCAAAACTGATAATGACCGCGAAACATAAGGAATACAGTTTTACTCAGATATCTAGTTTTGAAGATATTTTCTATTTAAGACAATTAGCCAAGCTTAAAGTCACGTTGCGTAATACCGTTGATGTCTAATCATATAACAAATCGTTTGACTCTTTCACTGCCAAATAGTGTCGTGTGCAAAACTTGTCGTCTGGTATAAATTTCATTTGGTACTCTTTTTCATTATCTTTCAAAAACAAAATTATCACAGAAACAAACAGTTTGGATCCTGATGAGATGTCGAGTTATTCGAGTTGTTTTCCGGTTCTAAACAGCCTGTCCTAGTAATCACTGTTTATGGTATTGGTAGTGAAAGTGTTAATTACGTTCTACACGTTTGTTTCATGTGTGTGACAAATGGGTCGGATATTGCAATTTACTCTTTTATAACACCCTTGACCTATTTTTATGTGATCTTTGCAAACAGTTGGGATCCAGATGAGACGCCAAGTAACCCTTTGTTGTATTAGTACTCAACTATGTTATGCTAATGCAGTGTGGTGTTTATAGGAACTAAGAGAAATATGTACTTTGAGACTTGTAGCAGAAGTCAACGTTTGCGGCAGTAGTTTTTTCGTCACGTGTTTAACCCATAGGTAACCTGATAGGCTATTTAGATCCAGCCTCTTTGAAAGAAGCATTTACTAGGAAAAAGGAAAGGTTTAGAATTGTGTGGTATTGAAACCATTGTGATAAAAAGAGCATTTGCTTCATAGGAGCAAATGATCTGCATGTAATTATGACAATGGTTTCAAAAAGTAACTTTACAGAGGTACTCAAAAGGCGTCAATATTAGGGAATGGTTTAAAGGGTAAATCAGATTCGTTGAGGTCTAAACCCTTTACCTCGCCTGTTAATTGTCATGAATATTCATGCTCGAAATCATGACATCATCAATATCAATTAACCCATTACCTCATAGGCTATTTTAGATACAACCTCTTTGAATAAATCTACCAAAAAGGAGCATTAACTAGAGAAAAGGAAAATGTTAGAATTTTGTAGCTCCTATAGGAACAAATGCTCTATTTGTCACAATTGTTTCACAAAGTGACTTTAACAGAGTCGCCAAAAGTCGTCAATATGAGGGAATGGGTTAACTTAAACTCTATAGTGGCATATGAACAAGGGAATATCTGATTTTGGCAGAGGCCGTAGTTATATATCAATATTATCCCATAAGCAAACACAACAGACGCTGACCAGGAGCTGTCTGATCTGGGTCTAATCTGTTTGCAAAACGCTACGTTAAATGCGTAAATGAGGAGTAAATTGTTAATGCGAATAACCCTTTCGACGTCAAATTTCTAATTGTCGTCTGCATTCAAATTTTGTTGAATTATTCGGTAAAATAAGGAAATAAGATAAATAAATGCAAATTTCAAAGGAATAAAGCACATATATAGAAATAGTGTTTGAGACAAAACGTGAAATCTCTGATGAGACGCCGCCTTGAATAGGCGGCGTCTGATCTGGAATTGCACTACATGTACATGTATTTGCCGTGGTGCATTTTTGCGACATTGGCGGTAAAAGGGTTTTTGACACTAAATCAACAGTTTCTCCAATACAAACTGAAACGAATCGAACCTCCGACTAAGTAGACTTTAAAAAAGATGTCATATTTTACAGAAGGATAAGGACCAAAGGGATAAGTGTTTGTACATGTAATACTTTCGGAGCTACAGGTAAAGGTACATACACAAAAACTAAAAGAGACGATTCTAAAGAGTGGTCACAACATAGGGTTTGGTGGAGAAATAAAGAAGTCATTCTTGAAAATGTTTTGATTTACGCATCTTATCTGTAACTCTATACTATATTTGAATATTACAAACATTTTGAAAAGTCACTATAATAACCCTTTCCCCATGAATATCCTTGTAAGATGTTATGACATCATGTATATCTAGCAGTTGATTGTTTATACGTGTATATGAATACAATGGTTTTTGACAATGGCATAAACTGTAGAATCAGGTCTGTATTATTTCATAAGCAAACAGAACAAGCCCTTGTCTGGTGATTCTACTGAGTCAAATCTGTTTGAGACCTCTACCAGGAAAAGGGTTAAATTTCAAGACACTATTTCTTCATGACTTCTCTTGTTTCATCAAAACAACATGATGAAAAGTGTCAAGTTGTATGGATTCTTGTCCTGTTATCTTTGAACGTAATAAGTTAACCACGAAAGTTCAGTCATGTTTCAAATATATGTTTTCATCATTTCAGTGAGTGATGTGTTTAGAATCCTGTAAACAATATTTTTACTTAGTATAATTACCAATATGATCAGCTCTTACACTGTTAATGGCAGTGTCTATGCAAACAGTCTGGAGTTGCATCAGACGCCGAGTTACGCTAAGTCTCATTAGAATCCACACTGTTTTTTACTGTTATTTTGGTTTGTTTTTAACCCATTACCTCTTAGGCTATTTTTAGATACTTCTTTGAATAAATCTGCCGAAAAGGAGCATTATCTAGGGAAAAGTAAAATTTTAGACTTTTGTAGTTTGAAACCATTGTGATAAATAGAGCATTTGCTCCTATAGGAGCAAATGCTCTATTTATCACAATGGTTTCATTAAGTTACTTTTACAGAGTCGTCAAAAGTCGTCAATATGAGGGAATGGATTAAATATAAAGGAAAAAATATTTAAAATAGGACTCAGAATACAACCTTTGCAGACGATAAAACTTGAGAGCAAAGGAGCGAAGAAGTTTTATGACACACCACACAGATTGTTCGCTAACCAATTTTTGTCGTCTGCAAACTTTGTCTTCTGCTAAAATCTTTTTTATTTTTTTCATTTTGGTTAAAGAGCAGTCACAACAACCAACCGTTTGGACCCTCATGAGACGCCGTGTTACTCGGCGTCTCATCTGGATCCAAACTGTTTGCACGGGTAAATACAAAAGCGACAGTGGCAGCAAATGAGATAAAGGGGTACTTAACTTATATCGATAGCTGTAAATTACTCTTTCAATGCTGCGTCTGCTTCAATTTAATTTTCTTACCGTATTGCCCTTTTATTTCCAAAAACAAAGCATCATAAACAAGTATCACTCAATGTTGATTCTGATAAGAGGCCAAATAATTCGACAATCTCATCTGGATTCAAACTGTTTGCATAAGTGATCAAAGATTCGCCATTGTGTAGAAAGAGATCTGATGAAAACATTGTATTGGCGAAACAATACTTATTATCAGCGAGACTCTATATGCATGTATGTGTGATCACTAAAGTTTAAAAAACGGCTCAAAATAAACCATCGACAGGATACAGATGTACTTTAAATATTCCACGGATGAAAATAATGGTGAGTTTTTTTGTTTTTTTCTTGTGATGTTTTTCATACTGAAACGAATCGCTGATACTTTTTACCAGATGTTTGCACTCAAATGAGTGTCTTTATGTCTCAGTAGGACCGTCTCTCAGAAGAAAAGAAATGAAAGAGACAATATCTGTGGACAAATTAAGAGAGTGACAATTTTAGTCCGACAGCGTATACTCAGCATGTTAAACTTTAAAGTAATGTAGGCTTAACCCATTCACTTATAGGCTATTTTTATACCCTACCACTTACCGAAAAGGAGCATATACTAGGGTAAAGGAAACTGAGAATTTTGTAGTTTTGAAAGCATTGTGATAAATAGAGCATTTGCTCCTGTGGCGCAAATGCTCTATTTATCATAATGGTTTTAGACAGAGACTTTTACAGAGATGTCAAACGCGTCAATATGAGGGAATGGATTAACATTCTATGGAAATATAAGTGATAATATTTCCACATATTCTAGGTATAGATGGCAGTATGGCACCCCTTATAACTGGATTCATCAGGATCCAAACTGATAATGAACGCGAAACATAAGGAATAAAGTTTTACTTAGATATCTGGATTTTTAAGATATTTTCTATTCAAGACAATTGGCCAAGCTCAAATTCTGAAGGGTGGTGATCCCCCGAAAGCAAAAATTGCAACACAAAAAGAGAAAATTGCAGACTCGGTTTGATTGAGTCATAAGCAGTAATTGAAAGTGCAACACTGCCCACGGCCCCTAGCACCGGCTTAAGCGGTATTCAATTTTCAGAACAAGAAGTACTGAAATTCATTATCTCGAAGGATCAGAAGGTATAACAACACTGAGAATGAAGTACGGGGCGACGTTTTACGGCCGCCACACAAGTATTTAACACCTGCTGTTGTGAAGATTATTCTGAAGGGTGGTGATCCCCCGAAAGCAAATATTGCAACACAAAAAGAGAAAATTGCAGACTCTGTTTGATTGAGTCTGTTCATGAGCAGTAATTGAAAGTGCAACACCTCAAAGTCACGTTGATGTCTAATCATACAGCAAATCGTTTGACTATTTCTCTGCCAAATAGTGTCGTGTGCAAAATAAGCCATGAACTGCCATGAAGATAGATCTGTGATATAACATGCAAACAGTCTGGATCCAAATTGTTTGACACTCTGTTTATTTAACCCATTACCTCATAGGCTGTTTTTAGATATTAACTCTTTGAATACATCTACCGAAAAGGAGCAGTAACTAAAGGAAATGATGTTTTTAGAATTGTGTACTTTGTTTAAACCATTGTAGTAAATAATCCTATGGAGCAAATGTTCTATTTATCATACTGGTTTCAAAAGGTGACTTTTATAGAGGCATAGAAAGGGTTATTTATGGAGGAAAGAGTTAATAAGTTAAATTTGATTAGAAATTCGGCGAAGAAATCGGAAACAAATTATCATAACATCTGCATCAACTTGGCAATTGCTCAAGTTGATTAATGGGGAAATGTCTCGGAATATAGTTAACAAGTTAACACGCTGCTGGGAATTCTGGCGTCTGACGTTTGTTTATATTACTATGCACTAATCTTTACAGTGCGGGAAACTAGTCACTTATGTCATTTGCAAACAGTGTAGACCCAGATGAGAGCGCTCATAGAGGAACCCTCTTATCAGTGTCTACACTGTTTGTCATGTTACACATTTCTTACGAAACAATCCGAAATATTCACTATAAGATTGACCTATTTGAACTTTGGATTAGTCCATTTGAAAATCAACATTGTAAGGGTTATATATTACACCTCAAACATGAACAGTATGTTTGAAAACACTTGAATATTGAATAGCTATGAAATGTCCAACGTGTTGAACTGCGATATATTTTTTAATGGTTTGCCCATTTCGAGGGATCTTCAATTTTACCTAGGCCAATAGGTCTGATGTGACCATCAACGATTGATAATGTGAACATAATACAAAATAACTGTGCAAATCGAGAAACCTGCAACGGAATATTTCAAGGTACCGCTTCACATGTCTTAAGTGCCCATTCATTTATTGAACAAATGAGCCTTAAACAGCAGGTGGTTTCTTAAAGCAAGACAAATGTAATGCAAATGGCTCCAATAGGAGCTTTATGCATTGTTTCGACCTACATTAAGTTAGCACCTGTCTTATAGGTCATATTTAGACTACGTTGTAATGTTCGCTAAAGACATGCTCTACGTACGAGAAAACAAAATGTTACCGTAAAGCTGCCAACCTATGTAATCGTTTATTTATCAATTAAGGTGTATTGGATGGTGAGATGGTACCATGTTAATCAATTGAAACTAGGTCAATGGGAGCTTACATAACAAGCTCGTTGATATCCTTCTTTGAACACCAATACGTATCAGGGAAATACTTGCCTTATAATTGTGAACTGAGATGTCCCTGTCCATAGGATTTAAGATATGTTACAACTACATGTATGTAACAAACTATTATACATACAAATATGTAATGGCAAACCTTTCATGGCATACAGCTAGTAAGTATAAAGTAAATACAGGACAG
This sequence comes from Azorinus chamasolen, assembly GCA_963576725.1. Taxonomy (NCBI): domain Eukaryota; kingdom Metazoa; phylum Mollusca; class Bivalvia; order Cardiida; family Solecurtidae; genus Azorinus; species Azorinus chamasolen. The sequence continues at coordinate 22,722,740 of OY755251.1, read as the reverse complement.
ACAGAATTAGAGAGTGTCGTAAGAGACAGACAGACAAGACATGGGATGGAAAAGGGGAAATATAGAAAGAATATGACAAAATATGCTTAACTTCATTTAATGATCAGATACCAAATGAAACTATATTTGCACGTACTCGTACAATTATAGTAAGACACGTATTACAAACTAAAACCTTCGCTTTTTCTTAGATGTTGTATTGTACCTAGGCTTCGTATAAATGTTCTAAACATATTTATTGCGCGGGAGCCTGAAGGCCCCGCGCTATATATGGAACGCTGGCATTGGAATTTCACTGGTAGGAGGGCTGATTTATCAAGAATTGTGATTGAATTTTAATTTGTCTTTATGATAATAAAAAACATCATAATTATATGGAATAATACAAGTTCATATAGTTGGAAGCAGGTCGACATACTTTTTTTCAGTGTAGAATTGTTTGTTTTTTGGAAATGAAAATATTAGAAAATTATTTGTCCTAGGTCAGGTCTAATAAAACATTTAATACCGCAACGGAAGGATCATCAACGATAACAGTCGAGGAAATAACTAAAATGTTGCGGAACCGACAACTTTCGCATTCGGAGAGTACGCTTATGACAACCGTTTAAAACATGGGCGGGGCTTAATTAGTCGAGATGTTTCGATGGAAAATCACCTAAAATAACAGTTTCTAAAGGACCAGGGGCACGGAACGGAAGAGCGTTTGTTAGTTACTATAGCAATCCGACTGAAAATGTTTAGATTAGAAATCGGATATTTGTGTGGATATGCGATTATAAGATATCAACTTATAAATATTAATGATGTCTTTATGTCTTACATGAATATTTAACAATATGTGGGATAAGGTGTCCAGTGTGAGACTGTAAGGGTTATTGTATAACTAGGACTATCTGACTGAAATGGCTGCTGTTTCAGGGATCCTTTTTTTGTGTTACTAGGGCATAGGAGTAATACAGACTATATATATATTATATAAAACACAATTGATTATTATTCACTATTCAGTAATCCGCGCCTGTGATGCTTTGCATCAATGGTTTTCTTGTATTTTGACATAATGCTTACGGCCCAATGTCCCATGGACAGGTCAGAGCTAAGACAGATCAGGGTGGTGCTTACCCAAATACTAAAATTGCCATTTCTCCATCAAACCCTATAGTATAGTGTTTGGTGGAGAAATAAAGGAGTTATTCTTGAAAATATTTTATTTTAGGCATCTTATCTGGACCTCTGACATGATCAGCCAAGCAACGATTGACTCTGAATCATTTTCGGAACATCAGGGTGGGTATGAAGAAGGTTTTCAAAGCAACGGCTGACTCAGGCGAGTTGAAATGTGAAAACCAAAAAGAACACTCGAAAGAGAAGGGCTGCTGTGTAATAAGTTACCACGTTACCTACATGGACATCAAACTTGGTAGGTAAAGTCCTAATAATTTATTTTAACGAATGATTCGGTGAATGCAGTATACGTTCCCGTTGGTTCCTGTAGCAATCAAATGTTCTCGTTTATATCGATACAAACAAGCCTTTCCTTTTCATTCTCTTCAGCAATAAGTTAATTTCAAGCAACATAGATTAAGATTCTGAAGTCATTTAGTCACTCAACATTTTCAAACATATGAGCAACATACTAAAACGTCTCGCTAATGCGACCATGTAACAGAGCTCCAGTTAAGATCCGTAAATTACATCATTTCAGAAATAACTTCTTTATTTCTCCAGAAAACCATATACGGTGACCACTCTTTAGAATCGTCTCTTTGAGACGATTCTAAAGAATGGTCACAGTATAGGGTTTTCTGGAGAAATAACGACTTTAGTATTTGGGTACGCACCTTAATCTGTAGCTCTGATTTAATTTATTAACATGGTGACTTAATACATGGCACAAAAATAATGCAGAAAGCCCCTGTAGGATTTCTTTTAATAACGTGTGTCAATTTGTCCATTAAACAAATACCTGTTTTAAAATCGAGAAGTGTGCTTCTTTTGAGTGGCTGATGTACGCGAAATGTTACTGTACATCATTAATGGATGAATGTACTGTAGAGAAAAGTAATATATTAGCATCGTCATTTCATTTAATTTAATTTCCCAAAATAGCAGTACATCCGTAGTTTATATTCAGAAGAGACACATACTTCAACTTATTGTCTCGATCCAAATAGATAACAAATATTAATTAAAACCTTGTCTATTCATGTGTTATGCACATTTGAAAATTGTTTGTTATCTTGCTGCTAATACATCATGTCTACTTACACCTTTTGCTTTCAATTCGTTTAACTCGTTCGACGCTGAATATGTAGAGCGGAATAGTCCATTAGTGTTTAATGGTATAGTCCATATAGTATGAAAGGGTAAAAATTGCGAGAGGATTTTGAATTTCGTTTTCTGCATCCAAAGTGTTAGGCTTTTCAGATCAAAGCTGTTTCAAATTGTCAATGGATTCGCTTTTAGTGGGATACGGGTAAACCCTTTCGCTAATGAACAATTATGCACTAATTTATGATTTTAATGTAAAATTTTCAAGGGAATTTATGGCTTATTAAGTGCTTGGGTGGCGGTCGTAAAACGTTTCCCCGTACTTTATTCTCAGTGTTGTTATATTTTCTGGTCCTTCCAGATCATTAGTTTAATGTTATTAGTTATGAAAATTGAATACTGCTTAAGCCGGTGGTAGGGAGCGTGAGTAGTGTTGCACTTTTAATAACTGCTCATGAACACATTCAATAAAACCGAGTCTGAAATTTCTGTTTTTGCATTGCTGCTTTTACATGAACTTTCAAATGGTCTCCTGTTTTCAAAATTTACTTTAGACAAAAACTGCTGAGAAAGATTTATATGTTGTCTTAAGTAAACTGAGCAGATCCTTATTAGACAACTCTAACAAGAGTTGTCTGATATTGGTCTTTTCTGTTTGCAAAGGCGTTAAAAGAATTTTCTATATGCGAAAAAACACTTGTTGTTCATTTTGCTGCTGTTCATGTACGTACATTAGACCTAGATTACATGGTTTTATTTCAGATTTTGCAAGATAACAAACGTCCTAATTGAGTATTATTCCTTCTCCCGCATTCCGCGACGTGTCTCCCAATTGCAAATAGCTTGGATCACGATGGACTGCCGAGTAACTCAGCGTCCTATCAGTAACCAAGCTGTTTGACTCAACGGCAATGGTTTCTCATAAGCTTGATCGGATCGGAGGTATATCAAAATGTGGACAGACATATTTTTACTGCGGGATAACAGTTATCATTTAACCCTTTCCGACATAGGCTATGTTTTAGACCATACCACTTTGAATAAATCTACCGAAAGGAGCATTTTCTGTAGAAAAGGAAAAGTTTAGAATTGTGTAGTTTTGAAACCACTGTGATAAACAGTTTGCTCCTGTGGAGCAAATGTTCTATTTATCACAACGGTTTAATACTGGGACTTTTACAGAGGCGTCAAAAGGCGTCAATATGAGGGAATGGATTAACATTCAATGGAAAATATAAAAGTGATAATATTTGCACATATTCTAGGTATAGATGACGGTATGGCACCCCTTATAACTGGTTTCATCAGGATCAAAACTGATAATGACCGCAAAACATAAGGAATACAGTTTTACTCAGATATCTAGTTTTGAAGATATTTTCTATTCAAGACAATTAGCCAAGCTTAAAGTCACGTTGCGTAATACCGTTGATGTCTAATCATATAACAAATCGTTTGACTCTTTCACTGCCAAATAGTGTCGTGTGCAAAACTTGTCGTCTGGTATAAATTTCATTTGGTACTCTTTTTCATTATCTTTCAAAAACAAAATTATCACAGAAACAAACAGTTTGGATCCTGATGAGACGTCGAGTTATTCGAGTTGTTTTCCGGTTCTAAACAGCTTGTCCTAGTAATCACTGTTTATGGTATTGGTAGTGAAAGTGTTAATTACGTTCTACACGTTTGTTTCATGTGTGTGACAAATGGGTCGGATATTGCAATTTACTCTTTTATAACACCCTTGACCTATTTTTATGTGATCTTTGCAAACAGTTGGGATCCAGATGAGACGCCAAGTAACCCTTTGTTGTATTAGTACTCAACTATGTTATGCTAATGCAGTGTGGTGTTTATAGGAACTAAGAGAAATATGTACTTTGAGACTTGTAGCAGAACGTTTGCGGCAGTAGTATTTTCGTCACGTGTTTAACCCATAGGTAACCTGATAGGCTATTTAGATCCAGCCTCTTTGAAAGAAGCATTTACTAGGAAAAAGGAAAGGTTTAGAATTGTGTGGTATTGAAACCATTGTGATAAATAGAGCATTTGCTTCATAGGAGCAAATGATATGCATGTAATTATGACAATGGTTTCAAAAAGTAACTTTACAGAGGTACTCAAAAGGCGTCAATATTAGGGAATGGTTTAAAGGGTAAATCAGATTCGTTGAGGTCTAATCCCTTTACCTCGCCTGTTAATTGTCATGAATATTCATGCTCGAAATCATGACATCATTAATATCAATTAACCCATTACCTCATAGGCTATTTTAGATACAACCTCTTTGAATAAATCTACCAAAAAGGAGCATTAACTAGAGAAAAGGAAAATGTTAGAATTTTGTAGTTTGAAACCATTGTGATAAATATAGCATTTGCTCCTATAGGAGCAAATGCTCTATTTGTCACAATGGTTTCACAAAGTGACTTTTACAGAGTCGCCAAAAGTCGTCAATATGAGGGAATGGGTTAACTTAAACTCTATAGTGGCATATGAACAAGGGAATATCTGATTTTGGCAGAGGCCGTAGTTATATATCAATATTATCCCATAAGCAAACACAACAGACGCTGACCAGGAGCTGTCTGATCTGGGTCTAATCTGTTTGCAAAACGCTACGTTAAATGCGTAAATGAGGAGTAAATTTTAATAAGAATAACCCTTTCGACGTCAATTTCTAATTGTCGTCTGCATTCAAATTTTGTTGAATTATTCGGTAAAATAAGGAAATAAGATAAATAAATGCAAATTTCAAAGGAATAAAGCACATATATAGAAATAGTGTTTGAGACAAAACGTGAAATCTCTGATGAGACGCCGCCTTGAATAGGCGGCGTCTGATCTGGAATTGCACTACATGTACATGTATTTGCCGTGGTGCATTTTTGCGACATTGGCGGTAAAAGGGTTTTTGACACTAAATCAACAGTTTCTCCAATACAAACTGAAACGAATCGAACCTCCGACTAAGTAGACTTTAAAAAAGATGTCATATTTACAGAAGGATAAGGACCAAAGGGATAAGTGTTTGTACATGTAATACTTTCGGAGCTACAGGTAAGGTACATACACAAAAACTAAAAGAGACGATTCTAAAGAGTGGTCACAACATAGGGTTTGGTGGAGAAATAAAGAAGTCATTCTTGAAAATGTTTTAATTTACGCATCTTATCTGTAACTCTGTACTTATTTGAATATTACAAACATTTTGAAAAGTCACTATAATAACCCTTTCCCCATGAATATCCTTGTAAGATGTAATGACGTCATGGATATCTATCAGTTGATTGTTTATACGTGTATATGAATACAATGGTTTTTGACAATGACATAAACTGTAGAATCAGGTCTGTATTATTTCATAAGCAAACAGAACAAACCCTTGTCTGGTGATTCTACTGAGTCAAATCTGTTTGAGACCTCTACCAGGAAACGGGTTAAATTTCAAGACACTATTTCTTCATGACCTCTCTTGTTTCATCAAAACAACATGATGAAAAGTGTCGAGTTGTATGGATTCTTGTCGTGTTATCTGTGAACGTAATAAGTTAACCACGAAAGTTCAGTCGTGTTTCAAATAGATGTTTTCATAATTTCAGGGAGTGGTGTGTTTGGAATCCTGTAAACAAGATTTTTTACTTAGTATAATTACCAATAAGATCAGCTCTTTCACTGTTAATGGCAGTGTCTATGCAACAGTCTGGAGTTACATCAGACGCCGTCATTAGAATCCAGACTGCTTTTTACTGTTATTTTGGCTCGTATTAACCCATTATCTCAATGGCAATTTTAGATACAACCTCTTTGAATAGATTTACCGTAAAGGAGCATTAACTAGAGAAAATTAAATTTTAGACTTTTGTAGTTTGAAACCATTGTGTACCACGGTACTGTATGTTGACATGTTGGTACATTCCAGTGCCCCTTGTCAACCCAGGGTGGCACTGGCAGCACCTTTAACATGCCAAAGCGGTACTTTGCAGTATCCCGTATGGACCCCGGAATGGCCCATGGGTACACAGTGTGTGCACAAGTACGCATTCTGTGCACGTACTTGTGTACCACGGTACACTATGTTGACATGTTGGTACATTCCAGTGCCCCTTGTGAACACAGGGGGTCACTGGCAGCACCTTTAACATGCAAAAAAGGTACTTTGCAGCATCCCGTATAGACCCTGGAATGGTCCATGGGTGCACAGTGTGTGCATAAGTACGCATTATGTGCACGTACGTGTGTACCGCGGTACACTTTGTTGACATGTTGGTACATTCCAGTGCCCCTTGTGAACACAGGGGGCACTGGAAGCACCTTTAAAATGCCAAAGTGGTACTTTGCAGTATCCCGTATGGACCCCGGAATAGCCCATGGGTGCACAGTGTGTGCACCAGTACGCATTCTGTGCACTTACGTGTGTACCACGGTACACTATGTTGACATGTTGGTACCTTTAACATGCCAAAGTGGTGCTTTGTAGTATAAAGTATGGACCCCGAAATGGCCCATGGGTGCACAGTGTGTGCACCAGTACGCATTCTGTGCACGTCGTGTGTACCACGGTACACTATGTTGACATGTTGGTACATTCCAGTGCCCCTTGTGAACACAGGGGGTCACTGGCAGCACCTTTAACATGCAAAAAAGGTACTTTGCAGCATCCCGTATAGAACCTGGAATGGTCTATGGGTGCACAGTGTGTGCACAAGTACGCATTCTTTGCACGTCGTGTGTACCACGGTACACTATGTTGATATGTTGGTACATTCCAGTGCCCCTTGTGAACACGGGAGGGGGGGGGGCACTGGCAGCACCTTTAACATGCCAAAGAGGTATTGTGCAGTATCCCGTATGGACCCCGGAATGGCCCATGTGTGCACGGTGTGCACAAATATGCATTCTGTGCACGTACGTGTGTACCACGGTACACTATGTTGACATGTTGGTACATTCCAGTGCCCCTTGTCAACACAGGGTGGCACTGGCAGCACCTTTAACATGCCAAAGCGGTACTTTGCAGTATCCCGTATGGACCCCGGAATGGCCCATGGGTACACAGTGTGTGCACAAGTACGCATTCTGTGCACGTACGTGTGTACCACGGTACACTATGTTGACATGTTGGTACATTCCAGTGCCCCTTGTGAACACAGGGGGTCACTGGCAGCACCTTTAACATGCAAAAAAGGTACTTTGCAGCATCCCGTATAGACCCTGGAATGGTCCATGGGTGCACAGTGTGTGCACAAGTACGCATTCTTTGCACTTACGTGTGTACCACGGTACACTATGTTGACATGTTGGTACCTTTAACATGCCAAAGTGGTGCTTTGTAGTATAAAGTATGGACCCCGAAATGGCCCATGGGTGCACAGTGTGTGCACCAGTACGCATTCTGTGCACGTCGTGTGTACCACGGTACACTATGTTGACATGTTGGTACATTCCAGTGCCCCTTGTGAACACGGGGGGGGGGGCACTGGCAGCACCTTTAACATGCCAAAGAGGTATTGTGCAGTATCCCGTATGGACCCCGGAATGGCCCATGGGTGCACAGTGTGTGCACAAGTACGCATTCTGTGCACGTACGTGTGTACCACGGTACACTATGTTGACATGTTGGTACATTCCAGTGCCCCTGGTGAACACAGGGGTACACTGGCTGCACCTTTAACATGCCAAAGCGGTACTTTGCAGTATCCCGTATGCACCCCGGAATGACCCATGGGTGCACAATGTGTGCATAAGTACGCAATCTGTGCACGTACGTGTGTACCACGGTACACTATGTTGACATGTTGGTACATTCCAGTGCCCCTTGTGAACACAGTGGGCACTGGCAGCAACCTTTAACATGCCAAAGAGGTTTTTTGCAGTATCCCGTAAGGACCCCGGAATGGTCCATAGGTGCACAGTGTGTGCACAAAATACGCATTCTGTGCACGTCCGTGTGTACCACGGTACACTATGTTGACATGTTGGTTCATTCCAGTGCCCCTTGTGAACACAGGGAGCACTGGCAGCATCTTTAACATGCCAAAGCGGTAATTTACAGTATCCCGTATGGACCCCGGAATGGCCAATGCGTGCACAGTGTGTGCACATTACGCTTTCTGTGCATGTACGTGTGTACCACGGTACACTATGTTGACATGTTGGTACATTTCAGTGCCCCTTGTGAACACAGGGGGGCGGCTCTGGCAGCACCTTTAACATGCCAAAACGGTATTTTGCAGTATCCCGTAAGGATTCCGGAATTGCCCATGGGTGCACAGTGTGTGCACAGTTACGCACTCTGTGCTCGTATGTGTGTACCACGGTACACTATGTTGACATGCGGGAAAATTCCAGTGCCCCTTGTGAACACAGGGTGACACTGGCAGCAACCTTTAACATGCAAAAGCGGTACTTTGCAGTATCCCGTAAGGACCCCCGTATGCCCCATGGGTGCACAGTGTGTGCACAAGTATGCATTCTGTGCACGTACGTGTGTACCACGGTTCACTATGTTGACATGTTATTACATTCCAGTGCCCCTTATGAACACAGGGGGGAGGGGCACTGGCTGCACCTTTAACAGACCAAAGCGGTACTTTGCAGTATCCCGTATGTACCCCGGAATGGCCCATGGATGCACATTTTTGTGTTCACAAATACGTTTTTTGCACGTACGTGTGCACCACGGTACACTATGATGATATGTTGGTACATTCTAGTGCCCCTTGTGAACACAGGGGGGGGGGCACTGGCAGCACCTTTAATATGCCAAAGCGGTACTTTGCAGTATCCCGTATGGAACCCGGAATGACCCATGGGTGCACAGTGTATGCACAAGTTACGCATTCTGTGCACGAACCTGTTTACCACGGTACACTATGTTGACATGTTGGTACATTCCAGTGCCTCTTGTGATCACAGGGGGGGGCAATGGCAGCACCTTTAACATGCCAACACGGTACTTTGCAGTATCCCGTATGGATCCCGGAATGGCCCATGGATGCACAGTGTGTGCACAAGTACGCAAACAGACAAGACATGTAAACAGAGACATATAGACAGAGATGGACACACGGGCAAAGGGGAGGACTTTCAAGATCAGAAGATTACCAAATATCCACTGTAATTAGCCAAATGCAGTACGAAAATTATGCAGAAAGTTTCGATTTGCCATAACCAACTTTCTGTTTTATATAGACTCGTGTTTGTTCATCACGTTATCACTATAGGGAGGTACTGTACACTACTGAAAGAAATTCAGAATTCGACATCTAGATGTCGGACTTCTACGAGTGTACTCTCGATCGGACAAGAACCACGAAACACTAAGGGATCTTATTAACCCTTTACTCCTTAAATACGCCTTTGCAAACAGACTAAACACAGAGCAGGGTTTGTTCTGTTGCTTATGGTATAATAGATATCTAATTCTACATTCTCTGTCAGAGCAAAAAGGCCATGTGTTCATATGCCATTATAAAACATGATCGAATTAATATCTCCTGAATTCTGGGTTATCAAGACTCAACCTTTTTTAAGGGGAGACCCACCACCCCTCCAAAATAGCCGAACCTTAGATTTACTTAACCCTCTGCCTGATAGAAGCACCGTGTGTCGCATTACGCAGAGTAGACACATATAAAAGGTTCCTGTAGGCGTCGTCTTATAGGGGTCTACTCTGCGTGCTTATGAACTTATTATTATAAGTATTATTATTATATTAGATATAATTTCAGAAATGCAGTATTTACAAATGGTATTATCTTAGGGAGGCAACTCTTACATTTTTATTTAGAGTACAGTATGAATTATCTCCCTTGGACAATAAAATATCACGTAAGAATTATTACGATTAGTTTATTATTATTATTATTATAATTATTATTATCATTATTATTATAATTATTATTTATCATTATTATTATTTATTATCATTATTAGTATTATAAAATAGTATTGTCCTGTTTTATTGACCTGTCAAATGTGAATATTCCTACGTCACTGAAAGGATATATTTAGCTTGGGTAAACCTGTGTTTCAAACGTGTTTCACGAGATTCACAATAAATGTACAAGTACTCGAATTAGTCAAGTAGGAAAGCTTTTATTAGCGGAAACATTCGATATCAACCGAAGCTATATATGGCGTGTTCAGCAAGCGTAAAATTATTTAAATTTGACAGGTTAATAAAACAGGACAATATTATTATAATTGTTATTGTTGTTGTTGTTGTTTTTGTTGTTGTTGTTGTTGTTGTTGTTGTTGTTACTACTAGTTACTAGAATGATCTCAGACTCAAGGTCGGTGGTTTTGATCCCATGCGCTGCTTTGCAACGAATGAAATTAGCCAAAATCATCTTCCCGATATCATCCTCATCATGTCATCTCATCATTCATCGACGCTATAATGACCTATTCAGTGTCGCAGTGCCGTAAACCCCAACTCACTCACTCACTCAGACTCAAGAAAATGCCAGTTAGGTCGCCCTTAGCATAAGGGTAACCACTGTCAAAACGTTGGTGAATCCTGTGGTTACCACTGCAAACAGTTTGGGTCCAAAAATGACGATTATGCTTCTATTTTTTAACCCTTTACTCTATGAATATTTATGTAAGAACTTGTGTATATATGAATGCTAATAAGCTTAATAGTTAATAGAGCATAAAAGCAATAAAAGGTTCGACTCTAGTAAAACTGTAGAATTAGATCTATATTATCCCATAAGTAAACAGAGCAGACCCTTTAGGAGCCGTCTGATATGGGTATATTGTGTTTGCAAATGCGTAAAAAGCGTATATAATTATGGTGGTAGGTAAGGGGTTAAATAAATAAACAAGATGGCCCTGATATCGCTCACCAGACAATCAGGAGAAGATTTTCAAAGTTTTCACTATGTTCTATAGAAAACTGGCCACCCCTGGGGTGGGGCTTTATTTTTTAGCATGGCTTGACTGAAACTAGCACACAGTTTGGATTCTGATATGACGCATACCTGTATGTAACTTTATATGTGGTTTGTACATGAGTTAATTGTAAGATTGATATGCATTAACCCTTTCCTTCATAAAAACGCCTTTCTACGCCTCTGTAATAGTCACTTTATGAAACCATTGTGATGAATAGAGCATTTGCTCCATAGGAGTAAATGCTCTATTTATCACAATGGTTTCAAATCTACACAATTCTGAAATTGTCCTTTTCTCTAATTAATGCTCCTTATCAGTAAATTGATTCAAAGAGGTAGGATCTGAAATTAGCCTATGATGGAATGGATTAAAACAGTGTGAACAAACAGACACTAATTCTGAAGCAGACAACTTTATAGAGTTTTGACCAGGAACTTGACCTCTCCAGTGATTGCATAACACAGACTGAGCATCTGTAGTCCTTCTAGCTCAGGGGAACCTTTATAGTGTAAAAGTCTATTTTAAAGTATAACCATGATATTGACCAATTTCAATAAGATATACTAAGTAAATCTATACACCAAATATCTAAGCTCTGTGACATGTAGTTTTTGACAAGAAGATTTTTAAAGTTTTCCCCATGCCTAACCTAAGTGAACCCAGCATTCTGCTACTTGTACAGAAAACAACAGTCAGCTAGAGAAAACTGGCCACCCCTGGGACCGTGGCGGGGCCAGTTTTGACTCCAGGGACATAATTTATATAACTTTTATAGAGGGCCTATAGGTGATGCTATATGCCAAAGATGAAAGCTGAGAACCCTGTAGATTCAGAGGAGAAAACTTTCAAAGGTTCAAATTGTTGACGACGCACGACGCACAACAAACGCCGACAGACGACGGACATCAGGCGATCACAAAAGCTCACCCTGAACATTGTGTGCTCTGGTGAGCTAAAAAGTAAGTTTGCCGTTATGATTGGATTGAAAGGTCGCGCGAGTTTACCCATTAACTCCTACTGATGCCAATGTAAAGGTCATTTTTAGTGAGCGTTCTCAAACGCTCACTATAGTCAGTAAGTTCATAACGGGTTTCTCACAGAATTCGGAAAATGAACGTATAAACCTAAGGATTCCTAGTAATCGTCCACTGCAGAGATGTAGTGCATTGCCAGCGGACCTGAAACCCGGTTCAAATTTTTGCAAATGAAAAACAGAATGCGTTTTTGATAAACGTACTACAATTTCAGTGTTAAATAATCATCAATTTGAGGTTCGATTCCGTATAAAATGCACGCAAAAACATTTGTTTGCTTGGCGAAAAAAAAACATTTCACCGATGATATACGCGTGCGCAGTCTTATGACGTCACGGATCCATTCATGATTGAAAAGGTAGTAAAGTCAAGCAGGAAAAGCCAACGCCACCATCACCAAAACACCTACAGAAAGCATAGCAACTTATACTCATACACACACATACAGTAGAAAGTCACATACAAGACGCAATCACCACCAACACATCAATAGACAGCATGTCACACACACAACCAAACACACGCACACACACGAGAAGAACACAGAAAACACCAACAAATACACGAGCAACAGAGACAAACATGAACAAAACACAAGCACAAAGACACAAGACAAACAAAAGTAAGGGTGACAAAGAGAGAACCGCCTTGGCACGGTCAGTAGCAAAATCACCACTGGGGGTTTAAACCGGTTTACGGACGTCATAACCTCACACTTATCTCAAAGTCACCCTAGCTAAACAAACATTGTAAATAAAGGTATCCCCGCCGGACTTCCCCAAAACATAGAAGACAGTAATCACAGTACAAAATGTAAAACATACCATAACAACTGCGAAAGTCCGTCAAATATGTACTCAATGACTTTGCTGAAGACAGAGCAACTGCAGGGAAGCCGTTAAGGGCACGACAGAGAAAAGGTAATACGTGAGTCTGGTAAGCTCATCCCATTTCTGGGTTTAAGAGTATACCATCATAGAGTACTACCCGTGGCCTGTCATCGTGCAAGCAAAGAGAAAGGCGTAGCGACCGACTATAAAGGGGTCGATAACCAAACATGCAGTGTGTTGCAATATAATAGGGTCATAACCTTTCTTCCTAAAAGTTTTAATGCGTTTAATAAACAAATCGTGAAAATGGATATGACCATGAATTTTCCTAAGTTTGTAGATAACATCACCATAGAAATCTGGATAAGAAATACCTTGTGTCAATAACGTCCGTAAATTGCAGTTATATTTACTAATGAGGGGTAAATTTCGATAATAGAATTTTGAAAAAGCTTTCCGAATTTTATGATATCTGTAGCCTTGCTTGAGAAGTTTATGAGTTATAATTAAATTACGACTATTAAAATCTACTAGCAAAGAACAGGCTCGGGCAAAGCGAATAAGTTTAGAAATGTAAACCCCATAAGATGTAGACCGGGGAACATCTCCATCTATAAAAGGATAATTAACAATTTTGAAATCGAAATCTTCCATTTTATCGTATATTTTAGACGAAACTTTAGACGAGTCTGCAATTTTCTCTTTTTGTGTTGCAATTTTTGCTTTCGGGGGATCACAACCCTTCAGAATTTATAATCTTCACAACAGCAGGTGTTAAGTGCTTGTGTGGCGGCCGTAAAACGTCGCCCCGTACTTCATTCTCAATGTTGTTATACCTTCTGATCCTTCGAGATCATGAATTTCAGTACTTCTTGTTCTGAAAATTGAATACCGCTTAAGCCGGTGCTAGGGAGGGTGGGCAGTATTGCACTTTCAATTACTGCTCATGAACAGACTCAATAAAACTGAGTCTGCAATTTTCTCTTTTTGTGTTGCAATTTTTGCTTTCGGGGGATCACAACCCTTCAGAATTTTTTACCTTTAGTGATGGAAAGATTCAAATCTAAAAAGGAAGCCTGAATGTCAGATGGGTTCGCTTTGTTTAAAGTAAGTTCTTTTGGGTAAATAGAAGAAATTAAATTCTGAAGGGTGGTGATCCCTGGAAAGCAAAAATTGCAACACAAAAAGAGAAAATTGCATACTCGGTTTTATTGAGTCTGTTCATGAGCAGTAATTGAAAGTGCAACACTGCTCACGCCCCCTAGCACCATATTTTCAAAATAAGGATCATCCAAATTCAAAATATCGTCTAAATACCTAGACGTTTTATTAAAAGCACTAACAATGTCAGATTGTGTATCAGGTTTTAAACTAAGCATGAAATCCTTCTCATAGCAATATAAAAACAAATCTGCAACAAGAGGGGCACAATTTGTTCCCATAGGTATACCAACAACTTGACGATATATGGTATCCCCATAGCGCACAAATATGTTATCTAAAAGAAATGTTAAAGATCTACAAACATCAAGGCAAGTCCACATTGTGTAATTTTCAACTTCAGAATTCGAAAAGAATGAACGTTGAACATTACAAGCAAGGAACGTTTTATTTTCTCTGGCAAAGGTTTTGTCTATCAATTTAATCAGTTTATCCTTTATAAGATGGTGAGGTAGAGTAGTATAGAGTGTGAGAAATCGTAAGAGCTCAATCAAGAAATGTTATACTGTTCATTTTCAAGTTTAGTTAAAATATCATTTGATTTCTTTATGGACCAAAAACATTAATACCAGAATTGTCATATATTTTATCACAGTAACGTTTAACATGTTCTTTGATAGTAGTAAGACACGCCGTTAAATTTTAGATAGTTTAGTAGTAGTACAACAACTAGAGTTAGCAATAAAACGCGCTTTATACGGATTTTTATGTAGCTTAGGAATCCAGTACACAGTAGAAAGTTTATGTTGTTTTACGTTAGGATTAGACTTGAAAGTATTGCACATTTTTACATGTTCCGTGACTATATCTTTTTCAGGGGTTTGCACTGTAATACATGTTTGTGAACCAGTTAATTCCTTCTTCAAAACATCAACATAATACAATCGTCACATAATTATTACATTATTTGATGCCTTGTCAGCAGGAGCAAAAACATAATTAGAATGAAAATTCGAAATGTTTTTCTTCAGATATCGAAATGTAATTCTAGGTCGAGGTGGTAATAGATGGTAACTAGAGGTTTTTGTCACAAAAACGGATGTCTCCCCTCTAATAAAAACAATATGTAAAGGGAAATCACTAAAAAAGTTATGGTCTTGATGAATGATACTTCCCCTCATTATGCGTTTTCCACACTACATTTTTCAAGAAGAAAATGATAACAGCTAATAACTCCAAAAATACTGATACCTCCAAAAGTATCTCAATACTGATAACTCCAAAAGTATTGAAGTCAGAATTATGGCCCTTGTTCATGACACTTTCTCTCATCATGCTCTTTCCATGTATGAAGTTTCAATACGATGGCAAGAGCCATGTAGGAGTTATAGTCCGGACAAGAAAGAATTAAACAAATGTACAAGGGGCAATAACTCTAAATTTATTAAAGCTCGAGTTAAGGATCTTATGCATGACACTTTCTCTTATCATGATCGTTCCATGTATGAAGTTTCATTCCAATGGCATGTGTCACATAGGAGTAATCATCCGGACAAAAAATTGTGATTTTTTTACAAAGGGCAATAACTCCAATATTAGTGAAGCCAGAGTTATGGACCTTGTGCATGACACTTCCTCTCGTTATGATCTTTCCATATATGAAGTTTCAATTCAATGGCATGAGCCATATAGAAGTTATCGTCCGGACAAAAAAGTGTGATTTTTTTACAAAGGGCAATAACTCCTATATTAGTGAAGCCAGAGTTATGTACCTTCTGCATGACACTTTCTCTCATTATGCTCTTTCCATATATGAAGTTTCAATCAACTGGCATCAGGCATATTGAAGTTATTGTCCGGACAAAAAATTATGATATTTTTTACAAAGGGCAATAACTCCAATATTAGTGAAGCCAGAGTTATGGACCTTGTGCATGACACTTCCTCTCGTCATGATCTTTCCATATATGAAGTTTCAATCCAATGGCATGAGCCCTATAGGAGTTATCGTCCGGACAAAAAAGTGTGTTTTTTGTTTTTACAAAGGGCAATAACTCCAATATTAGTGAAGCCAGAGTTATGGACCTTGTGCATGACACTTCCTCTCATTATGCTCTTTCCATATATGAAGTTTCAATCAACTGGCATTAGGCATATTGAAGTTATCGTCCGGACAAAAAGTGTGACGGACAGACGGACGGACAGACGGACAGACAGACAACTCTCACGAAAACAATATGTCTCCCCCATATAAATATGGGGGGAGACATAATTAGATTTATAAAAAGCAATACGTGTATCAATAATGTCAAAAACATGTTTTTTTTCCAATCCGAAAGGGCATTTACATCAGCATGTTCTCGTCGACACCATTTGATGCAGAATTCTTGAATAGCTTCAGCAATATGAGTATGACAAGTGTCAAAATCAATAAGGGAAGGTAATCTATATTTGGGTCCTTTAGTAAGGAGGGCCCTGAGACGTTTATCTTTAATAATATTAAAATTACCAGTAATGACGCGACCAACTGGTTTATAACAAAAGCTTGAAGTGCTACAGTCTCAAGAAGTAGGGGTATTGACATCAATATTTAAGTCGGATACAATTTTATTGTAGTTAAAAATAACGTTCCTTATTGGTTTATTGTATTTATAACAGATGATAGGTGATTCAGAGTTTATGAAATATTTAGGAATAGTATCGATTACATTCTTATCACGAAATATACTTTGAATATCAATGAAGTCGATACCTTTATTTATGAATTGAAGTTTAAGAAAATGTCTTTTATGTTCAGATTCTTTATCAATATGAGGACGAAGAACGTGCTGGGTGTAACTTTGTATAATAGAGGCAGTTTTGATCAGTGGGTCTGTACGCATAAATTTTTTATCAGCCTCCTCGTCAATGGACTGAATACAAGAAAATGGCAAAGATGATAAACAAGAAAGCATAGCATGTTTGCCAGTTTCTTTAAGAATAGTATGTAAATCGTGAACTGACATATTAAGACGTAATTTGCGCTTAATATTACCATTTCTACGTTTACCATGCGATCTGCTTTTACGTTTTCTTATTGAAAATATTGAGAAAATATCGATGTTACGATCTTTAGATATATTACCACTTTGGAAAATGTTGTCATTCAAACCCAAAGGGAAAGGTGTTTGTAATTTTTTAATCCAGTCTAGCTCTGTGATAAAACGAGCTTTAGATTTCAAACTACTGGTAGTATTAGAATCATAATAAATTTGCTCCACTGGTTGAACCGAAACATTTTTAAATGAATGTCCTGTATGACGAAAATGCTGGTAAAGAAAATTGCGAACTTTTTTATACGAGAATGGTAATTATGTTCCCGAAACCTTGTTTTTAAAGAGCGACCCGTCTGATCTACATACTGAATACCACAGCGTGGCGCATTTCAGGTAATAACATATATAATATTTGACGATTTTCAGTCTACATCAGAATTAATCTTCACACTAAACACTCTACCATTTACAAGAGATTTAATAGTTGATCTAGTAGAAATAAAATTGCAACACATACAACTCTTACTATTGCACTTTATAATTATTGGATATACTCTATGTCTTTTGTTCAAATAATGTGAGTTTAGATTAGCTTTAGTAAAACGAAGGATAGATTGCTTTAAAGGAGAAAGTACGATTTTAGGTCCATTATGAAAAACGTTATTTATAGCAGACGAAGGAACATGAAAAGACGAAGCCGAAAATAGTTTTAGAGGTTTTATACAAACAGACGGCTGTAGAGATTGAAAATTAACCAGATTATGAGGAATCTGAACAGAAGACACAGAGTGTAATTTTATGTTTTTGAGTTTTATTGTAGGGAGACTATTTATAGTTTTAGTAGTAGTTGTTTGAGCACCCTTCCGTAAAAAGCGACATAAAGGTAGACTTCAAATAAGTATAAATATATCAAACCAAAAGAAAAGGCATGTAAAAGATAAAAGCCAGTACAGAATATAACTATTCCAGCAGCTACGACGAAAGTAATAAAGTGGATTATAGAGAGTGGGAGGAAAACAATGAACGGTATAAAGCAAACGAAAACCCAGTAAGGTAAAGTAATATCGAGCATCCATGAAATCTGGACTTTCCAATGTACATGATCGGGCTTTGCGACAGTGATAATTCCGGTGTACATGCGGTCATTTTCGACGAACAATAAATTAATTGCAATACGAATAGACAAATTACTGGCTTCATTTTTACCAGAGACTCTTTTAAAATTTCACTGAATTTGCAGTTTCACTAACAATTTTCCGGTTACGAAATGGCAAGGTGACGAGTCGACCACCAGTTACACCGGCTGGTTAACCGACAAAAATGAAACATGAAACAATATGCCTTTCTATCAGCCACATAAACCGACCGGCTGGATGGATGATAAGAAAGGAACAGGGAACAGAGAACATTACACTTTTCCATCAACTACTTGAACCGACCGGCTGGATGGATGATAAGAAAAGAACATTAAACATAGAACATATGGACATTTCCTATCAGCTATATAAACCGACCGGCTGGATAACTGACAAGACTGAGACATGAAACATATAAGGTATATAATGCCTATCTATCAGCTATATAAACCGACCGGCTGGATAACCAATAGATAGGTACAAATAAAAGATCGAGAAAACACAGGACCAAGAGTATACCCAACAGTCATAATAAACCGACCGGCTGGATGACTGAGGGTAAGACATATAGCACAAGACACACTTTACCCATCAATTATAATAAACCGACCGGCTGGACAATTGATGGATAAATGTAGAAAAATTTGACCTATTAACCTGTTGTTCAGTCGCGCAAGCGGGCAGGCAATCTAATTTTCCGACCACCCCTGGAAGTTGGAGTTGGAGGCTCAGGCGTTGGAGAAGAAGGAGCCGTTTCCACCTCCAAATCAGGGTCGGACAGAGAATCCTCGATCAGCTCGGGCTGCGATTGGCTATCCAAGTCATCTGGAAGCATGTATGGCAATGTCTGATCTAGGTCTATCTCCATATCTGGTTCCTGTTCGTCTGTTTGCTGTTCGTCCAAGGTCTGATTCATGTCTGAGAAGTCATGTGATTCCGGATCTAAATCCAAAATCACATGCCTTCTCTTTTTTGAGCCATAGAGGCAGATCAGAATCTCGGCAGAGTTTGAGCCGATCATGATGCACAACAAAAGACTTCTTGTTGGACTCTAACCTATATAAGGGGTGGTTTTGGGAACAGACAATGAACGGTCCTGTCCAAGGGGGTCTTAGCTTTGAGCTAACGCCCACCTTTGTTGAAGTATCTCTTAGATACACTGGATCACCTGGGCTAAATGACCGCTCTTTCAGTCTCAGGTCATAGTCACGTTTTTGTCTCAGCTGAGTTTGACCAATTTTGTCTCGAGCTAAGACATGGATTTCAGACATCCTGGAGATATGGATGCTCGCAGCGCCACTTGCTGTGAAGCCGAGAGGATAAATGTATCAATATATCAAATGAATAACAAGATAGGCATAAAATACAGGAAATGCAAGTATAAACTTACCTGGCTGGATAAGCGTGGCTTCTCGGTTCAGGCGTTCAGATAGAAGAGGAGGAGCTACGACGCCGCCTGGTGGACGTTCTAAAATTGTCCTTTCGGCCCCTGTCTATTTGGCCCATGCGGATGTGGCGTCCCCGCATCACTCTCCTATATGAAATACGAAACTAGACCTCTCTACATGTTGAATTTGATATGATTGGAAACGTTATTTGAATAAATATTGGATATCAAGAGAACATTGAAAATAAACTAGATTAAATTTAAGGTAAGTCGATATTATAATTTCATAGCATTTTATAACATTGTGGTCCTGGAGACCGAAAATCCATCAATCATAGAAATAGCTTGGATGGGGTAATTTTTTAACGTTTTAATACCCTAAGCATTAGCTATGCGCAACGTTGTACATAAACTACATTTAATTTCGTTACGTGACATTTATGCATACTAAGCAGGATTAAATAAGGATCCTTAGCTAAATCCAGTCCATGTATGCATTCTAGTCTCATTAATGACCCGTAAGACAGCATGCTAATTTTGTGACAGGTGCCGTCTGCCGGGATATCGTTAAAACCGAAAGTAGCTCGATATCACCATTTAGAGTACACAGATGTGAACTAGTATGCATTCATACATGTCATAATAGTATTCTTAAAAGCTACTTTCGGTTTTGATATCTCATTGATAATACAAGATCATGATCAAGCGCAAATTACTTAGTCACTGGGGGGAAACGTATCCCGGATATTGCTAATAAATGAGCTTTATTTTGACACAACGGAGAGAATAGGATGGCAACGAGGGTAAGTAAATGCGTATTTTCTCTTAATTAGTTCTTTTTCGGCAATTGATAGGTGGTGCTTTATATTCATCATACTCATATTATACACGCTATATACATGATTTGGAATCAAACAATGCAAACGAAGGGTAAACCCACAAAATGAACGCCGTGCTCGCGAAAGAATGCATAACCATCTCCCAGATTTTTTTATGTTACTGAAAGATGGAATCAAAATATAAAATTCTGAACTGAGCGATCGCTTTGAATATCATTTAACTATGTATACTGAAAAGTTCAGTCATATTGGTTCAAGTTTGCCCAAAATATGGCCACAAACGAATAGTCGGTTAGTCACTGTTAGTGTACTGGGAATTGGTAGCTCCAAAGATTTTAGTGTACTAGGTATTGCATGATAGTGTACTGGGTATTGCATTTCATTTGTTCTCTTTTTTCCGTTTTATTGAACGTTGTTAGATATTTCAGATATATTTCTGTCGTGATAAATACTGTTTCTAGTCAATCGCACATTCTAGATAGATCTATATGCATCTGTATTGAAATACTCGATGATCACTGACATATTAAAAGCCATTATCTATAAGTACCTGTTAATAATAGTTTTTGTGTAGCAGTGCCGTAACATCCAACTCATCCATCCATCAATCATAATAGTCTTTTTACCTATTTCTTATTAGATCTGTTGTTTACTCTTCAGTTAATTGATATGACATAACATGTAGATCTATGTGTAGCTCTAGTTAACAGGCTCAGTACCATATTGAGTACTGACTGATGCAAAACATACTGTAATCAAAGGTCGAGCCAATATGTAAATATAATAGTACTGTATAAACATATACATGTAATAGGCTTTTATTAATAGCATAAACATTCAGAAATATTAGATCTATATCACTCAGTTTTTCCAAAAATGCTAATGAACGCTGTTATACATAACAGCGGCTTCAGCCCAGTGGTCAAAATAGTACTGTGATATAAGAAGTGATATAGCTAGGGCACGTGTTTTTAACGACCCATTCTCAAATAAATTGGTCAATTCACCGAATGAAAACGTTAAATTTCAACTACGTCGTATGTCTGAAAAGTTGTGAATATTGAAATGTTTAATGTATCTTTGACCTTATTCCGAAATAGTTCTAATATTTATTAACAATTAATTATGTAAAATGAGTGGTTAATGTATAAGCTATAGAAATTTATTCCTTGTGTTCACAGTACCCATAACCTGATTTTTAACAGTTATACATAGAGCTCGGACAGTTATATAATTCAAAGAATCGGGTTATGTGTATGAACTGAGATTATATAGCATGCATTTATCCATTTCTGATGAAACATTTTGATATTAAGTATGAAAATTAGGAGTTGAACACCACACTCAACTTCATAAAAATATAGTTTCATGAATGTTGTATTTGAACTTTTACACAGTTAAAATTAGTGCAAAACAAAAAAACAATTTGAGGGTCAGGAAACGTTCCCGATGTATTATAAACTCATACATAAGTACACAAAATCGTTAAGACAATTTGTAAGAAAATTTCTCTTTCGAAAGTCACAGTCCCGTAAATTATAGGAATGTGTCCTGTAAATTAGACTGACAAATAATATGATATACATTGCTTTATAAACAGCAGCATTCATCAAAACGAGCATTTAGGAGTATACAAATAGACCGAAAATTTCAAATTCAACTCTGTATGTCGTGTTCAACTCTGTAATTTTACTGTCTGAGTTAAAACATCCCTTTTGACTGAACTATGCACTGACCGCTGACAAATGTATGTAATGAAAATAGTTTGATTCAGTCGAACAATCCATTGTTAACTGTTTGCAAGAGTTACTAATAAAATTAACAAAACTGATTACTACTTGCGTTCAGATAACCCAGAACCAGCCATTTGCTGGGGGAAAAGTGTGTCATTGGATTGTCCCGTAAATCATAAAATTATGTTTAAGGACTATTGGTAAAGGACGTGAAGTTGAAAACTTTTTCAGGGACAGTGAACATTCTTCTCCCATTTCCTGTAGGTACCAGGACGCCTGTCTTGCGCATTACATTTTCTTTTTCAATCAATTTCATCTGCTTTAGATGGCCTTAAGTTTGTTATATTTTATAGTACAGTCAAACATTGATAAGTCTATTAACACGATTTCCTACATACTCGTAATTCAAAGTTTCCATTAGAACTAAAACTACAATTATTTGTTCACCTCTTTATTGGCGAGTCTATATTATCTTTTTCAAACAGCTCAAAGTGCGAATAAATTCTCATTTTGAGTCATTTGAAACAGATATATGTTCCTCCCAGCTGTCATTGAATCTATATCTTTCATATTGATGATACATCGCTATATATTTTCAATGACAAGTATACATTTATCAAAGGTTGGCTGTACTTTCTTATTTAAATTATTGCTGCTCTAAATTATCACACTGTCACCAATGTTTTGCTAACTCATGGGCCGAAACTTAAGGTACACATGCTCAAATAATGCACGTTTCAACAGCCCGCTTCAATTAGTGTTTGAGTAATGAGTCACACAACACCTCGAGACGGATAAACACTATCACAACATATGAATAGACAGACATACTGACAGACAGACGAAAGTAGGGATGAACGAACAAAACAATTCAGCTATTTAATGGGATTCAAACCTGTTGATGTGAATAAAACTATTACTATAATTTACGGGACAAAAGTGATTATATTTTACGGCACACTTTGGTGACTGTATGTGTGGCTTTGAAAATGCCTATTTGAAAGGAGACATACTTGACTATATTTGTATGTAGATTGGGCAATAGGAATAAATGCAATGAAGTGAATGTTAGCTCTTTTTGTAAAAGAAATACCAAGTAAACATGTTCGTGACTTAACAAAAATAAAAGTAGTGAAAAAAAAATTTGAAAAATTCTACAAATAATTGCCATTAATATATTGCCAATCTTGTTTTTATTGAACCATTTATTATATCTGAATAGATTTGTATTATACTAGCATAATTTAAACTTACTTTACGTTTGAAAAATTGTGTAGTAATACTTTGATATTGGCATCCTCATCTACGGGACAATTCAATCTAAGCTACGAGTCCGAACTTTCATATGGAATATTTAAACAATGCGAAAAGTTATGTTGTTCATACGTCGATAATTCGGTATTCAAATCATAATTATGAAATGATATGTATACAAATTCAAGAAGGCAATCCTGTAAGCTATTTCTGCAAAATGTCAAATAACTCACCACTTTCTTAGGGAATTGTGTCGACGAATTATGTAGCAGACTGACATCTTCCATGTGACTGTGGTTTAAGTATTGAATAAGATGTAATTGAGTGGCATGACACTCGGGAATGATGGAAGGGGCAACTCAAGAAAGATATTTGTCTCGTAAATTAGGCCTCGTAGATTAGGATTTTTTCTTTTCCGCTGTATTTGATTGGCCAGCAAAATTTTATTTGCTTTCTTAAAGTACTTTTCATTAAATTTTGATAAACAATAGGTTATTTATTACACAAACTTGGCAAAACATCCATAAAAAAAGTTTTTCATGGGGAAACGAATATGCTTATTTGTGATGACTCGTAGATTAGAAAGCTAAATTCCCGAAGTGTAATTTAGAAACTTGGCCTCTGATTTTTTTTTCCATAGATGAATTTGGTAAGAATCTTTTTTCATACACATGATATACATTATTAAAGGGTGAATGAATAAGGCATTGCAGAATTATCGTGCAGTATGTGATATTCTATTTACCGTTATAGTTTAGCCTCATAGATTAGGTCAGGTTTGGCGACATTGCATTAGCATGTCAGTGTATTTTAATGTTTGGTTGCTTTAGCGCCGTTTTGTCTTCGTGAAAAACATCCATTAATAATAAATAAATGCAGGGGCTTAAATCGGGAATGATTACATTCTACACTATATTATGGGTACAATGAAAACTAAAAATGTACATGGCGACATACAAATTCCGCCACCCCATGCAGATTTAAAGGCCTGGAAAGCCATTCAGAACAACATTTTATACCATAAAAATGTTTATGAAATAATCCTTATATAATGAAAAATAGAGAAAAACAATGACACGACGTTAATTGCTTTTAATTGGCGAAATATCAGTTGACTTATAACGGCGACATTGATTGTCTATTTTTTAGAATGGGTCCCCACCAAATAGGCTGCCCTATATCATTGAATGATTCATATAAACTGCATCAACTACAGTACAAGGTAAAGAAATGTCAACTTTTATACCTAACACAGGAACCCGTCTGTATTGTCCTCAAAGATAAGTTCATGCATTGCTGAAAGATGCAAACACTGGGGTGTCATGTGTTATGTAAGAAACATATCTTGCACTCCAGTTTCTTGACACTTCTGACAGAGGCACTGACTAAACAGGGACATGTTACTTAGGTTCACACAAGTTCTTCACAAACCCTTTCTAGAATAACAGACAAACATTGTATCTATTCTCTGACAACCATGTATATCTACATGATAAACATAAAATGATGAAAATCCCATGAAAACAGTGCTACTTTATTTTGAGGCAAAATAGTTGACACTAATTCTCAGTGGACTTGTAACTTTTGACTACACCATGGGGGCATTTGCGGCTAATTGGTGTTCTGATACCAGTTACTTCTACCCAGTTACTGATTTGTATCTGAAAAGGTGTATAAAGGGTATCTGGTGTCTCCCTCCACCAGTAAACTGTTGACTGAAAAACTGTTAAAGAGGCGTAATATCTGAAACAAATAAACAAACAATTTTTAATGCATTTTTTTCATATGAAATAGTTTGAAAATCATTTTCTGTCTCAATATGACACTGTACATAAAGAATATGTATTGCTAGAATATTACAACTAACGTTTTCAGGCTATCCGATCCCTGCTGAATTACATCGATGGATAGGGCATATTTTAACAACGCTTAAATACCTATTATAGGGGTTCATAACTACCCCTTTACCGCAAGCCAGTTAGCACAGTAGGGTTCTAATTGATAGATGCTAAACCCATATCATGCAGCAATATATGTGCATATTTTAAATCAAAAGGTCTCAGAGACAAATGTATTTTATATCTAACAGCCTGGATCTAGATCAGACGCGGCATTATGCAGCATCTGATTTGGATCCAAAACTGTTTGCAAATAACAGTCAAGACACGACCAACAGGATAAGGGTTAGTTGCAATTTATCCTTATCCTGCTGGTGGCCACTTGTCTGTTATTTGCAAACAGGTTGGATCCAGATCAGAGGTAGCATAGCATAGAGCATCTGATGTATGTACAAATCGTATTTAGATCTAAATATTGTTTTGCAGACGGCAATTTCAAAGCAGACGAAAGTACTGGAGGATATGGGTTAATATGATGCAATAACTATCAAGCATGGTGGGACCCAACCACAATAAACAATCCAATTAACACCCCATCAAGTCAAAACTAGACCTTTAAACACTACTTTATGATAAAAAAAATAGAAGAATATTGCCTGAATAAACTTTTCAGAGGTCTTTTCAAATTATTATGCTGGTGAATAAGCAAAAAAAACAACTAAAGTGTAATGTGCAATCCCCAGTACACCAAATTTTGACAATATGCAATACCCAGTACACCGTTTATCAATCCCCAGTACACTAATAGTGACTAGCCGACTTTTCGTTTGTGGCCATATTTTGGTCAATCTTGAACCAATATGACTGAAATTTTCAGTATACATAGTTGAATGATATTCAAAGCGATCGCTCAATTCAGAATGTTATATTTTGATTCCATCTTTCAGTAACATAAAAAAATCTGGGAGAGGGTTATGCATTCTTTCGCGAGCACGGCGTTCATTTTGTGATTTTCCCCAACGTTTGCATTGTTTGATTCCAAATCATGTATATAGCGTGTATAATATGAGTATGGTGAATCTAAAGCACCACCTGTCAATTGCCGAAAAAGAACTAATTAAGAGAAAATACACATTTACTTACCCTCGTTGCTCTCCTGTTCTCTCCGTTGCGTCAAAATACAGCTCATTTATTAGCAATATCCGGGATACGTTTCCCCCCAGTGTTAGTGTGATCAATAGCATATAAACGAAATTTGCAAATGAAGCATAAAGAGAACGAACAGACATTATCTTCAGAATTGTTGATGGATAGAAATAATATTCCTAATTGATTCCTTGGAGAAAACAACATATATACAATGTTATTGTTTTTGAAAATGGTTCTGTGCACCAGGCCAAAAGAAAACCAAGCTAGTAAATGCTCCTTTTCGATAGATTTATTCAAAGAGGTTGGGTCTAAACTTAGTCTTGGAGGGAAAGAGTTAACCGAAATAACGTTTTACAGAAAGGACTTGATATGGGAACAAAAACTGAAAACATCGCCAGTAAATTGCAAATACGCAAATAAGTAAAATCAAAAGAAAAGTAATGGTCTTTGATAAATATGACAGGTTATCCGAGTTAAGCATATATTTAGTTTGAAGGATCTGTCTGATCAGGGTCTACTCTATTTGTTTATAGGAGTTATGCTTATATAAGGGGAAACAATTATGTTATGCTGTGACAATATTGATTCAGACGTGACGTACGCTACTGGTGCCCCCTGACGTTACACATGACGTCGACGTTTACGACAGCGAATACGGACATAATCGTTATTATGCCACAATATGCGACACTACAAATCAACCCTTTCCCTCATATAAAATCTTCTTCACGCATTTGCAAACAGAGCAGGCCAATGTCAGACGGTCCCTGCGGGATACGTCTGATCAGGGTCTACTCTGTTTGCTGGTGAAAATATAATAGTTCTGACTACAGTTTCTACCAATACAAAACATCTAAGTACAATACAATTCCTTGGTATAATTCGTATTTTCTGACAATTCAGGCGAGATTTTGATTTAATTGATTTAATATATGTCCTGTGTTGCTTGCATTTGTTTGTATATGTGTTTATTTTATCGTTTACTTCGTCACCTGATCTCTTCATCATTAAAACCTACTAAAAAGAACAAAAACTAAAGTCAATATTTAACCCATTCTGCGACGTCAAATATTTGAATGGGACATTTCATGTGGACTATTTAATTTATTGATAACATACACTATAATAAGATAACTATTATAAATTCTGAAGGGAGGTGATCCCCCGAAAGCAAAAATTGCAACACAAAAAGAGAAAATTGCAGACTCGGTTTTATTGAGTCTGATCATGAGCAGTAATTGAAAGTGCAACACTGCTCACGCCCCCCTAGCACCGGCTTAAGCGGTATTCAATTTTCAGAACAAGAAGTACTGAAATTCATGATCTCGAAGGATCAGAAGGTATAACAACACTGAGAATGAAGTACGGGGCGACGTTTTACGGCCGCCACACAAGCACTTAACACCTGCTGTTGTGAAGATTATAAATTCTGAAGGGAGGTGATCCCCCGAAAGCAAAAATTGCAACACAAAAAGAGAAAATTGCAGACTCGGTTATATATCAGATTAATCAACAGAAAAAAGGTATTTTATACAATGAATCATTATTTAATTAATTCACGCATTTCAAAATAAAATAACTTTAAATGTGTCTTTATTGTAAAATTAAACGTCATTTTACAACTGGGTACATTTAATGAGGACTATTTAATTTATTGATAACATACACAGTAATAAGATAACTGTCATAAGTTATATATCAGATTAATCAACAGAAAAAAGGTATTTCATACAAAGAATTATTATTTAATTAATTCACGCATTTCAAAATAAAA
Organism: Azorinus chamasolen; assembly: GCA_963576725.1. NCBI lineage: Eukaryota > Metazoa > Mollusca > Bivalvia > Cardiida > Solecurtidae > Azorinus > Azorinus chamasolen. The sequence continues at coordinate 22,694,392 of OY755251.1, read as the reverse complement.
CAACTTTAAATTTGTCTTTATTGTAAAATCAAACATCATTTTATAACTGGGGACACTTAATGGGACAAAACAATGTATTGTTTAAACGCGTATAACAATGGTACACAGAAAATATTTTAGAATATAAATCTTAAATAAAAAGGTATTTTGCATAGAAATTTTCAAAGACTAGCGAACAGGCTTAGGTTAACAAATACATCGGTGAAAGTTTCACTTGCTGTTTTCACTGACTCCGGGACACTTTTCCGTGTTTTGGTTTTTCACTAGGTCACATGTTGTTAATCCTGAATCTGTAAACACTGTTAACCATAACGTCTGGAAATGACGTAACATCAGCGCTGCAGATGATTTATGTGAAATTTCCCGCGCTTAACGGCAAAATCAAATGAAAATTAAGTTATGTCGGATGAAAATGTAACGCGGGACATCCGTATTTTAGCTGTTACTTAAGTTTCGTGCGGTGATTATTCTTGATTTATCTCAAGAAAAAAATAAAGTCATTAACAGCATTAAGAAGCACATTTTATTAGCTTTCGTTTGATATATAACACTACTATAATAAAATAACAGATGGTATATACTTTTCAGATGAAAGCGCTGGATTAACATATTTTCAAAAGTGGCACTTGTTTTTGACGTTACTTCTATTCTCGTTGCATGACTCGGGACAATGTTGCTGGAAACAAATGGTGAATGCTTCATACTTCATATACAGTAAAACCTCGATTATTCGAATTTTCGGTATAGAAGAATTTATACCCTTTTATGCAGGTGGCTGCTTAATGCATGGTGAAATTCATGCAGAAAGCTCCTAGAGGAGCTTTCTGCATGACATTCACCATGCATTAAGCTGCCACCTGTCTTAAAGAGCGATAATAATACGTATTTTAGTGTTCGGATAATCGAAGTTTTACTGTATTTGATATTTAACCTGTACTAATTATGTAATCGTTATTTGAAGATTGTATTATGTTGATGTTTTAAGGAAGGAGCTGACTGGTTCACAAATTTATATTACAGTGCAAACACCTGAAAAAATGTGCAACACTTTTAAGTCTGGTCCTAACATAAAACAACATAAAAAAACCTTTCTACTTTGTGCTCGAATCCGAAACTACGTAAAAACCATTACAAGACGCGTTTTATTGCCAACTCTAGTTGTTGTACCACTACTAAAATATCTAAACTTTTGACGTCCTGTCTTACTACGATCAAAGAACATGTCAAAATATATGAAAATTCTGGTACATGTATTAATGTTTTTTGGTTCATAAAAATATCAAATGATGTTTTAACTAAACGTGAAAATGGACAATATAACATTTCTTCACTGAGCTCTTACGATTTCACTACACTCTATACTACTCTACCTCACCATCTTAAGATAAACTGATTAAATTAATAGAAAAAAACCTTTGCCAGAGAAAATAAAATTTTCCTTGCTTGTAATGTTCAACGTTCATTCTTTTCGAATTCAGAAGTTGGAACAATACACAAGGTGGACTTGTCTTGATGCTTGTAGATATCTTACCTTTCCTATAGATAATATATGTGTGCGTTATAGGGGTACCACATATCGTCAGGTTGTTGGTACACCCATGAGTACAAATTGTGCCCCTCTTGTTGCAGATTTGTTTTTGTATTGCTATGAGAGGGATTTTATGCTTAACTTAAAACATGATACACATGCCGATATTGTTAATGCTTTTAATAAAACTTCAAGGTATTTAGACGATATTTTGCATTTGGATAATCCTTATTTTGAAACTATGATTTCTTCAATTCACCCAAAAGAACTGTTTTTAAACAAAGCGAATCAACCTGACATTATAGCTTCACTTTTAGATTTGACTCTTTTCATCACAAATGATAAGATAAAGTTTCGTAAAAAATATACGATAAAGGGGAAGATTTTAATTTTAAAATTGTTAATTGTCCACCCTTTTCTAGATGGAGATGTGCATCGTTCTACATCTTATGAGGTTTATATTTCTGAACTTATTCGGTTTGCCCGGGCCTGTTCTTTGCTAGAAGATTTTAACAGTCGTAATTTAGTTCTTAAACTTCTTAAGCAAGGTAAAGATGTCCCAAACTTCGGAAAACGTTTTCTAAATTTTATTATCGAAATTTACCACTCATTAGTAAATATAATTGCAATCTACAGACGTTACTACAACAAGGCATTTTCTCAACCAGACTGTTACAGAGATGTTATCTACAAACTTAGGGAAATTCGAGGTCATGTCCATTTTCATGATTTGTTTATAAAACGCATTTAAATCTTTAAGAAGAAAGGTTATGACACCATTATATTGAAACGCATTGCATGTTTGGTTATTGACCCTAAGGCCCCTTTTACAGACGGTAGCTACGCTTCCCTCTTTGCTTGCGCGATGACAGGCCGGGGTAGTACTCTATGATGGTATACTCTTAAACTCAGATACGGAGTGAGCTTACCAGACTCACGTATTACTTTTTCCCTGCCGTGCCCTTAACGGCTTGATGCTCCGACTTCAGCAAAGTTATTGAGTACATATCTGACGGATTTTCACAGTTGTTATGCTATGTTTTACATATTGCCATGTGTTTACCGTTGTGGGTAAGTCCGGCGGGGATACTTTTATTTTACACTCGTGTATGTGCGTGTGTTTGGGTGTGTAGTTGTGTGTGTATGTCTGTGTGACATGCTATCTATCGACGTGTTTGTGGTGGTTACGTCTTGTATGTGGCTTTGCCTGCTTGACTTTACTACTTTATCATTGTTAGCCCTTAAAGTGCGGGACACGAGTCACTAATATCCTTTACAAACAGTGTAGACACGTGTGAGAGGGCTCCTAGTGAAACATTTTCATCCGGGTCTGCACTGTTTGTCATGTTACTACTTTTCTTTAGAAAAGTCCCTAAATATTCACAATAAGCTTGGCCTGTTGATTTTTGGAATAGTCCATTTGAAAATCCCCTCATATAAACGTGTTTTCATGCATCTGAAAACAGAGTAGACCCAGATCAGACGGCTCCTATAGGAGCCGTCTGATCAGGATCTGCTTTGTTTGCCAATGGATCTGACAAATCTCTTCCTATACTTTCTGAAGTGGCTACAGTGTTCCACCTTCCATATTTCATTATAACTATTTTGTCCATGAATATTCACTAGATATTAAAATTTGTTATAAACATAGAACAGGGAAAGGGTTATCAACAGGATGCAAACTGTTTAGAAATGATGTCACAGCATGGCCTGGTATACTGATTTTTGTATTGTATATACCTGTATTTCATCACCATTTATGAATACCCGGGTCTGAAATTAAGGAATAAAGCAATACACATACAAGGACGGATGCTGATAGAATAAATTTAATAACAAATTCGTGTTATAATGCCATTCCATGGTTGTCGATACTACCGAAATCGCCTGGTCCGAGATTTGCTCAGTATTTTTTGTACTTCTTATATCTTCTTCCAAATCCTCCGCCCATTCTATATCCACCAGCAAACCCGCCTCCGAAGCCACCTCCTCCGAAGCCACCTCCTCCGAAGCCACCTCTTCCGAAGCCACCTCCTCCGAAGCCACCTCCGAAGCCACCTCCTCCGAAGCCACCCATGCCTCCTAAGTAACCTCCACCTCCGAAGCCGCCTCCCATTCCTCCAAACCCGCCTCTGTGACCATACTTCCCATACTTCTTCCCATACCTGCGTCCATACCCATACCCACCCCTATAGCCACCTCTCATTCCTAATCCACCGAAGCCACCAAAGCCACCCATGTAACCTCCGCCGAAGCCACGTCCTCCTCCGAAGCCACCTCCGAAGCCACCTCCTCCGAAGCCACCTCCTCCGAAGCTACCTCCTCCGAAGCCACCTCCCATTCCTCCAAACCCGCGTCCGTAGCCATATTTCTTCTTTCCATAGCCATAGCGTCGTGAATACCCGCCTCTATAGCCACCTCCCAATCCAAAGCCGCCAAAGCCGCTTCCTATTCCACCAAAGCCACCAAAGCCACCAAAGCCACCTCCCCTTCCAAACCCACCTCCAAATCCAGAACCGCCTCCCATTCCTAAACCACCTCCAAATCTATAACCGCCTCCCATTCCTAAACCACCTCCGAATCCACCTCTACATTTCTTGCACTTTTTGTAAGCTGAAACGAAAGACATAGATCATTGATCATAAATAATATACAATAGATCCCTTTCCCTCATATAAACGTATTTTTACACATTTACAAACAGAGTAGACCGAGATCAGACGGCTCCTATAGATGTCGTCTGATCAGGGTCTGCTCTGTTTGCTCATGGAATTTGATAAACATATTTCTTTAGTGTCTGAAATTGCTACAATGGTCCATCTTCCATATTTCATTATAACTATTTCGTCCTCGAATATTCAGTAGGTACTGAAATTTGGACTAAACATAAAACAGGGGAAGAATCAGGTCAGAATAAGCACGCCTTTTGAAGTATTTTGCAAATAGAGTATTCTAAGATTAGATTGCTCCATTCGTCTGAATTGATTGGTCAGATTTGAGTTCTCAAGCTTTTGATTGGTCAGATTTGAGCCAGAGGCTCAAATCTGACCAATCAAAAACTTGAGAACGAACTCAGACTCAACTAAAAGTTTTATAAGCATAGATACAGGGTATGTTTGTTTTGCTCATGGAATTATGCCACATATATATATACAACATATATATATACTATTAATAGAAACTAATTACCAAGCGTAAAAACAGCTTTGCTCCATATGAGAGGGCGACTTGCTGGCCATATCATCTAGATCAAAGCTGTTTGCAAACGCGAGTCAGTCTAGATAAAGATTAATCCAAGGACGAGTAGCATCACATGTAAATAATTAACAAAAACCTATCAAACATGTTCTAGTTAAAATTACAGTAGACCAGACACAGCTATTGCAAACATATTATGTTTCGACATAAGAATATCCATATAATAACACCTGCATCTAGTCTACATGTACACATGGTTTGGGGGACCAGTCATTAACCCTTCGCTTGCTATTCACGTCAATATACCTACCTGTAAATAGTGAAGACCCAGATGAGACAGCTCCTGCAGGAGCTGTCTCATCAGGGTCTGCACTATTTACAAATCGATTGTGCAACCAGTGCACTGCAGAGCAGTGATTGCACAGCGAAATACTTGTACACAGTGAAGCTATATGTAATTATACAACAGGGCATGGGTAAAGAAGGGGGAATGTGTTTTAAAATTCAGCAAGCGAAGGGTTAATATCTAGATTTGTTATAAAAAGGAGAGATGATACTTTCATGACAGACATTTACAGTCACTTGCATCTAGTCTACATGTACACATGGTTTGGGGGACCAGTCATTAATATCTAGATTTGTTATAAAAAGGAGAGATGATACTTTCATGACAGACATTTACAGTCACTTGCATTTTCTTTACAGGTACATGACATTTACAGTCACTTGCATTTTCTTTACATGTACATTATTTCATGCAAACCAACTTTGCCTTTTAACATTTTATAAATTATTCTAAAAGTGGATGATCCTTCTAAAGTAAAAGCAGCAATGCCAAAAGTGTAAATTGCAGACTCCTTTATTTTAAACTGATTAATTACATTAATTTTTATTAATCTTAATCTTTGATTAAATAAGATTATTTTTTATAACGACACATTGACACAGGTCATAGTAGAAACTGTAGAATCATATCTATATTATTATATAAGCAAATGGGGCAGACCCTGATCAGACGGCTACCATAGGAGCCGTCTGATCTGGGTCTACTTTGTTTGCAAATACGTAGAAAGGCTTAGTTATGGAGTAAATGATTAAACTTGCTAGAGGACATTGAAAGAATTAAAAATAGTGCAGACCTTTATCAGAGAGCTCCCATAGGAGACTTCTGATCTTGGTTTACATAAGAATGCTAATAGACTATGGTGTAACAATGTGTGTATCAATGTGTGTATCAATGTGTGTAACAATGTGTGTAACAATGTGTGTAAATGTATGTAACAATGTGTGTACATTCAAGAAATGAAAACGAGTTTTAACCTTTTCAACCAAGGACACACATGCATTAGCATATGAAAACAGGACAGACCAAGATCAGACGGCTTTTAGGGAGCCCCTTTATATTTTCTAGCAAGTCTACACTGAGTGGACTAGATAAACACAGATTGGCAATTCCATCCTGAAAATTCAGGGTTGAAAGAGTTAAATTATAAAGAAGTCCATACCTTCAGTTTGGGCCAGAAGTCCAAAGACACAGGCAAGCAGGAGAAGACAAAGAGAGGTCTTCATCGTAGCAGTTGTGTTTCGGTGATCCCTGGATATGAGTTGGCAGGACGGGCTCGAACAGTTTCGTTTCGTGGAGCGGTCCCTTATATAAGTAGTACTCACATCAGTAACTGACCACGGACCAACACGTGTGATGCATTTCAATAATCTTTAAAGTGCTAGGAAGTTGTCATCTACAAGTTTATTGTCTGCTTAAATTCTCAGAGATTATTCATTGTCTAGTTCTTGTTTTCAATAAATCACTACCATAGTTTTACCGAGTTTAGATCCTGGCGAGTAGCCGATATAATCGGCGTCCCATCTGGATCAACACTGTTTGCAAATGTTCATTACGATTTCGCAATTAGCACGACGAGTGTTATTTCTATCGCCGCAATTAGCATATAAATCAAAATTAGTAAAAACAAACAAACGTTAAAGCCGCGTGCACTGTTTTCTTGTTTTCTTTGTGAATGATGTATGCGATGTGTTTACCAACATCTCTAGAAAACCGCAAGGCTAATTAATGTCATCATCAATTCTGAGGTTTTTTTAAATCGACATTCAAATTTGAATAATTTGGTATCTTTAGTGTCCTATCTTGTGAACAAGGACAAGTTTGGATTGAACGTATATCTTTGGTACCAAATATCTGTCATGTGAACGTGCTGATTCACGTGTTCAAACTGTATTCGACGTGCTTACATCTTTACTCCAGCTCGTTTGATAATTAACCCTTATCTCGCTATCCCTCACCAGATTCGCATTTGCAAACAGTTTAGATCCACACGAGACGCTGAATATCTCGACGTCTCATCAGGATCCAAGCTGTTTGACACTCACTCAATAATTTCTTAAGCTTTTTTTGTAAACAGAGCAGATCCAGATCAAACGGCTCCTAGAGTAGCCGTCTGATCAGGTATGTCCTGTATGCTAATGGAATTTAATAGATCCGTTTCTTTAGTATCTAAAATGGCTACACTGTTCCACCTTCTTTTATTTCATTTTAACTATTTTGTCCATGGATATTCAGTAGCTATTGTAATTTGGACTAAATATAGAACAGGGAAAGGGTAAAATTAAATCGAATCGGAAGTAGTCAAAATTCAACAAATCCTTATTTACAGAGTGGTAAGGGGCTAATTGTGTGCACGCTAAATAATTATCGTCTGCTGTTTTTTTTCAAAACTCAATACTTGTTCCATTTCTCTTGTAAATGTAAATCAAAGTATCAAACAGCATACAATAAAACCCTTCTAAACCGGAATTCTAGAAGAGAAGAATTTAGATACTTTTAGGCAGGTGGCTGCTTAACCCATTCCCTTATATTGACGACTTTTGACGACTCTTTAAAAGTCATTTTGTGAAACAATTGTGATAAATAGAGCATCTGCTCCTATTGGAGCAAATGCTCTATTTATCACAATGGTTTCAAGCTAAAACATTCTAAAATTTTCCTTTTCTCTAGTTAATGCTCCTTTTCGGTAGATTTATTCTAAGAGGTTGTATCTAAAAATAGTCTATGAGGTAATGGGTTAATGCAGGGTGAAAGTCATGCAGAACTCTCCCATAGGAACTTCATCCTGCATTAAGCTGCCACCTATCTCCGATATTTATACTAAATTGGATCTTGCTGTAATCAAAATGGCACCGTATCAACTTTTTAGTAGATGCATATACATGTATTTTCTTGCAATGGGGCAATGGTTAATTATTAGCCCGCCAAGTAATCGTCATCTGCTATGTGATTCAATATTGCCATCTGCTACATTAAAAGTCATTATCAATTCTCCATTTCTCCTCGAAATATTATCAGAGTATCAAATAGTTTGGGCGTGGAGTAACTCGGAGCTTCATCTTTATTCAACCTGAACCTTAGCCGCTAGTTAGCATGCACATACAGTGTGTCCAAAAAGAATAGAACCCTGGATCAAATGTGTATTTGAACCAATGTAACGGGACACTTTAACCCATTACCTCATAGGCTATTTTAGATACAACCTCTTTAAATAAATCTACCGAAAAGGAGCATGAACTAGAGAAAACGAAAGTTTTAGAATTGTGTAGGCTGAAACCATTGTGATAAATAGAGCATTTGCTCTTATAGGAGCAAATGCTCTATTTATCACAATGGTTTCACAAAGTGACTTTTACAGAGTCGCCAAAAGTCGTCAATATGAGGGAATGGGTTAAAATGTAAAATATTTAATCTTGTAGTCATTCTGCATATGTCTGCGAAATTCCTCTTAAAAATATGCATTGGATTTAAAGATATGAGTATTTTAATGAATGCATCTAAAATCTGTTTTAACATGATATGCGTACATTGCATAGTCCATGCCTATATCAAGTTTAAAACGGAGTTTAAATGCTGATATCTTAAAAATCAATGTATATGTTTAGACAAAATTTAGATAATACATGTATATGGCAAAACGTTGTCTCTACTAAGCTACATGTATATACTTTTAATTTAAGTTAGCAATATTGACAGAAATGGGATAACTTGCATATCTTAATCCCGGGTTCTTGTGTGATTTTTTTGGGACACCCTATAGTTAATGCAAACAATTATTATTATTATACCACATTTATATAGCGCTCTTTTCAAGCAGGATATGTGCGTTCAAAGGCGCTTCAAATGTACAAGAAGCTTACTGTTTATAATAAAGCTCAAAGTAAAGAAAATCTTAAATCTAAGATACAAAATACAGATCAGAGGTGTCAAAGAGACCGAGCCCTAATGAGACGCTGGGTTATTCATCATATCATTACGTGTCAAAACTGTTTAACCATTTCACCGCCAATGCCACATAAATGCACCACGACAAATAGCACAGTCCGCGATCAGACGCGGCGTCTGAGCAGGGGCTTCACTTTTTTGGTCTCAATCTCTATTTCTACATATGTGACTTTAATCCTTTGAAATTTGAATTTATTTCTCTCATTTCCTTATTTTACCGAATGATTTAATAAAATTGATTTGCTGACGACAATTAGAACTGGTGCCGAAAGGGTTAACAAAATTATCCCACTTAAAAATGTGGCGTTTTAAGGGTGAAATTGATTATTTGCCCATTTTAGTTTGTCATTTTTCTTCATTTCTGACTCATCCATTTGAAATTCTTTTCCTCAACGCAAATGCATCGGCACGCATTACTGTGGGTTTTTTAGAGTGTCTTTTTTGTTGTAGCTGTTGTTTTACCTTGGTCCCAAAACAATTTCAAACCAATCTAGATTCCGTGTTCTGCTTCAATAATTAATTCAACCAACCACCAATCATGGGCTTACACCTCCTCCTAACATGCGACCAATAAGACGGTAACTCGTTTTCTTAAACCATTTCCTTCATAGCATCGCCTTTTTATGCATTTGCAAACAGAGTTGACCCAGAGCAGGGTCCATGCTTATAAAACTTTTAGTTGAGTCTGAGTTAGTTCTCAAGTTTTTGTTTGGAATCGACATCTCATCACGATCCAAACTGTTTGTTCTGATTGTGACTGTGAAATGAAAATGGAAAACAACCTTCAGCAATAAAAAACTGTAGCAGCAATGAAAACTGTAGCAGAAACCAGAGTTTGAAAACGGCAATACTTTATAACGAAAGACTTAATCCTTTATTATTATTTATAATTATATAAACGCCTTTTCACACATTTGCAAACAGAGTAGACCTAGATCAGATGGCTCTTGAATGAGCCGTCTGATCAGGTTCTACTCTGGTTGCTAATGAAATTTGATAGATATGTTTGTTTAGTTTCTAAAATGGTTACAATATCCACTTTCCATAGATAAGTAAAGCTGTTTTGTCCATCAATATTCAGTAGGTATTGAAATTTGCAATAAACGTAGAACAGGGAAAGGGAACCTTTGAATGCGAGAAACGAATGTACTGATATGTGTAAACAATGTAGACTCAAATCAGAGAGCTCCTAGTGGAACCCTCTGATCCGGATCTGCACTGTGTGCCATTTATAACCTTCTAATAAAATTAAACGTTTTCATACTGAATCGAATCTATAGTTAATTGTTTATTCCACTTTGAATTGTCAGCATTCAAAAAGTCATGTTCACTTGTTTGAGCTTCTGTTCATTAAGAATATGCTTTTGTTAATTACCTAATTTGCATAATCATGAACATTAATGAGAATTGCATTTTATTGAGTTGGTGAGTATCCATAGCAGACGTAGCCCGGACAGTGTCAGCGCATAGAGAACATAACATTATATCTCAGGACCTTCGAGAGCTGGTTGCTAACGGTATCAACTTGTTACCAAGCATAACATAAATACACTGGTCTTTGGTTTAGAATGTCATGTTGTTAATAAGTTCATTAGCATATTGATGGATAGTAATGAAAAAACCAAAACTCAAGAGAAAAGACAGGAAAGTGGTGAAAATTAGATCTGAAATCATATGTGATGCTCCAAATGCATATCTATATGTTCTTATACATAAAACCACCTCAAGGAGAGAAGTCGAGCTGATACTATGTACAAACGCACCTCTGTGGGTTATCTGCATTTTATTGAGTTTTAGAGTTTCGTCCGGACAGCGTCAACGGATAGAGAAGCTAATAACGTTATATCACGTTATATCACACAGCCTTGGGCCACTGGGCTGTTATCAATTTGTTACCAAACACAGAATAAAACACTGGTTTTTTATTTAGAATATCCTGTTGCCAATCATTCCATTAGCATATTAATGAATATTAATACTTAAATCAAACATAACGAAATGAAAGTAGAACGCTAGCCAACGACATATTTTCATACTTTTTGATTACACTGACAGTTTGGAATGTGTGGATGTCCAGTTGGGTCTTCAAGCTTACTGTGATTCTACCAGCACATTTAAGGAAAATATGTCACCAAATAAGTACTCCTGGAAAGTCTGGAAACTCCACTAGTAAGTCTTGGAAACTTGGGATGTATCAGCTGACCTAATTGGTACATAAGAATCGTTCACATGCATGATGTACGCTTAGTTAAAGCCGCTGTAACCTAAGGAGAATCGCGAAGATAAGTCAATTAATGGTTTGCATAACATTGGTATGGGATCTTTGCCACCTTGTAAAAAGTGTTTAGTCTGGCACCTTTAACGGGTCATCTATCATGTGCGAATATGGACCAGCTCACATGCAGTCTACTAAGTAATACACCAAGCCTCAGAAGCACATGACTGGAGCCATGTCAATGTGGTTTTGAATCATTCCATTATGATTCGGCGGTGACTTGCCTCCACAATCATGTTAGACATTTTATAGGAGACTCTTGAGCCAAAAGAAGAAGATGAAGAATGGGTATATTTGAAGACCCTGGTTATCATTGGTACTAGACTTGCATTACAATGAATACAGCTATGGTAATGAATGAATGTATCACACACAAATTCCCTTTTCTGTAAACAACATAATGATTTGTACATATACTAAGGCAACAATTATATAATGATTTGTAAATATGCATGCTTCGATTAGATGAATGTCAGTTGTATATCACGAGATGTACCAGTTAAACACCATTAAACCCTGTTTTCTCTCTGCTTCTGTCTGTTCTAATTCTACTTTAAATACCTCGACGTGTCATTGCATTTTCTGCTGGTAGATTGTAGTGTACAAGTTATTGATTGGCATCTCCTCAAAAGGTTGATACTTTTAATAGAAATATATTTTTCAATCATCATTGCTGTGTTGTACTGTTGCGTATAACGCAAACGATGTATACAATTCACATGAGCTGAGACACCAGCCTACACAATATCAGTTTACAGTAAAACCCCTCTAAACCGGACGTAAATTTTAGTATAAATATTGGTCTTGGAGACAGGTGACAGCTTAATGCAGGGTGAATGTCATTCAGAAAGCTCCTCTAGGAGCTTTCTGAATGACTTTCACCCTGCATTAAGCAGCCACCTGCATAAAAGTATCTAAAATCTTCTGTACTAGAATTCCGGTTTAGAGGGGTTTTGCTGTAGTTTACTTAATTGATTCAGTACTTTGTTCTTTGGTCAAATCATACTGCAGGCTAAATCATTTCAAATCATTTCATGACCATTTTTGATACCCAAATCATTATTCATGAATAAGCAAGTAAGCAGGATGATTTAGATAAATCTTAATCCTTCTAATTTTTATTTGAACGTGGTTTAAATTTTCATATCATACTTGGACATTGAAACAGTCTGTTATTTGTATCTTAATAGTTAATTTGTTTTCATACCAGAAGGGTTAACACTCGCGCCCGCATATGAACAGTAAATACCGGATAAATACATCATCTTTTGATATAATACCTGCAAAATCATAACTTGAAAGCTGTTAAATATATTATATTTCGATGTATCTCGGACTTATTTCGGGCTACTTGAAGCATAATGGATGATAAAGAAATTCATTTCTGCAGTCTTTTGTTTTAATAATTTTCCTTCTTTTTGTTTGATTTAAGCATTAATATTTATATATGTGCTTACGAACTTAACAACAGGATATTCTAATTCAAAGACCATTGTATTTCTTATATATTTCTTATATATTTGGTAACAGATTGATAATGTTAGCTCCTTGTTTCCAAAGGTCCTGTGATATAATGTTATTACATTCTCTATGCGTTGCCGTTGTCCGGACATACATTTGCTATGGAAACTCTAAAAATGCAGATAATCCATAGAGACACGTTTTTACATAGTATCAGCTAGATTACTCGCAATTAGGTGGTTTGATGTATAAGAACATAATTATCTCTATGCATTTGGAGCATCACGGATGATTTGAGATCTAGTTTTCACCTTTTTCCTGTCTTTTTCTCTATTTTCTTTTGAGGGGGGGGGGGTCAACATTAATATTCATGAATATGCTAATGAACTTATTAACAACATGAGAGTCTAAATCAAAGACCAGTGTATGTATTTTATGTTTGGCAACAGTTGATACTGTTAGCTACCAGCTCTCGAAGGTCTTGAGATATAACGTTATCTTCCCTATGTGCTGATGCTGCCCGGATGTACGTCTGCTATGAATACTCACAAACTCAATAAAATGCCAATAAGCCATAGAGTCACGATTTTGTTTTATATAATACTCTCCTTGATGGTGTTTTATGTATAAGAACATATTTTGGTGTATTTGGAGCATCACAATGTGATTTCAGATCTAGTTTTCATCGTCTTCTAGTCTTTTTTTCTTTCATTTTTCGGTTTTCTCATAAATATTCATGATTATGAAAATGAGGTAATTAACAAAAACATATTCTTAATTAAGGACCAATGTCTTACCTTAAGTCTGGCACCAGTTTCAAACTCTTAGTGTCCCAAATAGCATAAATATATTACATTATAGCCTTTACCCATCGTCGTTGTCCAGACAAATGGTTGCCATGCAAACGGTAGAAATACTCATAGCAGGAATGAGTTTTCTCTTGGGTACATTTTATTTCCATTCAGCAGACCCTACCAAACACCCTGGTACCCATGAAAAAAGTCAGACGGGGTGCACGGCAACCCTATCTGGCCCCGGAGTAGCATTAGATTTACAAGATTCCATAAGCAAATAAAGCATACCCTTTCTCGAAACTCTTTGCTTGAGTCTGAGATTATTCTCAAGCATCTGGTTGGTCAGATTCTGAGGGTAAAGACAATATTGATCTATTTGTACCTGGTGTTTCTTATCGTTAACATCTGAATTTAAACTGTTTGCAAAGGTCATCACACAGCCTGCTTATGGTAAACTGATTTTGTATTACATATTACAGTGTTTCTGAGCATTTTGGTCTGAATTTAAGGAATAAAGCAATGAACATACAAGAATCGATGCTGCTCGAATAAGTTTAATAACTAATAAGACATTGGCTTTACATGGTCATTTCATGGCTGTAATGGTTGCCGATACTAATATAATCTCCTGGTTAAAGATTTGCTCAGTAGTAACGCTTGTAAGGTCTGTATTTCTTGTACGGCTTGTACTTCTTGTGTCTTCCATATCCTCCGCCCATTCCGAATCCTCCACCCATTCCAGAGCCACCGCCCATTCCAAATCCACCTCCCATTCCGTAACCACCGCCCATTCCATACCCGCCTCCCATTCCGTAGCCACCTCCCATTCCGTAGCCACCTCCCATTCCGTAGCCACCTCCCATTCCAAATCCTCCGCCCATTCCATAGCCACCGCCCATTCCATACCCGCCTCCCATTCCGTAGCCGCCTCCCATTCCATAGCCACCTCCCATTCCGTAGCCACCTCCCATTCCGTAGCCACCTCCCATTCCGCCTCCGTAACCGCCTCCCCAAGGCCACTTACATTTCTTACATTTGAACCACCAACCTGAAGTGAAATAAATACGCAATTGGTCATTGCAAAGCTGCGTATGGCAAATGAACTGGCTGCTGTAGGAAGCTGTATTAAAAGAGGTACTGCTGATGCCGACCTTGGTGGTATACATTAGAACCCCTCTATAGCCATAACGTGATCCTTTACCTCATGAATATTCATTTAAAAGTAATGTATATTAATTAGATGAAGTCGTATATTAAATTGGCATATGTAATGTGTTTGTGGCCTTGATAAAAACTTCAGAATCATGTACAAAAAAGCAAACAGACCAGACCCTGATCAGACGACACCTAAAGGAGCCGTCTGATGTGGGTTTAATCCGTTTGCCAAGACGTCAAAACGCTTCTTTATCGGGAACAGGGTTGAGACATATCATGGGATATTTGTCTCCTATAAAGCTACCGTACGTATTAAAATTGCATACGCTTATTTCAAGCACATTTTCAGAAACAGGTGCAAGTGCCCTGTTTACTATTATATGTATTCTTACGTTATTTACCCGATTAAAAAAACAAACCAATGTGGAAACTGTAATTATCAGCCACAGTGTATCGGCAATCAGACATCTGCTGTCTATAATTACAGTAAAACCTCTCTAAACCGGACGTCCAATTTAGTACACATATTGGTCTTGGAGACAAGTGACAGCTTAATGCAGGGTGAAAGTCATGCAGAAAGCTCCTCTAGGAGCTTTCTGCATGACTTTCACCCTGCATTAAGCACCCACCTGCTTAAACGTATCTAAATTCTTCACAACTAGAATTCGTCTGACCGGAGTCTTCTCTGTTAGTTTATGGAATTATATAGATTCTGCTATGATTTGTTTGTTTTTGTCGGGGTTTTGCATTGCTTATTTCAGTCATATCGAGGCGTCTAGCTGATGATATAGTATTACCGTCTTTGAAATTTAGATAATAGATATGCATGGTGTCATAGAGAATAATAGGTTAGTGCCGTAGATGGGACGCTTTATCCGACGAGGAGAGAAAACGTTGAGGCGAGGCTTGCCGAGCCTCAACTGTTTTCTCTCCGAGTCGGATAAACGCGTCCCATCTACGGCACTAACCTATTATTCGATTTATCCAGTCAATATAGTTAAATGTCTTTTTTATAGACTCATAACACTCTTGAAATAATTTACATTGAAAATGCAGTTTTTCGATCAACGGATCCCTCCCTTTTCACTTCCATTTAGACGTAAATAGATCTAATGAGCTACCGCAGAGGAATATAGTATCGATACTTGTATTACTAGAAGGGAAATGTGGTTGAATTTGAAAAATAAGATGATTTGAATCGAGGGTCGATAAGTTATTTCAAACAGACATGATCTATATTCTTTGGTCAAATGCGAGTTACGTAGTCTCGGTTTCTATTTTTAGATTCTACCTAACGTCACTCAGAAATCGATGGAACTGAACAGGCTATATTTAGGTTTATGACTATCACCGCCCCTGTAAGAGTTTATCAATCAAATAATCATGAGAGTGAAAAGAAAACATTTACTATTTATCTGTCAATCTTTGCTTCCAGGTTTGATTTTATCAAAAACGGGTTTTGCCAGCGGTGGATTAAATTAATAAAAGTGATAAATCAACGTAATTTGGTATGTGGCCTCAGTGGCGTAATCGGTAAGGGCGACGTCTCTAGAGAGATTAGAATTAGTTTTTGTAGGATCAGGCGCGGGTTCGAATCCAGCTGTAGCCAATTATTTTTATTTTTTCTCATTTGAATAATTCTTCTGGTCAGCAAATAGATCTGTTAGATCTATTCCATCAACATGTTTATGAATATTTACAGAAAACTAAAATAGTTCCATGGTTATAGAATCATTACGCCTATCTACTAACCTAATAAACCTTCCACTACCGGAAGTAACCTAATAAACCTAAGTTTATTTGCACCCCCTTTATTATGTCACTAGAGAAGCCTGGTGACTGGATAAAATACTTTTTACATGAATATATATCAGGTAAAGAGCTAAATTTGTGAGAATGTCCAGTTTATTTCTACACGACTGCCTTCTTTTCATGCCAATTAGACGTGTATTTTAATGCGGATAATAAAAAAGGAAGAACACAAGGTGCTGTTATTTACAGTAAATTAAGACTACTCGTACATTTGAATATATGCCTAAAATGCATGTTTAACTCACATTCCTAATGTTTTCAAATGACAAACATTACGAGCTTTACAACACACTTATGCTTTCGTACTTGCTTTTATTTCCGGTACTCCGTTTAGCAAGCTGAGTCACCAGTCAGAGAAAACGCATCTACGGGTGCCTTGGTGTGATCAACACTACCAACCGTTCCAACCCAGAATTGTCAAAGTGGACTATCCCATCACTATTAAACTAAAGAGCTCACTCAGTATGAAACACTTAAACTTGCTAGAGGATTTGGCATGACAAACAGTACAGACCCTGATCAGAGGACTCCTCCAGGAGCATTCCGATCTGGGTTAACTGACTAAATATCCAGGAGCATTCCGATCTGGGTCAACTGACTCAACATTGTTTGAAAATGATAGTGCATTCGTGTTCGGGTTGAAAGGGTTAGCCCGTTGATGACGTTTGAAAAGAGTAGTGATATAATTAAGCATAATGTTAGGCTAAGATACGAGTAAATGGTAAAGTTGAAATTATCTTCCTGTTAATATTATGCGTTTGCTTTGTAACGTAATCCCCATAAAAGTGTATCCATATTAGCCATCGTACTAGCCTATTGTATAGTATAAATGGATTATTTTTCAAACCTTTGGCGATATATAGCGTGGCTGTCACAACTGCTGTAACACGTAAAACCCCTCTAATGCGACCACCAAACACGGGCATAATTCTGGTTGACAGAGGCAGGTGGTAACTTAATGCAGGGCGAAAGTAATTGTCTTCGTCCTGCATTAAGCAGTCACCTTCTTATAAAGGAAACTATGTTTATTCATTTAGTGGTCGTATTAGAGGGTTCTACTGTAAGTGTGTATGCGTGCCTTTATTGGTACACAAACTAACATTTGGCAGTTGTTACAGAGTGATCGATCCATGCATGAACTACAATATAATAACTCTCGATTAGTATTAATTCCGATTTTAACAAAGGTGAAAGTTTAATACAGGGCGAAAGGAACTTTCTGCGCGAATTTCACCCTGCATTAAGCAACCACCTGCCTAAAAAGTCCCAAATTCTTCTTTATCAAAATTCCGGTGTCCTCAAATGTCACTGAGAGTACACGTTCGGATAAATTATGACATTTTATCATGTACACTCTGTCATGTGCAACATTGCGGTATATGATGTACTGCTGTGTCTTCAAATCAAAGTAAGTATTCATAAATTAACTTTTGCCCTTCAAAATGCTTCACATACATGAATGAAATTAGTTTACTGGCATTCACAAACAGTGTAGACTAAGATCAGGCGACTCCTACAAATTATTCAAGGCAATGCAAATAAGGTAGACCCCAGCATGCCTGACTTGGGACACCATTGCGTGATCGATAGCAAAGACTGATGTTGATGAATGTCTAACAGTGTTGCTTCCGATCAGATGCCACATGAAGTCTAGTTTGCGACATACAGTAAAACCTCTATATAACGGCCACTAAATTACATCAAGTATTTTGTGCTAAAGGCAGGTGGCTGCTTAAAGCAAGGTGAAAGTATAACATAACGCTCCTACTTTCACCTTGCTTTAAGCAACCAACTGCCCTAAATATCAACTAATAAACACAATTTAGTGGCCATTATAGAGAGGTTGAACTATAGTCTAGATTTTTTACCCCGTAAGTACAGTAAAGCCTGTCTTACATTAACTCCTTACTCCATGAATATTCACGTAAAATATAATGATATGAATATCAATTAGATTATTTTTGATAATGGTATATAACGCAGAACATTTGGGCTCAGAGAGATCCTACAGAATTACATCTATATTATGCCATAAGCAAACAGAGCAGACTCTGATCAAACGGCTTCTATATGAGCCTCTTATCTGGATCTACCCTGTTTGCATAGGCGTAGAAATGCGTATTTATGGAGTAATGGTTAAAAGGCAATAAATCCTGATAAGACGAGATCCTTCGAAAGCAAAAACAGCAATGCGAAAAGAAAAAAATGAAGAGTTGGTTTCATTGAGTCCGTTCATGAGCAGTAATTAAAAGTGAAACACTGCTCACGGACCCTAGCACCGGCTTAAGCGGTATTCAATTTTCAAAACTTCAAGCACTGAAATTGATGATCCCGAAGGACGAGAATAAATAACACTGAGAATGAAGTACGAGGCGACTTTTGATGACCGCCACACAAGCACTTAACCCTTTCCCTCATATAAACGTGTTTTCACGCATTTGCAAACAGAGTAGACCCAGATCAGACAGCTCCTAGAGGAGCCGTCTGATCAGGGTCTACTCTTTTGGCTAATAGAATTTGATAGATCTGTTTCTTTGCTTTCTAAAATGTCTACAATGGTCCACCTTGCATATTTCTTTATAACTATTTTGTTCATGAATATTCAATAGGTATTGAAATTTGAAATAAACATAGAGCAGGGAAAGGGTTAACATCTGCTGTTGTGTAGTAAATAAGTCCTGATAAGATGAGATCCTTTGTTTGTCCCCAATTTTAGCAAATATCTGCTTTTTTAAACCATGTTTTTCATGAAATCTTGTTTGTAGATTTTCCCAAACCTTAGTATGCAATAGCGGTCCCTGTATTAACCCTTCTCTTCCTGAATTTTCAAATACATTTCTCCTTCTTTACCCATGTCCTGTTGTATAATTACATATATCTTCACTGTGTACAAGTATTGCGCTGTGCACTCACTGCTGTGGAGTGCACTGGTTGCACAATCAACTTGTAAATAGTGCAGACCCTGATGAGACAGCTCCTGCAGGAGCTGTCTCATCTGGGTCTTCACTATTTACAGGTAGGTATATTGACGCGATTAGCAAGCGAAGGGTTAAAAGGGATTTATTCCGTTACGTCATCCGAAAGAAAACTTTTGTTACATCTTTGTAAAAAGAGTAGACCAATATCAGACAGTTCCTGTAGAAGCCGTCATATCAGAGTCTGTTCTGTTTCTGTTTGTCTTTAGAATTATATAAACCTTATTCTACATGTGTTTTGCATGTGTTCATATGTCATTATACTATTTCAGCTAATAGATAGTCATGATGTCTTTATTGCTGGCATGAATATTCACGAGGTAAATGGCCTATAAGACTTAGACATGTTTACAGTAAAGATAATTCTGAGTGAAAATAAAGGAATTTGACGCATTCAAATTATGAATATGCCCTAAAGAAAAAATGTAAAATTTAAGTTTAAATCATGAACATTATTTTTTTTTTTAGTTTTCAGCTAAAATGCTAAAACTCCCAAGCAACGGTGATATTTTAACACACCAAAAATACGTAAAGCACTACTGGCATGTACATGTACTATGCTTTAAATGTGTTATTCTTAAGGTTTGCTCTGTGCTTATAAAGACTTGTTAGGTTTTCCAGAAAATAACGGCAAAATTACACAATAACGATGAAAATAAAAGAAACGATGGAGATAAATAAGAATGATAATAAATCATCAGAGCAACCGATAATTGTGCGTACTCAGATACTAAAATCGTTCCCACAGTACCCTATGTTGTGACCACTTTTTAGAGTCGGCTCGAAGAGGCAATTCTAAAGAGTTGTCACAACGTAGTTTTCAGTGGAGACATAAAGGAGTTATTCTTGAAAATGATTTAATTTATACATCTTGGTCCATGCTTATAAAACTTTTAGTTGAGTCTGAGATCGTTCTCAAGCTTTTGACCAATCAAAAGCTTGAGAACTCAAATCTGACCAATCAAAAGCCTGAGAACGAAACTCAGACTCAACTAAAAGCTTTATAAGCATGGACCCTGATCTGGACCTCTGGATCATGGTGTACAAATTTGTGACACTCGGAGGAGAAGTTGCAACAGAAATAAAACAAAAGATAAGTTTTAGCGAATAAAGTATTTTGTACCTTGTGTCGGGGCCAGAAGTCCAACGAGGCAGACAAGCAGGAGCAGACAAACGGAAGATTTCATCGTAGCAGTTGTATACCGGTGATCCTTGGATATGAGTTGGCAGGACTGGCTCTAACAATCTCATGAAGCGGTCCCTTATATAGCCCCAATCCCCACCAGTTACTGACCACGGGCTAGTACGTGCAATATATTTTTATTAACTTTAACATGCAAAGAAATTGTCGTCAACAAAGATTGTTGTCTGCTTAAATTATTTAAAGGATTTCTGTTATATTTAGTATTCAAACCCATGACTAGATTGGACCCAAATGATACGACGAGTTACTCGGCATCTCGCCTGGACCCGAGCCGTTCTAGAACCGAAAACTTAGAAAGGATATCGTGATTTCACAAGTAGCATGATGAAGGTTATTTTTATGGCCGCAATAAGCATATTAATCAAAAATGGTAAAAATATACAATCTTCCAAGCTACATGCAGCGTTTTCTTGTTTTCTTTGTGTGTGATATATGTAATGTGTTTATCAACAGCTCTTGAACCGGTGAGGCTAATAACTGTCATCATCAATTCTGAGTTTTTATTTCAAAAAGTTTGGTCATTCTTATGAACAAGCATAAGCACATTTTGGTACCACCACTATTTATCATATGCACGTGCTTAACAACGTAGTCAAACTTCGACGTGCTGACATCTGTATGTGAGTAATTTAGATCTCCGGATTTATTTCAGCGCTACGGTCGCTGGAAAGAAAGATTGAAACTGTTTGACCCTCAAATCAAGCTTTTGAGTAGAACTTGACGGAAAGTAAAATAGGAAACTGAACGCGGATGACAATGCTTGCAAAAACCAAATTTGTTTAATGCCAAATGAGTTCTCTTTGCACGTTAACCCTTTCCATGTTTTATATGCATTTCAAATTTCAATACCTACTGAACATTCATGGAGAAAATAGTTATAATGAAATATGGAAGGAGCGACATTGTAGCCATTTTAGAAAGTAAAGAAACATATCTATCGAATTCCATTAGCAAACAGAGCAGACCCTGATCAGACGGCTGCTATAGGAGCCGTCTGATCTGGGTCTACTCTGTCTGTAGAGGCGTGGTGGAAAATGCGCTTTTATGAAGGAAAGGATTTCAGTGATTTGTCGTCTGCAATATTGTCCTCTGTACCTTATCCAACGTCATTTTCCCTATAACTCTTCATATTGTAGTCAAAGTGAAATAATTCTGGACTGCTCGCCTGCAAAGTGTTAAAGAAAATATGAAACTACAGTGCTCCCTCCCTACAACGGCCCTCTCTATAACGATTCCCTCCTTTCAACAACGCATGTCACTGTTTCCGAAACAACAGGGCTCCAGAAAAAACTTCTTTCCATCGTATTTTCTTAATGCCTCCACCAAACCCTATGTTGTGACCACTCTTTAGAATCGTCACTTTGTGACGATTCTAAAGAGTGGTCACAACATAGGGTTGATAGAGGCATAACGGTTTTAGTTCTCGAAATACACCTTATCCGGGGAATTGCAAACAAGCTAATTATGTTTGATTTTCCCTCCCTATAACAACTCCCTCTGAACAACACATACAATCTTCGTATCCCAAAGGGTGCCGTTGTAGAGAGGGAGCACTGTAGTTAAAAACGTTTACACCAAGTCTAAAGTATTAACCCGTTACTCCATGAATATTCAGGTAAGAAATAACGACATTAATGAGTTGATTTTTAATGGCATACGATTACAGGAATGTTTGCCCATGGCCTAAACTGTAGAATCAGATCTATATAATTCCATAGGCAAACAAAGTACATCCTGATTAGACGGATCCTACAGGGTCCTCTGATCTAGCTAATTTTTTAAAAAGCGTTATTTAAAAGGCATATCCATGGAGCAAAGAGTATAATTGACAATTTTAGTACAGTTGAACTTCGATATCTCGAACTCGGATAACTCGAACTTCGGATAACTCAAACAGAAAGTTCGACCCTTCCAAAACTTACAATACAGAATTGCTCTTAAATGTATCACTACGGGTGTCTAGAAGCACACGTGACAACTTACTTCAGGTGTAAAGTAATGCTGAAAGCTCCTGCAGGAGCTTTCAGCATTACTTTACATCTGCATTAAGCTGTCAACTCGAGAAATTGTCCAGATTATGAATACGATAACTCGAATTTCTGTTTACTCGTACTAATCTGTATAGTCCCGTGGCGTTTGAGATATCGAAGTTCAACTGTATATCATCCTGCATGGTTCCTTTTAACGCCTTTGCAAATAGAGTAGAGCAAATAGAGACTCATATGGAGTGGTCTAATCAGGGACTGGTCTGAAAGTTATGTGTTCATATTATCCCATTATAAAGATTCAGCTAATTACCATTCATGAAATCATACTTTCTGATTCAAATGTTGACGGTATAAAGGGTTAAATACATGTACTTGAAATATGTGTCCATATTGCTGATTAAGCCACTTGTTCACAATTATACATGTAAAACAAATATCTGTAGTAGACATTCATTTAAAAGAGCCAACACCATACGTTACATGTGCATTTTCTAAAGGAGTCATTTGCATGCGTTTACTTTTAGCATATTGAGACGCATGGTGTCTTAGAATTGATCGACCGTTTTAATTCTCAGAGTATAAAACTTCTTCCATCTCTTTCAAGAATCCTGGTCAGAATATCAAACTGTTTGGATCCTGATTAGACGCCGATTTACTCGGCTTCTCATCCTGATCAAAACTCATTGCAATTCACAAAACCTATTTGTTACCTGTTGTATGCTAAACCTATTTTAGCACACATATTCCTAGTGTTCCTTACATGGACACATGCAAACAGTGTAGGCCAAGACTATGGAGTTCCTATTGGAACCCTCTAAGGTCTGCACTGTTTGCTGCATATTTTCCGCACAAAATCAAATTCTTATTGGACCTACTTTACTAATGAAAATTGGACTCACTCAAAATATCTCATTGTGGCAAGTCTACTCAGATAAACCGGTTAACCCTTTCCTTCATATGAATGCCTTTTCACACATTTGCACCTGTAGGAGCCGTCTAATCAAGGTCTGCTCTGTTTGCTTTTGATGTGACACAGACCTGATTCCACAGTGTTTGTCAAAGCTAAATATGTCTTTGAAAGGTTTACATTATAAAACTTCAGCTAATAAATATTCATGATGTAATAATTTCTTACATAAATATTGAACAAGGAACGGGTTAATCAACCATTTGCCTGCTAAGCGCGGCCTGGCTGACGTAACGATACTACATGTCTGATGGTGATAGTGCGATACCACGATAATGAAACCACGAGACCACAAAAACGAAACCGCGATACAATAACGCGTTATCATCATCGTACCTTCGTTCTATCATTATCGTACTCTCGTGGACGCAATGTCTCGTGGTTGAACTGCGAGATCACTAAACCATGACAGTGCAGACACTATATTGCACTCTCATGATATCTGAGTACACTTAAACGTTATCTTGTCTGCTTTGTTTTAATCTCTCTCCCAATATCCAAATTGAAATTCAAATATATTATATTCACTAAACATTTAATCATATGTTCGAAACAATGCACATTGAGCAATATACCTTTATTGACATGACCAGGTTAGGTAATATTAATCAAAGTGTTGTTCAAACGCCTTAATATTTCGTGTGGGAAATATATGTATTGT
Organism: Azorinus chamasolen; assembly: GCA_963576725.1. Taxonomy (NCBI): domain Eukaryota; kingdom Metazoa; phylum Mollusca; class Bivalvia; order Cardiida; family Solecurtidae; genus Azorinus; species Azorinus chamasolen. Next base: position 22,670,086 of record OY755251.1, on the reverse strand, counting down.
TAATATCTAATTCATGTTGTGAATCTAAACACTATGAAAGTTTGATATACAAACACAAAATATAAGTAGTGACTATGCGGCGTCTCATCTGGGGCTAGATGTTATGCAATGTTTGCTACTGATTCAGCCATGACAAGCTAGAAGATTAGAAATAAAACCAACAGCTCAATCATTTTATCCCTTTACTTCATGTAAGAAGTCATAAATGTGTAAGTATTAATTAGCTGCTTTAAGAACGGCGCCATGAGTAAGAGAATTGTTTTACATTGGCAAACCCTGTAGAATCAGATCTATATTATACTGTAAACAAACGGAGCAGACTTTTATCAGACGGCTGCTCTAGAATCCGCCTGATATAGGTCTATTCTGTTTGCTTATGAAATAATACAGATCTGATTCTACAGTTCTATATTTACACACAGTCGGTGTGTCTATCCAGGAAGTTCAGTGATTGGTTTACAATATTGTCAACAATGAAAATACCACATCTATCAATCATTTTACTCCAATATTTAACCCTTCGCTTGCTGAATTTTAAAATACATTTCTCCTTCTTTACCCATGCCCTGTTATATAATTACATACATCTTCACTGTGTACAAGTATTTCGCTGTACAACCACTGCTGTGGAGTGCACTGGTTGCACAATCAATTTGTAATTAGTGCAGACCCTGATGAGACAGCTCCTGCAGGAGCTGTCTCATCTGGGTCTTCACTATTTACAGGTAGGTATATTGACGTGAATAGCAAGCGAAGGGTTAACATTTGTTTGTGGTGCTATTTCGCAATTTGTACATTGAACACTTTACCATTTTAGTGAATACAGCTTCGCCTCCTTCAAGTGTTAGGGTGGGCGTTCCTTTATACAAATAGATAAACAGGGTGTCAAACAGTTTGGATCCTGGTGAGTCTAATATGTAGCTAAACTATTTGCATAAGATTTAGCAGACCCGTTTCCATGACAATGAAGAGGTAAAATCCGGTTTACCGTTTAATTTTAGGTATGGGCCAAACATGATAATTTCATCCGTTCATAAATGCAGTTTGACCGTGTTAAAAAGTATTTATAGTTATAGTCTACTTTCAGTCCGAATAACCGCTCAGCCGACTGTAGATTTATTCCCCTGGTCATTGAGCCATTCACCTATAATATTGAGCACTGCTAAAGTGCTAATATCAGCCACAGTACCGGCTAGTAGCCCTCACAGGTACCCATTTTAACCACTTGGTGGAGAGGAGGCAACTTCGTGCGGGTGGGAGGCACTGAAAAGTGACTCTGAAATTTCGAGCTGGTTCAGTCGGGATTCGATTCCCGGACCCCTGGGTTATCAGCTCAACGCTCAAACACTAGGCCAATCCACCACATCAACGTGACAATCATGGCAGAATTCTATAGCTTTAGCACGAGTGTCTGAGATAACATGTGTATTATGCTGTATTAGGCTATTGAAAAGAATTGCCGTGTCATCGGCGTACAAAAACATTCTGCATTTAGAGTTTATGCTAATTCTAATATCATTGACGTACTCTTAAACGCAATGGTCCCAATAACAGTCCCTGTGGTACACCACATATGACATTTATCATATAATAATTTAACTACATTATTTATAGTCTATTTTCTGTCTGTAAAATAATATTTAAATCATGATGTGGCTCCAACGTCGATGACATTGGGGCTAATATATGTCTTTTGGTCTATCACATGACCTTGAGTATATCACATGACCTATATTCTATCACATTATCGTGATTCGATTACATGAGCTTGAGTCTATCACATGACACTGAGTCTATCACATGAGCTTGGCTTTGTACCACGTGGGCTGTTCAGAGCAACCGTGTAAACGGCATTTTTTTTAATCTAGTACATGAAGTATTAGTACATGAAGTATCATACCAGTAAAATTCGCTTAACCCATTACCTCATAGGCTATTTTAGATCCTATCTCTTTTAAATAAATCAACCGAAAAGAAGCATTAACTAGAGAAAAGGAGAAATTTAGATTTTTGTAGTTTGAAACCATTGTGATAAATAGAGCATTTGCTCCTATAGGAGCAAATGCTCTATTTATCACAATGGTTTCACAAAGTGACTTTTACAGAGTCGTCAAAAGTCGTCAATATGAGGGAATTCGCTTAAATTTCAGTCAGCATTTTCATACAGTCCATAATACGTGTGCAGTTGAACTTCGATATATCGAACTCGGATAACACGGTCTTCGCATATCTCGATCTAATAGTTCGATCCTTCCAAAATTTACAATACATAATTGTTCTAAAATGTATCACTATGCAGATCTAGAAACACACGTGACAACTTAATGCAAGTCTAAAGTAATGCTGAAAGCTCCTACAGGAGCTTTCAGCATTACTTTCGATTTGCATTAAGGTGTGCACTCGAGAAATTGCTCAGATGAGAAATCGGATAACTCGAACCTCTGTTATCTCGAGGCAATCTGTATGGCCCCTTGAAGTTCGAGATATCACCTAATGGAATAAAGTGTGGCACAGTGGAAATAATTCGCCTGTCGTACAAGCGGTTGTAGGTTCGAATCTAACTGAAGTCCTTGAATATTTTTAATTTCTATTATTTTGTTGTACTTGATTTTTCAAGAGTGTATTATTATACATTATTACATATACGTATTTTGAAGTATTTTATGTCTTTTGATGTACCTTTTACTTTTATATTTGTTTTGTTCATATTTTTTCAACATGTATATTAATTTATTTTATTTCAATTACATGATATAATTGCACATAAAAGCGTCATTCTCCTTCGCTGGCGGTCTCTGTCGTGCTTCCCACTCACTGGCTGTGTATGTGGTGTCATTAAGCAGGTCTATGACGGCGCTGTCCATGGCCTCTCTCTGGAAGTAGTTGTCTGCCTTCTTCATTTGGCTGATGAGATTGTCGGTGTAATCACTCAATGCATGTCTCCATCAATTTTCGCTAATCTCCTCAAGTGCTGCCTTCGTCAGATTCAGTAAATCATTGAGTCAAAAACAAAGGAAAATGTAATGTAATGTACCTGAAGAAAAAAATCTGCCCGAGGTGAGGCTCGAACCCGCTACCTTGCCCTTTGTTTACAACACCCTTATCTACTGAGCTTTTACAGAGACTGGGCAAAATTACATACCGCCAATAGTGAATACAGTTTGAATGGTGTTTATATTCGGAAATCTATATATAGAAATACGAATATATACGGAATATGCACGGAGTTTCAGTTTAATCTGGTCAAGTAATACTGGATAGTGTGTTCTTTTAATTGTTTATAAACGATTTTTTTTCTAGAACATTGGGGACTACAGGGTGTCCCAGGAAAAAAGCAACCCAATTTCAATTCCTTATTACTCTAAATCTATTCAACTGATAGAGAGGTTTCATATACCAGTTTTAGGTACAACAGTTTTTCACATTTGTGTAAAATTGCAGCTCAAATGTTTTTAAAGATTTTGAGATAATGCATACATACTGAAGGCACCCTGTTTTCAATTTTCCCAGAAATTGGATTTTCATCACATATTTACCCTGTTGATAGCATATTGTTTAGCGGATAACCATTATAACTTTTTTGTACAAAGAATAATACTTACATGTGTGTTAATGACATTTGGTAGAGGGTCGTGCTGGTGGAAACTGAACATTTAGGCCATGAGCCAGAGGCCAAAAATTTGGCCATCGGTACCATCTTTGGGGAATAATGCTATCAATGCTTTTTGATAAGATATAAGTGTCTAGAAACAGAAAATATGTGATAGCAGTAAATCGGTGGTAGCTTTTTGTATTTTTTTCACCAATTTTAACCCCATGGTAAAAATAGTGTTTTCTAAATCTAGCATTAAAGGAAAGACATCATTAAATTTCAAACTGATGTCTCTCTCTTGTTACTGCCTGTATCTACTTTAACATTGAAAGGCTTGTAGCTTTAGTTACACATCTTTCATTTATGTTGTTATTTTTTCACAAAAAGTGGTTTATATAATGTAAATTATTGCTCATACGTACATGGAATTATGTTTACACTCATATGTATTTTGCAGAAGTAAAAATAATTCTCCGGAGTTTTGCATACCTTCATCATCTTTATAAATAGGCTCATAAAACTTCATATGTATATTCACAGTAATGATGGCAATGAATTGACTTCAGACTAGAACCCTTACATCTAGTATCTCTTAATGCAAATTGTAAGAGTTATGTCCCTTTTTTAACTTTCATACACTCAAAGTGTGCCAAAACTGAAATATTTTAAGAGTTAGCCCCATGAAAGTTCACCAGCATTTCACTATCATTATATCAACGACCAAATTAACGATGAGAACCCCTTGAGCCAGAACCCAGTCATTGTTTAGGCCAAATTATGTCCCTTTATGAAACTTGTTTGTAGCAGGTAAACTATAAATATCCGATCAACCACTTCAGAGCTAGCTTATTCATGATATACTCTTATATATTCATTATTCATCATAAGCATTAAAACTTGAACAATAGGAAATGGACCCCCCCCCTCTTCCTTATGATGATGTCTCTAATCAAGTATGCACTTTAGTGGGAAAAAACCCACAAAGTCCCGTAATTTTGCTTACTACACTATTCCCCATCTTCATATCAAGTTGTTTATCTGTGAAAGTTTTATGCAAATACATGTATATGCTTTATAGTAAAGAAATTTGCTAAGACCTGTAACTCTGGATAAAATGGTCAGAACAAACATTTCCTTCGTAACGGTCATTTTCACACCAATGTTGCCAATTTGTGAAAGTTTGAAGCAAAGCCCCCATTGGTGTATGATGAGTTGGAAACATAAACGTTGCGAGACATAATATATAAGAGCATAAAATGGTGATTACCATATCAATCATGCTTATAGTACAGACATTCTGTTTTCACTTCAAGGTAATTTGAAGTAAAACGTATTTTGTCTGACCATCTGGTAATTTGTACATAGATACATGTTAAGGCCAGCATTTCAGTTAGCTCAGTCGGTTCAGCTTTCGCTTTCGGACAGGACGTTGTGAATTTGATCGCTGATCGGGTCATACAAAAGACTTTCAAAATGGTACTAAGGTGGACTGGTTGGCCCGATGTCAGGTAAATGTTACAGGGTATGTGTTGCAGGTATGTGTTGCAGTTTTCAATTCCATACACTATACACGTTAAAGAATCAATTAAACCAGAGTTGCTGTATCCCACCCTGTCTCTAATGCATCTATTAGCACATGATGACAAAGGTCAAGGACTTAATAATCTTTCATTGGGTACTGGTGATAAAGTTAGACAGCAAAGACAGAGTAGTGATAATATATTAAAACATTGAGTTATCAGCAAGTAATGCAGAGTTTAGTCAAGTGTGTTCTGGTTAAAAGAAGCTTCAGAATAATGTATTGCACGACATTCGTTTGGATTCATAAAATGTGATATTTAGTATGGATTTTCAAAAGCAAAAAGCAATGACAAAAACATGAGAGGGAACCTCCAAATCAAAGTTTAACAATCTGTTATCTATTTGAAACATAATGGATATAAAAGAATTCATGATATGCTAGACATAAGCAACACTAACACATTAGTAAGTTTTGCAGAAGAAATTGACTAGTGTAAACAATGTCCAAGTACATGTTATCGTGCTGCATTAGTAGATAGGATAGAGTTTGCTCAAACAGAAATTAATTATCAATGTGGTATAAAATCTTTGTCCGTAAAAGAATATACATTATGTTTAAATTATAAAGGGAAAAATCAATCAAGAACTGTGGTGATGACATCTAAGTAGAGAGTCTGGTCATCAGATGCTAAGCATAACAATTAAACAGATTAGGAAGCATTTGGGGAGGTTTCTAAGTAAATAGAGTCAACCATTGCATTGACAATAGAAAGATACAGCAAACACTTTTAATGTCAGTGAGAAGGTCCCGGCACTTCAGTACTAACTGGATGAAGTAGATGAGCATCTGACCAAGCAACTGAAGTACTAAATCCAGTTTGTATAACCTGGTCAGAGAATACAGAATACTTCGTAATGTATTTGGCTTTTCATGCTGATACATACACCAGCGTCCCACTATATTAGAGATGCGGGTGGAAACATGTATACTCAAGTTATTCAAGGGACACGAAATTTGGGACGGATGGATGGAAGGACGGACGGACAGACGGAAGGACGGACAATGCGATTACTATATGCGCGTCGTTAGGGGCATACAAAGTCCTATAACTCTGCAGAAAATCATCGAACCGGAACAGGAATAAGATAAACACAACTAGGCATAGTGCTGATCAATCCTATGAAATTTCATGAAAATCCGATAAAAGGTTTTGGAGAAACCGCACGGATAAATTGAAATCGAACGGACGAACGGACGGACGGAGGGGGAGCAGACGTACGGACGGACAGACAGATGGACGCCGCACACAAAAACAATATGCCTCCCCAGTATACTGGTGGGGGAGACATAACTAGCAGGTACATTGGTTACTAAAATAATAAGAATATCAAGTTTTAAGCAAACTTGCAGATTGGGAAACTTGCGTCTATAAATGGACAGACAGACAGACGGATGAATGGACGGACATATAGATGGACGGACATATGGGGTGGACAGATGGAAGGACAGTCAGACTGACAACCTGATTCAGGTATATCATCATAATTTCGTTGATGGGGTATGATACCAAATGTTGTAAATCTGAAATCGTTAGCTTTACTTTTCAATGCTAATTTTGTCTCTAAATGCGGATATTGTATAGCATAATATAAAACGCAATAACACATAGAAAGCTACCATCGGTGCAATGCTATCACATATTTTCTAACTCTATAGATGTATATGTTGTAAAAAATCACAATGAGAATTATTCCCCTGAGATGGTACCGACCAACCCTACTGGCTCATCGACTAATTATACAACTGCATTTTACAAGTGCTTTATGAACTGTGTTACTGGTGTAATGTGTTACTACATTTAATACTTTAAGTATTTCTGTGAAACAAATTTATCAGGACTTCAGTTGATTAAATGAGATCACATTTGATGGACTTATTAAGCTGTTATATTTTCTTTTAAATATAATATTTGACAATTGTATTACAGAAGTTAACATTTGTTACAAGTTAATTTATTTTAATAAACGTGATACATTTTGTGATGAATAAATGACATAAAATACCAAGTTCTTTTCAAATGTACTTCTTACAGACAGACAGATAAATAGTTTATTATCGTGTCATATGTTAATGTATACAATGATTAACAGTGTTATACACCTTTAACATTAACATCCAGCCGCATCGCGACTTACATGACACCATACAATATACATAAAAACATTTACATACAGTAACAGATAAAATATATAAAGGCAGAATATAGTATAATTTAAGACCTTAAAATCTATAATAAAACATCATTTTTTTCAAGTAAAAGAAATCACATGAAGCTGAAAATTTAAAATCAATACATGTTCTCAACTTTTGTGAAGCATGTGATTTCCTCGAATTTCTATACAAAGATTTTCCTGTGTTTAAACATCCTTGCTATCGAAGTGAGAATTGCATTTCCCTCGACTGCATTAAATACACTAAGTTTCCCTCACTATCAAACGTATTAAATGTAGGGTTTACTTCAGAAGCTTTATTAAAAAGGTTTCCTCTTATATCAGAGTACAGATCGCAGTCAGATAAGAAATGAGTTTCATCTTCAATTATTCCAGCATCACAAAAGGCACAGAGTCTTTGTTCCACAGGTATCTTGGGTTTAGAGTATTGGCCAGTTTCAATACATAAAGGTAAAGAGCATGAACGCAATTTAAAAAGAATGCGACGATGATCCCTCGGTAAAGGTAAAATGCAATAAAATTCAAGAAACAACTGTGATTTAAACAATATATATGTTCGAAGTTTATCAGTACTTTGTACAGAATTAATCCAATCTTCTGAGTCTTTAACTTTTAGAATATCCTTAATAGTATCAATCAGACGTTTTACAGAGCATTTTACATTTGTAATTTTATCCCGGACCCCCAGAGAATCTGCCAACTTTTCAAATTTTGATTCCCAGCTTCTTCTGTGCGATTTTGACCAGTTAAAAACACATTTTAAAAGACGTTCATCATTCAATCGTGATAACTTTATATAAAGTCTAAAACATTCAAGTTTTGCATAGACATAGCAGGAATTCCATCCCATATCACCCCTTAATGTTACATTTGAAGCAATTTTTTCCAGCGCCTATGAAGTATCTACATGCTTTATGTTGAACAAGCTGTATCTGTTTATGTTCATTGACGCCCCAAATACCTGCGGCGTAAAATAGAACCGGTTCAACTAAAGACATCCATAATCCTATTTCTGGGAAAATTGAAAACAGGGTGCCTCAAAATCTACAAAAGCATTTCAGCTGCAATGTTACACAAATGTAAACCATTGTTGTACCTAAAACCTGGTATATAAAACTTGTCTATCGCTTGAAGACATTTAAAATAATAAGGAACTGAAATTGGGTTGCATTTTTTCTGGGACACCCTGTATATCTAACTGTTGTCTTTTACAATGCGCCTATCACTCCTGTTGTGTTTAGGTTCCACAATGACTAACGTTAAGCCTTTCGGCTCCAAATTTCTTATTGTCGTCCTCAATCCAAGTTTGTTAAATAATTCAGTGAAATAAGGAAATGAGATAAATAAATGCAAATTTCAAAGGAATAAAGCACAGATATAGAAATAGAGATTGAGACAAATAGTGAAGTCCCTGATCAGACGCAGACTTGAAATGGCGGCGTCTGACCTGGGACTGCACTATTTTTCGTGGTGCATTTATGCGACTGCGGCGGTGAAAGGGTTAATCCATTTTTTCCCGGTATTCGCGACCTGCTCGCATATGCAGACAGCTTGGATTTAGATGAGACGCCGAGTGACTCATGCTCCATGTTTGGTAAGGTGGCCTGTAATAATATGTTTAAGCAATGCTGTAAGCAAACCAATATTTACGTTTAGCAAACAGTTTTGAATCAGATCAGGGCCACGTTTACAATGCGGTGTTTAATTAACCTTTTTCTCCATTAATATTTATGTAAGATAAAAACATCATTAATAGTAATTAGATTATCTTCCATAATGGCACATGGACACAGGAGATATTTACCATGGAAGAACCAGATAAGATCTATATAATTCCATAAGCAAACAGAGCAGATCCTGAGTCGTCTGGTCTGGGTATATTCAGTTTGCAACAACGTTAAAGACGTCTTTATGGTGTAATGGGTTATGCACAGATTTAAAACCCATGCAGCAATATAGAAAATAATCCAACGCTCCGTTTATAAACATTCGATTAATATAATCATATATTAATATACATGTACAGTAAAACCGCTCTAAACCTGAATTCTAATAGAGAAGATTTTATATACTTTTAGGCTGATGGTCGCTTAATGCAGGGTGAATGTCATGCAGAAAGCTACTAGATGAGCTTTCTGTGTGACTTTCGCCCTGCATTAAGCTGCCACCTGTCTCCAAGACCGATATTTATACCAAATATAGTGTCCGGTTTAACGAGGTTTTACTGTACCTTTTGGGCTACTGGGCTTAGAAAACGACGATTACTAAGCCTTGTTTTGATCTGATACCTTTTTCACTATATAATAGAATGACAAATGTGTTTGTTGTTTTCAACGCTGTCATTTCATTGTGTATGTTGTTGCTGCTGCTGTCTGTGGTTAAATGACAATCTTTAATAGGTGGTAGGTACATTTGTATGCTGAGATGATATTGAGTGACAGTCTGGATCCGGGTGAAACTCCAGGTTACTTGGTGTCTCGTTTGAAATCTAATCGAGCATGTGTGTAGTATCTTCATACCGTATTGTGGCGTACTAAAGGTTGAGCGATGGTGATCACATTCATAGTACAATATTTTTACGTCTATACATCAACCAATCAAACGAATTTTAATTTTGGGTTTCACAAACAGATTGCGCAGTTTAATGCATTCTGCAGCGTTTAGATTCGCCATTTAACGAATTTGCAAACAGAATAGACCCAGATCAGACGGCTTTTATTACTTGATCTACATACGTATCTGATTGATCGGGGTCATCCCTGTTTGCAAATGCGTGACAATGTGTTTGTATGAGGTAATTGGTAGAATAGGTAACCCTACCATGATCCAGTACCTGCCGATTAAACTTAAGCCTGTCCCTTATACAAATGTGTTTTCACGCATTTGCAAACGGAATAGACCCAGATCAGGCGACTCCTACAGGAGCCGTCTGTTCAGGGTCTGTTCTGTTTGCTAATGGAATTTAATAGATATGTTTCTTTACTTTCTAAAATGGCTACACTGTTTCCCCTCCCATATTTCATTAGAGCTATTTTGTCCATGAATATTCAGTAGGTATTTAAATTTGGAATAAACATGATTAGACTTTGAATTTGTAAATAGAACTTGTAACGTAGCGTCTCGCGTTTTTCTGTTGGATACGTCATAGCCCACGTTGTATATAAAACCCTGAGATGAAACAAATACTCGTTATTTGTTTGTTCATTTCGTGCATAGCTCTTTACCTTTGTTATAACTTAAAATATGTGCGAATGTTTTCTTTTCAGACCATGATCCACAATTTCTACTTATATTTTAAGAGGAATGTGTATTTATAAGGCTTTTGCGAAACTGTTGAAGTAACCTGGGTCCTGAACAGATGTCAAGATACTCGTCATCTGATCAAGCTGTTTGCCACTACTTGCCAGGGCAAGAGCTGATATAAGAGTTAACATAACGTTGAAGCATGCTTTAACCCTTACTGCGCTGTTCAAACAGTATTGTCTAATCAAATTTAGACCAGGGTCCATGCTGAGTTCGTTCTCAAGCTTTTGATTGGTCAGATTTTAGTTCTCAAGCTTTTGATTGGTCAGAGTTGAGCCAAAGGCTCAAATCTGACCAATCAAAAACCTGAGAACGAACTCAGACTCAACTAAAAGGTTTATAAGAATGGATACTGGTGCAATTTTGACTATTTCCGAATCGATTTAGATTTTGCGAAGTTATTGACCGGGTGGCAAATATCTTGGATCCGGATGAGACGCCGAGTTACTCATCTGGATGAGACGCCGATTTACTCATCTGGATGAGACGCCGAGTTACTCATCTGGATGAGACGCCGAGTTACTCATCTGGATCCAAGTTATTTGCAAATGCGAGTCAGGTGGCGGATAGCGGGAGAAGAGCTACATCTGTCTGAATGTTTGTTCATTAATAATGTTAAACCCTTTCACTGTCCAGTATCGCCTGTACAATATGCTACCTGTTTCATTTGTTATGTTTTAACCCTTAGCCTGCTGGAAAAAAATAATGTCTCCTCAAACTGTAACATACTACAGTTGTTGCTGACATTCGATTCGATCAAGCTTTTGGGAAACTATTGACCGAGTGTCAAACAGCTTAGACCCTGATGGGACGCGGAGTTGCTCGTTGGTTGCAAATGTCGGTAAGGTCGCGCTTAACAGGCCAATGGTTAATATATTGTCTTTCGCTATGTTTATACAAAACACATAACCATAGTATCAACTAGTTTTTATCTTGATACATCGGACTACTGATCTTCTCTTCTGGATCCGAACTACATGTATTGCATAGGTGATCAGAAATTCGCTCATCATTGACAACGGAAGAGGTAACCCTTCTCCCGCTAAGTGCGACCTGACTTACATTTTTTGTAAACAGCTAGGATACAGATGAGAGGCCTAGTAACCCCGCGTCTCATCAGGATTCAAGCGGTTTGACACCCGGTCAGTAGTTTCTTGAAAACTTGCTTGAATCGGAAGTAGTCAAAATTGCACCAGATCCAAATTCGACAGTAGTACTTATCCTAAGCGTTCAGTAGTAGTTATCCTAAGCGTTCAGTAGTACTTATCATAAGCGTTCAGCAGTACTTATCCTAAGCGTTCAGCAGTACTTATCCTAAGCGTTCAGTAGTACTTATCCTAAACGTTCAGTAGTACTTATCCTGAGCGTTCAGTAGTACTTATCCTGAGCGTCCAGTCAGTAGTACTTATCCTGAGCGTTCAGTAGTACTTATCCTGAGCGTTCAGCAGTACTTATCCTAAGCGTCCAGTAGTACTTATCCTAAGCGTTCAGTCAGTAGTACTTATCTTGAGCGTTCAGTAGTAATTATCCTGAGCGTTCAGAAGTACTTATCCTGAGCGTTCAGTAGTACTTATCCTGAGCGTTCAGCAGTACTTATCCTAAGCGTTCAGTAGTACCTATCCTAAGCGTTCAGTCATTTATTTTGAACAAAGGTCTCTAAAAACAGACTGGTGGTAGCTTCATGCATGGCAAAAGTAATACAGAAAGCTCCTGTAGGAGCTTTCTGTATTACTTTTGCCATGCATTAAGCTACCAAATGCCTTACAGCCCCATGATTAGACCACTTTTTGATGGCCACTTTACCCTTTCCTTCATATAGTTAACAAGAGTATACCCAGATTAGATCAGACGGCTCCTTCGGTAGCCGCCTGATAAGGGTCTGCTCTCTTTGCTTATGGTTTAATGTAGATTTGATTCTACAGTTTTTGTCAAAGCAAAACGTTCCCTTGAAAACTTTACAGTATAAAAATTCAGCTAAATATATGCATGCTGTCATTATTTATAATATGAATATTAAACAGGGAAAGAGTTAAGACTTTATTTACAGCATGTCAGTGACAATGGAATGTTTTATAAGACAAACAACATAAATCATTCTTGAAACAAAACTATTTGAAAGATCATTCACATTTGTGAGTTCGTGGTATCAGCATTTAAACTTTTACGGCATGAATATTCATGCCATACATAATGATATCATGAATATTAATTAAGTGAACTTTTATAACAGCATGTGGATATGGGAATTTTGGCAATGTCAGAAATATATTTAAGTACATGCTTATAAAATGTTTTAGTTGAGTCTGAGTTCGTTCTCAATTTTTTGATTGGTCAGATTTGAGCCTTTGGCTCAAATCCGACCAATCAAAAGCTTGTGAACAAACTCAGACTCAACTAAAAATCTTTATAAGCACGGGGCCTTAACATGTCCTGATAAGGTTGCCACTACATTAGCCCTCTGATACGGGTCATCTCTGTTTTCAAAAATGTCAGAATGCGTCTCTTTAGAGTAAAGATTTTACCTACTATGTTTTATTTAATGAATGATAAGGTACGCAGTAATGATTTGCCTAACGAGGTGATCAACACCTGTGTTTATTTATACATACACGTAATTACTAATTATCATTGTTGAGGAAATTGAAAGATTCAAGCTGTTTTCAAATAGGGTCACAGGTAGCGGTATCGAACTGTCTTTTACACATGTGGAAAATGAACTGGACCGTGCTGAACTGAAAATATCCATAAAGGGTGATTTTGAAAAATCAGCCCGACTTACTGTACACAATGAATATACAGTAGTCACTGTCTTACACGGTCATTCATTTATTGAACATAGGAGTCTTAAAAAGCAGGGGGTTGCTTAATGCAGGGCAACGGTAATGCAGAAAGCTCCCGTAGACTATTCTGTAATCTGAAAGAAACCAAACTATTGGCATATGGAGTAAACGTTATTTGCAGAGCTATGTTGAAGAATATGCATGTTAAAATCCTTCACTAACATTCGAATGGCTTGACAAGTTTATATAGTATTCTGTCATGTGACAGGGAGTCACAAGATATCAAGAATCAAAAAGGGTATATTTATCTGTATAAATATGTATTATGAGTGATGATAAGCTTGGGGCGTAGCTAGCGATATACACTTACGCACGTGCGTAACATCAATCTGAAAAGTGAAAACATTATTATGGCTAAAATGGAACAAAGATCGAAGCCTAAGTGGAGTAGACGTTGCTAAACGTTCTTACCTCATTTCCTCATATTGGCACATTTTGACGCCTCTGTAAGAGTCACTTTTTGAAACCATTGTGATAAGTAGAGCATTTGCTCCTATAGGAGCAAATGCTCTATTTATCACAATGGTTTCAAAACTAGCATCCCTCCGGATTCCTATAGTCACGGTGCGTACATTACATTTGGATTCAGCTACGCTCCTGTAAGCAAATCAATATGGCAATATACAAGTGCTTCATTTCAAAATTAAAATTTTCACTAGCACTCATGTGATATACCGTTTGCAGAACATGTTAGTTTGAAGTTATTATCTAGAAATGCATCATAAAATCAATAACACACGCTTGCTGGCTAAACTTATTTAATAATTATTTCAAATAACATCGTAGTTTTCACCATAACACACCCATGCTGACATTTGCAATAAGAGTAGACCCAAATCAGGGGCTCCTAGAGGAGCAATCTGTTCAGAGTCTGCACTAAAATCCTCTAGTAAATTTAAGCCAGTCCATGCCGAATAGGCTCTGTAACAAATATAGGTCATACCACTTTGAAGACTAATCATCCAAGGGGCTAACTCTGAATGGAGTTCTAGTTCGTGTATAGTGGGGAAGGTCACTCTAAGTAAATACGGTATTTGTGACGATGGTGAGCTATTAGAGAGATACAAACACTATCCCCGAAATTGAAACCACAGGTCAGGAAAACTGACAATGTCATCACCATCATCATCATCATCATCATTGTCGTCGTCGTCGTCGTCGTCGTCGTCGTCGTCGTCATCATCATCATCATCATCATCATCATCAATCATCATCATCATCATCAGAAAGAGACGACGACGAAGAAGAAGAAGAAAGAAAGAAGAGAAGAAAAAGAAGAAAAAGAAGAAGAAGAAAAAAAAAAAAGAAGAAGAAGAAGAAGAAGATGATGATGATGATGATGATGATGATGATGATGATGATGATGATGATGATGATGATGGATGTATTCTTTATTGTTGTTGTTTTTCATTTTCTTTCAAATGCATGGTCACTTTGAATATAAATTTATTTGTCTAAATTAATGTGTAGACGAGACATTTAATTAAGGAAATAATACCATGTCAACAATAGTAAATACATGTGTACAACATATATAACCAAACAGTGCAGTCTGATAATATGGCCTCGATAAGAGAAGTACTATTTTCTTCTTCTTCTTCTTCTTCTTATTATTATTATTATTATTATTATTATTATTCTATAATGGCTAGCATTCAAAACTGAATATTATGGCCATGCGTGGATTGGTAAAAAGGAAAGAAATGACAGTAGTCTTAAGCTACTCAGTCCACTTTAGAACTACAGGCATGTGCTAGTGAATGTGCAACTTAAAATCCTAAGAAAATACTTCAAAGTCTACAATGCAATATATATACAGGTTTTGTTGTGCAGAAAAAGCAAAGTGTTAGTGATTGTTAAAACTTAAAAGTAAAAGAATATATGTAGGCCTATGGCCCGGTCCATGTAGCCAGTGCTGACCTGAATCCGTCTACAGTGTTAGCACTGACTATATGTTGTGGAAGAGAGTTCCACACAGGACTGTACGAGGGAAAAAATGAGTATTTAAAGATGTCATTTGAAGGCTGAACTAAGTGACAGGCCTGCTGACGAAAGTGTCTGGAATGTCTAGTGTAAGGCTGTAGATAGGTGTTAATGCTGATAGCTACATGGCAGTTGACAATCTTATAGAAAAAGAAGAGTCTATTGTTGTGTCGTCTGGTCTCTAGCGATCTCCAGCGTGGTGTGTTAAAGATGTGTGTCATGGGACCGGGTATCTTTGTGTAGTCGTTCGTCACGAATCGGACAGCTCTCTTCTGCACAGCCTCAATCTTGTCCACATCCTTTCTGAGGTCCGGTCCCAAGCAGAAGAGGAATACTCCAAAGGGGATTGACAAGCGTTTGGTATGCAGCAGCCTTGGCCTCTTGCTTGGACGAATGCAGGTTACATGTCAGAAAACCAAGGGTTTGGCTGGCCCGACTAGTGACTTTATTAACATTTGAAGTCTAAGAGATCAGAAGTTATCTAAATGCCAAGTAGGCTGGGTCCTAGTAGTGGTTACCGTAGCACCCCCCCCCCCCCTAGACTTTTTTTCATGGGTACCAAATTGTTCGTTGGGGTCCTCAGAACACATTTTGAGCATGCCCCCAAAAATAAGTTTGTCCCAGCTATGTTTTATTTAACGGTTTCCATGGTAACCCGAGGTAATTTTCGAAACTACCTTGGTTCAGAAAATGCGCCATAACTTTGTTTTTAGAAGCAATAGAAGGACAAAACAAGTACCAAAGTAAAGCAGAGACATATAGCTTGAATATGATATATAATTTTATTAATATTCATAAATGCATTCTTATGAATATTAATGAGGAAGTAAAAATGTGATTTTTTTTAGAAAAAAAGGAGTTTGTTGTTTAGTCTGAGAGGCTTATTAATGCACAGAAATTATTGAATTTAGGTTTAAGTTGTTCGTTGGAGTCCTCAGAACACATTTTGAGTAATTCCCCAAATAATTTTGTCCCAGCTATGTTTTATTAAACGGTTTCCATGGTAACCCGAGGTAAATTCCGAAACATCCTTGGTTCAGAAAATGCGTAATAACTTTGCTTTTTTGAGGTAATAGAAGGACAAAACAAGTACCAAAGTAAAGCAGAGATATATAGCTTGAATATGATATATAATTTAATTAATATTCATAATTGCATTCTTATGAATATTCATGAGAATGTAAAAAAAATGTTTTTTTTAGAAAAAGGAACTTGTTGTTTAGTCTGATAGGCTTATTAATCCACACAAATTATTGAATTCAGGTTTAAATTGTTTGTTAGGGTCATCAGAACACATTTTGAGCATTTTCCCCCAAAGTAATTTTGTCCCATCTATGTTTTATTGAACGGTTTCCATGGTAACCCGAGGAGGTAAATTTCGAAACATCATTGGTTCAGAAAATGCGTAATAACTTTGCTTTTAGAGGCAATAGAAGGACAAAACAAGTACCAAAGTAAAGCAGAGACATGTAGCTTGAATATGATATATAATTTTGATAATATTCATATATGATTGCTTATGAATATTAATGAGGAAGTATAAAAATCCGCTTTTTTTTAGAAAAATGAGTTTTTGTTTAGTCTTAGAGGCCTATTAATGCACAAAAAGTATTGAATTCAGGTTTAAATTGTGTGTTGAGGTCCGCAGAACACACCTTGAGCATTCCCCAAAATAATTGTGTCCAAGCTATGTTTTTAACGGTTTCCATGGTAACCCGAGGTAAATTTCGAAACATCCATGGTTAAACAAATGCATCATAACTTTGCTTTTAGAGGCAAAAGAATGCCAAACAAGAACCTGAATAAAGCAAAGACATATAACTTGAATATGATATGTTATTTAACTAATTTTCATAAATGTATTCTTATGAATATTAATGAGAAAGTAAAACAATCCGATTTTTGTTTAGAAACAAGGAGTTTATTGTTTAGTCTGAGATGCCTGTTAATAAACAAGAGTTATTGAATTCATGTTTTAATGTTTTCATGTGATCATACAAGGAAAATAAACCATCTTTGTTTCAGGTAATATTTCAATAAAGCATGCGTATTTCAGCTAATTTGCATATAATGTGCGTATAGGAATAAGCAATTTTCTATGAGCGTTGTATTTAGTATTATTTTGAGTATACAGTAAAATCTCGATTATTCTAATTTTCTTTATAGAAACATTTAGACCCTTTTAGGCTGGTGACTTCTTAATGCATGGTGAAAGTCATGCAGAAAGCGCCACTAGGAGCTTTCTGTATGACTTTCACCATGCATTAAGCTGTCACCTGTCTTAAATATCGATAATAATACGTACGTCAATGATAATACGTCAATGTTTGAAGCGAACCCCATCTGTTGGGTGCAACTCCCGGTGCTAAAGAAGTGAATGAGAGAGAGAGAGAGAGAGAGAGAGAGAGAGAGAGAGAGAGAGAGAGAGAGAGAGAGAGAGAGAGAGGGGGTGTGAGAGAGAGAGAGAGATCGGGAGAGGAAGGCCTAATGCCCGCCCTGGGGCTGTCGGAATCAAGTGAGGGGATCTGGTAAAACATCCCAGGTCGATTTTCATTTGAAACCGGAGGCCTAAGAGATACCCAGGGAACCCTTGTCCGTAAGAGTTTAGCGGACATGATCCACCCAGTTGCCGAGCTGGCACAAAAATCTTCGTCCAGGTCAGGCAAACAGGAAAGAAGTCCCATGGAAGGAGAAAGAGACTCCCTAGACTTAATTAGGTTAGGGAGGTCCGCTTTTTCGACTGACACTAGCACGGAAGAGGATAGAGGACCCCTGTGAATAGGACTCGGGGGTCTAGGGCAGACAGAGGGTGGGAGGATTCTAAAACAATCTTCACACGCATTCTCAATATAAAATATTGATGTTCAGAATCATCTAAAAAAAGAGGACTAAGTCCCGTCTAAATCTGAGTGAAAGGCTTCCACAAAGTCTGATTCCCTTAAAAATTAGGACCATCCCTAGGAGCCATAATGGACAAAGTGTCTTCCTGCTCTCCCTCAGAATCCGCCCTGGTGAACGCCATGGATGGCAGCACCCAGGAAGAGTGGGACCCGCCACAGACATAGAAGTATGGACTGTGGGTTCACGTGAGAGCTATTCTCCCTCTAGGTGAAGCTTGCTGGTTCCCAGAATGAATGTCAACTAGAGAGAAGCCGGCGAATCTGAGGAGGCAGAGCGATGTCTTCGCATAGACGAGTAATGGTAAGACCTCGGTCTGCGATGAGAGCGGTGCGAGTGCCGGTTCCCATTAGAAGAATAAGAAGGTTTTTACGCCTCATACAGGGTGGGTGGGATGGTGGCTGGGGAGTCCGAAGTGTACTCAGAAGATGAAAAGTAATTGCAGGGTCTAGACGACCAAGAACGTCTAGACTTAGCCAGAGCAGCTTCCTGTTGACTTTCACCACTGTAATGCAGTGTAGAGACAGAATGCCCTGTAGAAAAGATTGGACTGGTAGATTTACACTTCGGTATCCCAGTCCAAAGGACCAGACCGGGCCACCGGATGACCGTTGGAGAGCAAACTTAGGACACCGGGCCAAAGAATACACAGTGACATCTTTGGGCTGGGGCTCGGTAGACCGGTCTGCTGGTGACGTCATGAAACTTTGCTTTTAGAGGCAAAAGAATGCCAAACAAGAACCTGAATAAAGCAAAGACATATAACTTGAATATGATATGTTATTTAACTAATTTTCATAAATGTATTCTTATGAATATTAATGAGAAAGTAAAACAATCCGATTTTTGTTTAGAAACAAGGAGTTTATTGTTTAGTCTGAGATGCCTGTTAATAAACAAGAGTTATTGAATTCATGTTTTAATGTTTTCATGTGATCATACAAGGAAAATAAACCATCTTTGTTTCAGGTAATATTTCAATAAAGCATGCGTATTTCAGCTAATTTGCATATAATGTGCGTATAGGAATAAGCAATTTTCTATGAGCGTTGTATTTAGTATTATTTTGAGTATACAGTAAAATCTCGATTATTCTAATTTTCTTTATAGAAACATTTAGACCCTTTTAGGCTGGTGACTTCTTAATGCATGGTGAAAGTCATGCAGAAAGCGCCACTAGGAGCTTTCTGTATGACTTTCACCATGCATTAAGCTGTCACCTGTCTTAAATATCGATAATAATACGTACGTCAATGATAATACGTCAATGTTTGAAGCGAACCCCATCTGTTGGGTGCAACTCCCGGTGCTAAAGAAGTGAATGAGAGAGAGAGAGAGAGAGAGAGAGAGAGAGAGAGAGAGAGAGAGAGAGAGAGAGAGAGAGAGAGAGAGAGAGGGAGAGGGTGTGAGAGAGAGAGAGAGATCGGGAGAGGAAGGCCTAATGCCCGCCCTGGGGCTGTCGGAATCAAGTGAGGGGATCTGGTAAAACATCCCAGGTCGATTTTCATTTGAAACCGGAGGCCTAAGAGATACCCAGGGAACCCTTGTCCGTAAGAGTTTAGCGGACATGATCCACCCAGTTGCCGAGCTGGCACAAAAATCTTCGTCCAGGTCAGGCAAACAGGAAAGAAGTCCCATGGAAGGAGAAAGAGACTCCCTAGACTTAATTAGGTTAGGGAGGTCCGCTTTTTCGACTGACACTAGCACGGAAGAGGATAGAGGACCCCTGTGAATAGGACTCGGGGGTCTAGGGCAGACAGAGGGTGGGAGGATTCTAAAACAATCTTCACACGCATTCTCAATATAAAATATTGATGTTCAGAATCATCTAAAAAAAGAGGACTAAGTCCCGTCTAAATCTGAGTGAAAGGCTTCCACAAAGTCTGATTCCCTTAAAAATTAGGACCATCCCTAGGAGCCATAATGGACAAAGTGTCTTCCTGCTCTCCCTCAGAATCCGCCCTGGTGAACGCCATGGATGGCAGCACCCAGGAAGAGTGGGACCCGCCACAGACATAGAAGTATGGACTGTGGGTTCACGTGAGAGCTATTCTCCCTCTAGGTGAAGCTTGCTGGTTCCCAGAATGAATGTCAACTAGAGAGAAGCCGGCGAATCTGAGGAGGCAGAGCGATGTCTTCGCATAGACGAGTAATGGTAAGACCTCGGTCTGCGATGAGAGCGGTGCGAGTGCCGGTTCCCATTAGAAGAATAAGAAGGTTTTTACGCCTCATACAGGGTGGGTGGGATGGTGGCTGGGGAGTCCGAAGTGTACTCAGAAGATGAAAAGTAATTGCAGGGTCTAGACGACCAAGAACGTCTAGACTTAGCCAGAGCAGCTTCCAGTTGACTTTCACCACTGTAATGCAGTGTAGAGACAGAATGCCCTGTAGAAAAGATTGGACTGGTAGATTTACACTTCGGTATCCCAGTCCAAAGGACCAGACCGGGCCACCGGATGACCGTTGGAGAGCAAACTTAGGACACCGGGCCAAAGAATACACAGTGACATCTTTGGGCTGGGGCTCGGTAGACCGGTCTGCTGGTGACGTCATGAAACGGAAGCACTGACGCGAGGACACCGGGGACGGGTGACGGATAACTTGGCCTAGATTCAGCGGGACCAGGCAAAACTCTCCACACAACAAGCGGACCGGGAAACCTGGCAACAATAGTACCTGCGACCAAAACAAAGGGCACCATTCATGTGGTAAACGGGGAACCCGCGCCCGGGCCAGCAGTTGGGTGCCGATCTGCAACTTACAACTGGGGAATCGACTGCACCACAGGGGCTGTTGACGAAAGAGATTTTAAAGAAGAAGCAGGCTTCTTCTGAGCTTTAGAGGACAGTGATTTGTCTTTTGCGAGGGAGTCGCTGACCAAAGAGAAGAATACTTCTTCCATCTGGCAGCAAGCTCCCACATCTCTCCTGTCCAGAGGGATGAAACTGGACAGGGAGCTGACGCGGAGCATCCGCAGCAGGCCAGACACACTTAATGAGTTGTCCAGCCTGTCGCGAAATGCTCGAAAGAAGCCTTGCGTTGCTCTGGCATGCTGTGGTAAATAATCAAGCAAATGCATAAGACATCGCGAGTAAGTTAGAAGTCACGCAAGGCTAATATGGGTAAACATAAGCTGATGATTACAGTCGAGATGCTATATATTTTCTATTGCATTGCAAAACACCCATAACAGTAATATTCTTCATAAAACATGCATGAGGCTCAATTCCTCTGCTGTATTTTCTTACAAGAAATATGTTGTTCACATACATGTATATTGCAATATAATAGAAAAACTTACTTTCCTACAACAGTTTACATTCTCATTAATATTCATGATTTTGAAAATAATATTCATTATCTACATGTACATATTTATATACATGAACATCAATATCGCTGTTTCAGTCAGTATCAAGCTCTATACTTGTTAACTAAAATAATCTCAGATAAAAAGAACAGCTCATTCAAGTGTGTTTATTTTACATCTCATTAATATTCATAAATATGCATTAATATTCAAGAACCCAAAGTAATGACCCTCTACTCTTGTCAATTTTTGTTCAATATCTGGTATTTTACGTAAAATAAATAATAGAAAAGATAGTACACTCGAACCAATGCTAAATATAGGGCTTATGTTAAATTGCTTATTCATTTACGCACGTTATATGCAAATTAGCTTAAATATACATGTTTTTAGAAATATTACATGAACCAAAGATGTTTTCCTTTATTTGTATGTTGATATTAAAACATTTAAATCTGAATTCAATAACTATTTGTATATTATTAGGCCTCTCAGACTAAAAACAAACTCGTCAAACTAAAAACGCATATTTTACTTCCCCATTAATATTCATAAGAATGCATTATAAGAATGCATCATGAGTATTAATAGAATTACATATCGTATTCAAGCTATATGTCTCTGCTTTACGTTAGTTCTTGTTTTGTCCTTCTATTGTCTCTAAAAGCAAAGTTATGAAGCATTTTCTTAATCAAGATAGTTTCGAAATTTACCTCGGGTTACCATGGAAACCGTTTAATAAAACATAGCTGGGACACAATGATTTTGGGGGAATGCTCACAAAGTGTTCTGAGGACCCCGATGAACAATTTAAACCTGAATTCAATAGTTTTTGTGCATTAATAGGCCTCTGAGACTAAACAAAAATTTCATTTTTCTAAAAAAGCGGATTTTTTTTACTTCCTCATTAATATTCATAAGTAATAATTTATTAATATTATCAAAATTATATATCATATTCAAGCTATATGTCTCTGCTTTACTTTGGTACTTGTTTTGTCCTTCTATTGCCTCTAAAAACAAAGTTATTGCGCATTTTCTGAACCAATGATGTTTTGAAATTTACCTCGGGTTACCATGGAAACCGTTTAATAAAACATAGATGGAACAAAATTATTTGGGGAAATACTCAAAATGTGTTCTGATGACCCCAACAAACAACTTAAACCTAAATTCAATAATTTATGTGCATTAATAAGCCTCTCAGACTAAACAACAAACTCCTTTTTTCTAAAAAAAACATTTTTTTACTTCCTCATTAATATTCATAAGAATGCTTTTATGAATATTAATAAAAATCATATATCATATTCAAGCTATATATCTCTGCTTTACTTTGGTACTTGTTTTGTCCTTCTATTGCTTCTAAAAACAAAGTTATGGCGCATTTTCTGAACCAAGGTAGTTTCGAAAATTACCTCGGGTTACCATGGTAACCGTTAAATAAAACATAGCTGGGACAAACTTAGTTTTGGGGGCATGCTCAAAATGTGTTCTGAGGACCCCAACGAACAATTTGGTACCCATGAAAAAAAGTCTAGGGGGGTGCTACGGTAACCACTACTAGGACCCAGCCTAAAGGTATGTGGCCTGTTTAACTGTATGTAGAGGGTTGCTGTGAAATGTGTATTGAGTGTTATTTATCTTTTTAAGCGACCAAAGATGTGCATGATGTGGCATTTCTCAATGTTGAAGGACATGCTCCATTTCTGCTCCCATTCCCTAGGCTGTCCAAATCTGTCTGCAGACCAACGGTGTCCGCCATAGAGTTTATAACTCTGTATATTACACAGTCGTCCGCAAATAAGCGACAACTGGATTGGGCAGTGGTGGGAAGGTCAGTAATTAATATAGAGCAGAAACAGAAGAGATCCCAAAACAGAGCACTATGGTACACCTGACAGAACGGGAGCCCTGGCTGATGCGCTGCCATCCACAACCACTTACTGCTGCCTGTGACCCGTTCCATCATGACCAAGGAAGGCACAGATCCAATCAAGGGTTTTGGCCCTTACACCATAGTGATATAGTTTGTGCAGGAGCCTACCGTGATGAACAACATCAAAAGCTTTACTGAAGTCCCTGACCGCAACATCTACTTGGTTCTTTTGTTTGTCTTTAGCATGGTCATGGATAAAACCAACCAGCTGGGTGTCACATGAACGTCGAACACGAAACCCATACTGCTTGTAAACCAAAATGTTATACTTGTCCAAATGATCGAGGAAGTTGCTCACCACGATATGCTCCAACAGTTTGCAAGCTATGCATGTCAAAGAGACTGGCCGGTAGTTTTTAGCTTGATTTTTCTCCCCCTTCTTGAAGATTAGAGACACAAAGGCCTCTTTCCAGCCAGCTGGAACAACGCTATCGGCCAGGGGACTTGTTAAACAAGACAGTAAATATCGGAGCTATCTCTTCTGCACATTATTTAAGTAATATTGGTGTGACAGCATCCGGCACAGCAAATCCGGCCTATCTTGGTCTACTCTGTTTGCAATGCTAGCTAATTTCGAGTGGATACTTCATTTTTATCTTGCAAATTGCTGGTGTCCAAATGAAACAAACGGTGACTGATCATTCCATTAGAGTTAATACTGTTTGAATGTATTACTTAACTATTTCGCTGCCAGATTTTGTCGTCTGCAAACTTTGTCGTCTGCTACAACTTTCATTTTTGATTTTTCTTCATTTTTTGTTTTAAAAAACATTCACAATAACAAACAGTTTGGATCCTGATGAGACGCCGAGTAACATCTAAGATCCAAACTATTTGCATAGGTAATAACACATGTGACATTGACAGCGGAAGAGTTCAACTTGCATTTATGTGTTTCCTTGGCGACGTTTTTTGCACGTAAAGTGCGAGAATATGTCTCATTGGTGTTTGGGGCTCATTTAAAGTTTATTTTACACCGTTTACTGTCTTGTTGTAATCTGTCATGTATATTCAGATGCTGTTTTGTTCTGATCATTATCTATTGCCTACGTAGTCGTTTAATGTATTTTCTGGCTTTAATTGTCATTATGTATAAATTAAGGTTTTTTTCTACAAATAGAGTTAACTTAAGTTAGTTTGAAGGATTGAAAGACCCTTAATATAATTGCATGTGCATCCGTATATCTCTATTTGTATGAGCAATTTTAATGAAATAACAGCATGCTATTCCATATACATGTAATGTTGACTTTGTTTGCTTTTGTTTGGTGTGTTAATTAAATTATGAGTTACGTCCAACTATAATGCACCGACAAATGTATTAAAGAATTGAAAAGAAAGAGTGATAGGGAGAAAGAAAAAATGAAATGTATTTGATTGTTTTCTTTTTTCTGTTAATTCCCTTTATAAAAAAATCAATCCTGTTTAACCCTTCATCTATGGCTTGAATTATGTGTTTGATTTGTGAAATAAGTATATTATTACGCCGCTGTACAAGAAATAAATAAACTGTTTCAACGAACTGATCTCGGGACCTCTGCTCTTTTCAGTCTGTCCCAGATTAAGCTTCTAAGGGGCTGTAAACGGACGGCACCAAACAACCATTCGTTTATATGCTGTTGTTTATTTGTTTGTTTACATGTAGTGCATACTAAAGGTTAACCTATTACCTAACGAATACGTATGGAAGAAATGACATCATTAAAGCTCCAGCATAAGTGACCCCCCCCCCTCCCAATACACAGTGTCCAGCGGTGATGATTATTGATTCCCTGGTATGCTCCTGCAGTGTCCAGTCAGGGTCAGTGGCCATAAGAAATAAAGTTATGCAATTATTTCTTATTTCATTATTTCTTACATAAATATTCATGGTGTAAAGGGTCAACTGAATTTTAATAATGGAACTATGAACAAAGCACATTTTTATCAAGACAGGAGCTGTAGAATCATATATCTATATCATTTCAGAAGCAAACAGAGCAGACCCTGGTCAGACGACTCCTATAGGGGCCATCTGATTTGGGTCACCTCTGTTTGCAAAGGCGTAGTTCTAAGGCATATATGTGCTGTAACGGGTTAACATTAATTGTATGTTATTTATTACGGCATATCAGTGCAGGGTGTTATGCAAACAGAATACACCCAGGTATAGGACCCGTCAGATTAAGGTCATGGTCTTCTCTGTTCGCTGATGAAATAATAAAAGTTCTACAGAGGCCGTCTGATCTGATCTACCCTCTTACTCTCTTACTCTGCAAAGGCATAAAAAGGCGTTTTATGAGGAAAAGGGTTAAAACACAACTAAATTGTCCACATGTAAAAATAATTTATGGTTTTCACACATTTTGTTTAATATCTAATTTAACCCATTAGTGAAAAGCGTCTTTTAAAATGACATAAGCAAACAGTGTAGGTCCACCCGTCAGGACTCCTGAATGGGACCTTTGACCTACCATGCATGCGTTCAGTAAGGTTACAACTTGTGCAGCGTACTGTACGCTGACTACAGTAGATTAGGTTTACGAGAATCACACAATATTACACAGAGTTACTTACTTTTTTGGTATACATGTATATAAAACAAAGCATACAGAATAATGGCAATTCTCTAGCTGCAAGCTGTTACCAATAAGAGTTTGACTTTATTGTACGCACGACGGGGTATGCAGTGCTTGCTTCACACATTTCCAAAAGTTCCATCATCTAACAGATCTATATGTAATACATGTGTTTATCCCATTCCATACGCCATGAATAATCATGACGTCATGAATATCAATTAGATTAATTTGTTATAACAACACATGTTCACAGGAATTTTAGGGCATGGTAGAAACTGTAAAATCATATCTTTATTATATCATAAGCAAACAAAGCCGACTCTGATCAGACGGCTCATATAGGAGCCGACTGATCTGGGTCTACTTTGTTTGCAAAGGCGTAGAAAGGCGTAGTTCTATGCGTATTTAACTATGTATGGGTTAAGTGCATGTGTCTGCAAAAGACATCCCTCTGAATGAAAAATTGAATAAAATTCACTCAAAAACATATTTTGAAATCAGAAATACATGTTAACTACCATAAAATTAGTAAGGCGAACCGGTATAGGTACGAAACATTGTCTCTTCTCAGTTTCCGGAAAATACCGATTGGTGCCGAATCGGAAAAATACAACTCTTCATTTTGGAGATTGTTTCGGTGGTAAGGAAGGAAGTGAAGACAATTAGATACTGTTTGAAGAAGTTCGTCTAATAAAGTTGTTCCATACGTAAATATGGTAAAAGGTAAACGTATTTGTATTTCAACAACTGTAAAGAAGCATTACAAACCACAAGATGTTGTCAACACAAAAATCATTGTCAGGTTTAATAAGTTTTTCGTCCACTCATTTCACAGGTGGGCTCCACCCAATTTATAAACACACCACCCAGTGGTTGAAGTTGTCATCGTCATAAGTGGCATTAATCATCCTTTCTATTGTGTTGTACGAAAGTCTATTGTCGTAGTTCCGATTGCAATAAGTTTACTAGAAACACTTTACTGCTCAGACCTTTGATAGTTAATTTACACTTGAAGACTGTTTATTTGCATTTATAAATACTACATGGCCTTTTCCTGTGTTGTTTTATCTCTTTAAATTTAACATCAATTTATGATGTATTTTGTAATTGTATATGTATGTAGGGTAAAGTGATGGGCAATATCCTCATTATCCTGGAATAGCCCCCACAGCTATAATCACAATATCTCGGAATGAGTGTATACTTAAATACCAATGGAGGGAATGTCAAAGGTATTCCGATTCATTCCGTGGTGTAGGGATATTGCCAAGTGATATTGAATCGGACACAATTGGGAGTCGGACTTTTTAACCCCTTTATACATGTGCTGCTTGAAGGCAGTGTATCTCGCATAGTCTTTACTTTGTCGGATACCTTTATGCTAATTTTCACTAGATTTACCTACCTTGAACTCAACTACTTGCATCCATTCTTCACAACAATAATGCTACAGTGTTCCCATTCACATACGTATGTGCCTATTTTACGCACAAATCCCAACTTTCACGTAAGAAAATTGTACTGCAAACGTACATGTACGCACGGAAGTCGAAGCCTGATATTTTACCCCAAACATGTGTGTAACTGTCGCTGTGTACTTTCATTTTAGCCCAGGAATCCCAAAAGTGTGAGGTCACCTAACTTTGATATTTATCGTTGACTGGTTCGACTTGTAATATTTCACGGTTACATACATTTTCGGAAATTTCGAGACACAGTCACTTTTCACACTGTCTAACCTTAGGTTGGCGGATATCTGCAATATGATAATGCGCATGCGTGTTTCCCGCAATGCTTTCAGCATTATCTGCCCCCTATGAATACTCTCCGCCATTACATGCTACTGACGATTACAAAGTTTTGCTGATTCAATAAAGATTTTGGATTGTGTAGATTTGTATTATGAACGCTATGTTAGTAATTTGTATAGACAAATACCGGTAAGTCATAATGCCATACAAAAGAATTTCAGTGAAACAATGTGCTGCTTTTCACTGCAATAACTGCCAGAAGAAACTGGATCGCGAAATGTTTGATGAAAAACACAACATTCTGCATAAAGACTGAATTTGTCCTTGTTTGAGCTTAACAAAATGTTTAGGACTCGCATTGAAGAAATGACTTTGCTGTGGAAATTTGGGACTGTTACTATACATTGAATAGAAGGCAAAAGCCGCAAAACACTGTAAATAGAGGTTAAAATCATTGAGTAACTATAAAACATCTACTTTCAGAACAGTTAATTATTTGTTAAGCCACTTAACATTGTTACCCCCAGTTTTCATTTTGTACCCCCAGTTTTCAAGAGCTGGAGGTACCAAAAAAGTAGTGGGAACACTGACGCTAGAAACCACCCAAAAGCACCAACTTTTAAATGTCAAAGTCAGATAAAAACACATTCGGTTATAGTTTCTCGAGTAAAAGCAACATTATATGAGTGTTACAAATGGTGGAAATCATGTTTTATGCCCCTGTTGACAATAGTCAGGGGGCATTATGTTTTGCACCTGTCCGTCTGTCCGTCCATCACGCTTTTATGTGCAGTTGGTTGTCACAGTTTTTTCATTGTCTTATATCTCACTAACCACTATAGCTATTGGCATGGAATTGCATGTACACATTAACCATCATCCATATTTTCATTCCGCACCCAACCCATGCTGCCCGCAAGCCCAAGGTCAAGGTCAAATGACTTAGGAAATTTACGTGCAGCTAGGCAAGCACCACCACGGGGGCATGGCTGTGTCTTACAGACACAATGTTCTAGTTGTTGAAAGAAAAATAAATATACAAATTTACAAGACATCTGTTATTCAGGTTTTTAGTTAACAAGAAGTGCCACGCTCTCTAAACTAATTTTGAGTTGGACACTGTAACGTTTATATATATACACTCTGTACCTGACAGGTCATCTCCTAAGATTGAACAGCAGGGAAATCGGATGTCATTCTATGATATGTATAGTAGATTCTAGATATATATCTAGGGTCTATCTTTTTTAATTTGTTTATGACACATAATACTATAAAATATCACAATTCAGAGGTTAATTAACGTATCACACAGTGAATATTTCAAGAAATTGAAATCGTCCGACTCAATATCGAAAGTGTCCGAGTCACGATCGAATTAGGGTTACCTATCTTCCCGTAATTTTTGGCCCAGTTACATGTGTGTTTGATGCATATAAAGCGCTTGAAGAGCTTAAAAGAGATCCGGCCAGGTACCACTAACCAGTGAGCACCGGAAGTGTCTAGCTTAACGCACGGACGTTTGACATGAGGAAAAGTGGAATAGGTGTCTGACTCACGATCAATTTACCCGATATGACACGGTCACCATATTTTTTGCCATGACAAACTGTCTTCAAGATAGCAGCAAACAGCAGACCCTTATCAGACATCTTATCTTACCTTATCATAATTAAGGTAAGATAAACTGTCTGATAAGTTATCAGGGTTTTTTCTCAGATTTAGGGGAAGGGGCCTAGCCTTTCTTGAGGGGAAAAAAATAAGCGCGAAAAGCATGTTTTAGGGAAAATATAAGCGCTAAATAGATGTTTTTGGGGAAGATTATGAAATATAAACTGTAACATTACAATGATGAACAGGGGACATTGCAAATGAACAGAGTACTAAATGCAGCTCTTATAGTGTAATATAATTATTGAAATTACATTACAACTGAATAGCCCTTGGTTTTTCAGCCTTGAATAGGTCGACTATGCTCTCAGTTTTGGTCTGTGATAGTATAGTTGCCCGGGTGTATGTTGCTTTGATCGATTACAGCTCCCCACACCCACCCACCCAATGTCCTCAAACACCATCCAAATATCATAACTTTTCATTGAATTCACAGGGGTTTTTCTCAGATTTAGGGGAAGGGGCCTAGCCTTTCTTGAGGGGAAAAAAATAAGCGCGAAAAGCATGTTTTAGGGGAAAATATAAGCGCTAAATAGATGTTTTTGGGGAAGATTATGAAATATAAACTGTAACATTACAATGATGAACAGGGGACATTGCAAATGAACAGAGTACTAAATGCAGCTCTTATAGTGTAATATAATTATTGAAATTACATTACAACTGAATAGCCCTTGGTTTTTCAGCCTTGAATAGGTCGACTATGCTCTCAGTTTTGGTCTGTGATAGTATAGTTGCCCGGGTGTATGTTGCTTTGATCGATTACAGCTCCCCACACCCACCCACCCAATGTCCTCAAACACCATCCAAATATCATAACTTTTCATTGAATTCATATTCATTAACCAGCAAACGTTCCCAAAGTCATTTACTCTCCATCGTTTTGTACAGAAAACGCACACCCCTCTCCATTTTCATTACATTAATCCAACAATTTCCCATCGATTTTAACAAAATAGTTACTGACTTTTAGAGAAATGAACACTTGTTACGAGAATACTATTGCCATTTCAATACTTTCCAAATCGCATGAACTATTAAACCTCACACAGCCATCAACTGATTTTCGGAAGAGATCCGATTTGCACAGTTTCGGTAAATCTATCACGGGTAAAACACAGCTAAAACTCGATGAACATACAAATTCCAGCAACTGACATCTCAATTCTATAAATTGTCGTCACAATCCACGCTCAATGTCTGAATAAATCTTTTAAATGAAACGAAACGAACCTTTTTCTGAGCGATATTTTGATTTCGTCAAGCAGCGAACATTTTGGTTCTACCGAGGTAAACCGAGAATTTTGTAACACGACGCCTCATTGGTCTACGGTGGAGGTGTGTCTCGGCCCGGCTAATTCATGAGGCGTCGTATGTCTAGAGAAATGCGGTCAGCGTTTTAGCCTATTAACCGGTGTCGATATAAAAACTGCCCTTTCTTTGCTATCGGCGGAGAAGAAATTGATCTAGTTCTATCAATCTGTTACATTCTGCCACGCATCCTAATGGGGAATTTCGGACATTGATGGAAAAAAAGGTTTCTAGAGGGGATTTTTCTTCCATGGGGGAAAAATAGACAAGCTAGGGGAAAAAATGTCCGAGGGGAAGACGCCGTTATTCGGCGTCTGTTATATAGAGGAAAAAAACCTGATTCATTTTCATTAACCAGCAAACGTTCCCAAAGTCATTTACTCTCCATCGTTTTGTACAGAAAACGCACACCCCTCTCCATTTTCATTACATTAATCCAACAATTTCCCATCGATTTTAACAAAATAGTTACTGACTTTTAGAGAAATGAACACTTGTTACGAGAATACTATTGCCATTTCAATACTTTCCAAATCGCATGAACTATTAAACCTCACACAGTCATCAACTGATTTTTGGAAGAGATCCGATTTGCACAGTTTCGGTAAATCTATCACGGGTAAAACACAGCTAAAACTCGATGAACATACAAATTCCAGCAACTGACATCTCAATTCTATAAATTGTCGTCACAATCCACGCTCAATGTCTGAATAAATCTTTTAAATGAAACGAAACAAACCTTTTTCTGAGCGATATTTTGATTTCGTCAAGCAGCGAACATTTTGGTTCTACCGAGGTAAACCGAGAATTTTGTAACATGACGCCTCATTGGTCTACGGTGGAGGTGTGTCTCGGTCCGGCTAATTCATGAGGCGTCGTATGTCTAGAGAAATGCGGTCGGCGTTTTAGCCTATTAACCGGTGTCGATATAAAAACTGCCCTTTCTTTGCTATCGGCGGAGAAGAAATTGATCTAGTTCTATCAATCTGTTACATTCTGCCACGCATCCTAATGGGGAATTTCGGACATTGATGGAAAAAAAGGTTTCTAGAGGGTTTTTTTCGTCCATGGGGGAAAAATAGACAAGCTAGGGGAAAAAATGTCCGAGGGGAAGACGCCGTTATTCGGCGTCTGTTATATAGAGGAAAAAAACCCTGATTCATTTTCATTAACCAGCAAACGTTCCCAAAGTCATTTACTCTCCATCGTTTTGTACAGAAAACGCACACCTTCTCCATTTTCATTACCACCGTATGTCAACAACTCCGGAAATAGCTAGGTAAAACTACTAAGCGAAGCGAAGAAAGTGATAAAACTGACCAACACCATGTAAGACAATTCCTTGTTATTTTAACTCTCATTATCTTAACCATCATAGATAAAGCAGTAGCGGGTCCATGAATCTTCGATTACTTCACTCAGGGTTTAAACTCTTGCATAAGTTGGCCATATCAGAATATTTAACCTGTAAAATGCTTCCCTAGTAGCGAGGAAAAATCTACGCAACTTGATATTTGGGTCTTATTTAAGGAAACTTGTATTTGTATATTCATGAATTAACTGCCGAATCGAAGCATATGATTGTTTTGTTTTATGTACCAAAAATTGTATCTTTCCATACATTGTGTGAGAAGATATCACAAAATTCATATGTAGGAATGTGTACGGCGAATAGTTGTTACGGTGTACGGCGAATAGCGTTTCTGGTGATTTTTAGTGTACGGCGAATAGCTTCAACAGTTTTCGAAAGAAAATGCTTTTAATAAGGGTGGTATCTTAATCGACAGTGTCGAACAAGGACCCGTGAGTTAAATTACATTAAAAGGCTACTTAACAATTTATGAACATTGCTTTAGAGTTGGTAAATGTCCTCATTCAAGTTGAAGTTCTACTCTTAAGTGTAATACTTATGGATTTTCATGAGTACGTTTCCTGCTTTATGACATCTATCCGAAAGCAAATAGAGCAGAGAAATGAATCCAGTCCTACTATGTTTGCAAATGCTTAGATGTGTGTTTCTATACAGAAAAGGTTTGAGATTTGTTTCTGACAAAAATATAGTAGAACCTGTCTTAACCGACCATCAAAAAGGTCCAATTATGGGTCTGTAAGGTAGGTGGTAGAGTAATACAGGCTACAATTAATACAGAAAGTTCCTATGAGCTTTCTGCACTACTTTTGCCTTGTATTAAGTAACCTCCTGCTTTTAAGACCCATGTGTTCAATATATGTATGTATATACAGTTACTTTTCATCGTATTAATGGAAAAGTAGTAAAGTCAAGCAGGCAAAGCCACATTACAAGACGCAACCACCACCAAAACACCGATAGACAGCATGACACACATACACACAACCACACACCCAAACGCACACTCACATACGAGATGAATACAGAAAACACCAAAAGACACACAAGAACCAGAGACAAACGTTCCACACATGAACAAAATCACAAGCACAAAGACGCAAGGCAAACAGAAGGAAGGGTGACAAAGAGAATACCGCATTGGCACGATCAGTAGCAAAAACACCACTGGGGGGTTAAACCGGTTTACGGACGTCCTAACCTCACACTTCTCTCAAAGTCACCCTAGCTTTACAAATAGTGTAAATAAAGGTATCCCCGCTGGACTTACCCACAACATAGACGACGGTGAACACAGGACAACATGTAAAACATAGCATAATAACTGTGAAAATCCGTCAAATATGTACTCGATGGCTTTGCTGAAGTCAGAGCACCTGCAGGTAAGCCGTTAAGGGCACGACAGGGAAAAAGTAATACATGAGTCTGGTAAGCTCATCCTGTATCCAAGTTTAAGAGTATACCATCATAGAGTACTACCCTCGGCCTGTCATCGCGCAAGCAAAGAGGGAAGCGTAGCTACCGACTGTAAAAGGGTCGATAACCAAACATGCAGTGCGTTGCAATATAATAGGATCATACCCTTTCTACTAAAGACATTTAATACGAATTATTTAACCCTTTACCTGTTCAATCTGGTTTGGATCTACTCAGTTTGCAAATGCGTAAAAACGTATAAAGAAAAGCATTAATGATTTAATGAAGATTTCTGTAACCAGGGTTTCTCTAGAGAAAATATACTCATCGGGTGTCGGGAGCGAACTCGAGTCCTCGAGACTGCGGCACGATAAAAGCCGGATTGCATAGCAATGCTGTACAAGTGTTGATACAGGTCAGCTACAGCCTGTGGCATACGAGGGCTGATTGATAAGTCGAGAGCTTTGTATTGAAGGAGTTAAGCCGGGATATTCTTGTTCTGCCCTACTATTCCCTGACTATTTAAGGCTGATGTCATGTGGTCAGTTTATGCCAAAGAGGTAGCACTCTCAAGTCAACAAGGTTCTTGATTGGCGTGTGCGTGAGTGTGTGTGCGAGTGTGTGTGTGTGTGTGGGGGGGGGTGTATTAAAATACTGATTTTTCTCAAATCATTGTTTACGCAGGGGATTCTCTCATTGCAATTACATGTAATATAGCAGACTTTCTTGTTTAGACAAAACACCAGTCTTTTCAAATACAAAGTGATTAATAAATTAATTCTTCATTCATACATATATCTTGTGGTATCCGAATTTTGTGAATGCTCCGATGCATGCAAAAGTAATCAAAACTAACCTAGAAATTCACTTACAAATCTTTAAGGAGCGTAGCTGAATCCAAATATAGAAATATAGTTTAAGCACCGTGGCTATAGGGGCCCGGGGGCTTGACCCCCCCTCCCCCCCCCCCCCCAGAAAATTTAGAATTGAGTGGTTTCAAAAAGTGACTTTTACAGAGGCGTCAATAGGAGGAGTGGGTTAAATCTTACATGACAAGACAGAACGTTTATCAAAGTCTATCCCTACTTGGCCTTCGAGTTTTGTTCCATTTTGGCCATACTAGTTAATGTTTTCACCTATCATTGATGTTACACACGTGCGTAAAACTTAACAGTACCGTAATGACGGAGAGTATTCATGAGCAATTAATTATGTAATAATTGTTATGTGCAGATCCGTCAAAACCGAAAGAAGTACAATAGTAGATGTGGATACTCTGCCATTTGTGTCTTCTAAAAGTTTCCTCATTTGCTATTGCAAAACCTACATTTTAATTCTAGATCAATGGCATTTTCATGATAGACATGAGGTGTCAGTTTATTTTCCTCGCACTAACCTTAGGGAACGACTATAAATAATTGTTAGCCGTAAAATGCCACACAACACGCAAGCTATTTGCCGAGAAGTCTTCATAACAGTAAAATATATTACTATTCGCCGTACACATAGGAAGCTATTCGCCGTACAATATTTATACCACATTTATCTATTCGCCGTACACACACCTTGTTTTTCTTTTATCAAATTCAAAGCCAATTTCGATCGTATTTTGCAATCAACGCTGGCATAAGAGTGTATTAGCTATGTGATGACAAGGAATATGTGAAATCGTGTGTCGGAGGATTAGAAAAGCGATTGCGAACACGTTTTTGACCTCTTCGCTGCTATCTCGGTTGTACTAATCCGATAATAATGCACCCAAAATGATTTACATACGTGAATTTGAATTGATCAGAAACCATGTAACCATTGGTTGATCTATCTACCAGTAGTTTCAAACATTGCAATGCTAGAATATATCATAATCTATATAAATATATCGAATTACTAAATCACAGTCAATGAACTTTCGCTTTACTTAGTAGTTTTACCTAGCTATTTCCGGAGTTGTTGACATACGGTGATTACATTAATCCAACAATTTCCCATCGATTTTAACAAAATAGTTACTGACTTTTAGAGAAATGAACACTTGTTACGAGAATACTATTGCCATTTCAATACTTTCCAAATCGCATGAACTATTAAACCTCACACAGCCATCAACTGATTTTCGGAAGAGATCCGATTTGCACAGTTTCGGTAAATCTATCACGGGTAAAACACAGCTAAAACTCGATGAACATACAAATTCCAGCAACTGACATCTCAATTCTATAAATTATCGTCACAATCCACGCTCAATGTCTGAATAAATCTTTTAAATGAAACGAAACGAACCTTTTTCTGAGCGATATTTTGATTTCGTCAAGCAGCGAACATTTTGGTTCTACCGAGGTAAACCGAGAATTTTGTAACACGACGCCTCATTGGTCTACGGTGGAGGTGTGTCTCGGCCCGGCTAATTCATGAGGCGTATGTCTAGAGAAATGCGGTCGGCGTTTTAGCCTATTAACCGGTGTCGATGTAAAAACTGCCCTTTCTTTGCTATCGGCGGAGAAGAAATTGATCTAGTTCTATCAATCTGTTACATTCTGCCACGCATCCTAATGGGGAATTTCGGACATTGATGGAAAAAAAGGTTTCTAGAGGGGATTTTTCTTCCATGGGGGAAAAATAGACAAGCTAGGGGAAAAAATGTCCGAGGGGAAGACGCCGTTATTCGGCGTCTGTTATATAGAGGAAAAAAACCCTGGTTATTAATAATAACAGATTCAATAGCTGTCTGGTCATGGTCTACTCTGTTTGAAAAGACATAAAATGGTGATATTATGAAGTTAAGGGTCTGTAACTGTAACTTTCTATTCATAAGTAAACCCAGCAGACCCTGACCTGAGTCGTCTATTTATAAATGCAAAAGTTTAATTTTTAAAGCATAAATATGTATGTCAAGTAAAAGCCTTAAGGGTTGGTTATCAGAAGTATTGCAATAACTTCTTTAGTTGAACCCTTTACTCCATAAATACGGTTTTGCAAACAGAGTAGACCATCTGCTTAATGTCTGCTCATGACATGATAATGATCTGATTCTACAGTTTTTGTCAGAACAAAAATTTCTGTATTAACATAAAATTATTAAAATTAATCAAAGTAATATTCATTATGTCATTATTTCTTGTATGAATTTTCATGGAGTAAAGCGCAACTGCCGCAAATGATGCTCATCTTTGATCGATTTCAGATTCATGAGAGCAGCTGAACACTTTTAAACTTGTGAGAGACAACCCTACAATGACAATGGGGGACAACAACAAAGCTTTGTATGCAAAAATGATTGTCGATGTTGTCCTGGCACCAATTTTTGAAAAGGTATGACATTTGCTGAATGGTCCATTGTAGGATTTTAATCCTTTCCCTGTTCTATATTTAGTCCAAATTTCAATACCTACTTAATATTCATGGAGAAAACAGTTATAAAGAAATATGGAAAGTGGAATGTTATAGCCATTTTAAAAACTAAAGAAACAGCTCTATGGAATTCCATTAGCAAACAGAGCAGACCCTGATCAGATGGCTCATCTAGGATCCATCTGATCTGGGTCTATTCTGTGTGGAAATGCGTGAAAACACATTTATATGAAGAAAGGGTTAAGCAATTGTATGGAGGAAAAATATAATGAAGAACTTGGAACTTTGTGCATTATTTTTTGTCCTTCATTAAACCTTTGCCAGTTCAACGGTTCGATATTTTTTAACTGAATTTTTAGCTCACTAGAGCACAAAGTGCTCAGGATGAGGTTTTGTGATCGTCCGTTGTTCGGCGTCATGCGTTGTTCGGCGTCAACAATTTTAACCTTGAAAAATCTCTTAATCTACAGGGTTTTCAGCTTTCATCTTTGGCACATAGCATCACCTGTAGGTCCTCTACAAAAGTTATATAAATTATGTCCCTGGGGTCAAAATTGGCCCCGCCCCAGACTCGAGCTTCTCCTTCACTAATAATTTCATACAAATGTTTACTGAAATTAGAAGTGTTGCATCAAAGTTTAAATTTTCATATTGGACCAGTAATATCAGTGTCTCAGAGTTATGGTTCTTGAATTCGTCAAAATTTGGGGGTATCCACAACGTATGAACTCTGCTAGTTAAATTGACTGTTGCATTAAAAACTTGATAATTCAACTTTGAAAATTCGTCATTCAAAGGGTGTGCTTGAAGCTTCTCAGTTCTCTGAATATAATGATAAGGTGTTAAAAGGGTGAGTTTAGAAATATGGTAAGTTCCATGCCAAGACGAAAAGGCAAGTACATGTCATGTACCTTGATATGATATGGTTTTGATTTAATTATCCTCTACAGCTTCGTAGACTGAGGGTTTCAACTGATTTTTATTGTTAGTTTTTAGCTCACCAGAGCACAAAGTGCTCAGGGTGAGCTTTTGTGATGGTCTGATGTCCGTCGTCCGTCGGCGTGCGTCGTCCGTCGTTCGTCATCAACAATTTGAACCTTTAAAGTTCTTCTCCTATGAATCTACAGGGGTCTCAGCTTTCATCTTTGGCACATAGCATCATATGTAGGTCCTCTACAAAAGTTATATAAATTATACCCCTGGGGTCAAAATTGGCCCTGCCCCAGGGGCTTTCAGTTTTCAATAGAAACATATAGTGAAAACTTTGAACATCATCTCCTCTAAAACTAGAAGGTCCTCAGCTTTTATATTTGGCACATAGCTTCAACTTCAGGACTTCTACAAAAGTTATATAAATTATGCCCCTAGGGTCAAAATTGGTCCCACCCCAGGGATTTCCAGTTTTTAATAGCTGACTGCGTAAACAGCCTATGGGATCACTAGTTAATGTAGTTATGCATAGGAAAAACTTTAAAAATATTCTTGTCAGAAACTACATGTCCCAGAGCTTAGATATTTGGTGTATAGATTTACTTAGCATAACTTTGTGAGTTTTATAAGTATCATAGTTCTTGGGTTAAAATTGGCCCTGCCCTGTGTGTATATACTTCTTTACACCAGAAATTACATTCTAAAGGTTTCTCCTTAATATCACTCTTAGCTGAGACCAGTCAGTTAGGGAGTTCTTATATAATCACCCTTAGCCTGATCAGTAGAGTAGAAATTGTGTTTAGACAAATAACACACACTCATTTAAGATTGAGAAAACTGGATAATTCTCAAAATGCAGAATACTCTTAAAGCTTTTTTTCATACCTATGCCCTGCATTAAGCTACCAGCTATCAATATAGAGCATATCTGTTGTGAATTTCAGCTTAACTCTTTGCATGCTGGGTAATTTTGTCATCTGCTAAATTGTTGTCTGCAGCATATTCACAAGTTATCTTAACTACACACTTTCTTTCTGAGTTTTTCAGAAGTTAAGTCTCATTGACAAACAGTTCGGATATAGATCAGGCACCACATTATGTTAGCCCTGATCTGGATCCAAACTGTTTGCATAGGTCATTAGTGGTGGGAGAATCCCACTACACACTTTCTTTCAAAGTTTTTCAGAAGTTCAGTCTCATTGACAATCAGTTTGGATATCAGATCAGGCACCACATTATGTTGGCGCTGATCTGGATCCAAACTGTTTGCATAGGTCATTAGTGGCGGGAGAATCCCACTACACACAGAAGTTCAGTCTCATTTACAAACAATTTGGATATCAGATCAGGCCCCACATTATGTGGGGCCTGATCTGGATCCAAACTGTTCGCAAAGGTCATTAGTGGTGGGAGAATCCGCCTCTAGCATCCAAAGAATGCAAGTTCCAGTGGTCTAATGCTCTATCCATTCTTTCACTACATTCTTTTAGCATCATGTTCAGGTCCTCTACAAAAGTTATATAAATTGTGTCCCTGGGGTCAAAATTGGCACCGCCCCTGCGGTGTTAAGTTTTCAATAGAAACATATAGTGAAATCTTTGAAAATCTTCTCCTCTGATTGTCTGGTGAGCGATGTCAGGGCCATTCTGGCCCTCTTGTTGTATAATGTATAGTTACTCCTGTAAACATGCTAAATGCATTCTGCTGTTGAACAATGATGAATCATTATGTCTCCCCCATTTATGGGGAGGTATATTGTTTTTGCCAGAGTTGTCTGTCTGTCCGTCCATCTGTCTGTATGTCTGTCTGTCTGTCCGTCACAAACTTGTGTCGCGCGTATCTCTGAAACCAGTTGGGCTAGAGTCACCACACTTCACAGGAATGTTGACCAGCATGAGTTGTTGTTCACCTGGTTTTTTTTAATTGTCTCCCCCTGATAACTTTGGAGTTATTGCCCCTGATGACTTAAAATTAGAAAAACTTTGTGTCGTGCGTATCTCTGAAACCGCTAGAACTAGAGTCACCAAACTTCACAGGAATGTTCACCAGCATGAGTTGTTGTGCACCTATGGTTTTTGAATTGTCTCCCCCTGATAATTCTTGAGTTATTGCCCCTGATATGAATACTTAAATTTATACAAACTTTGTGTTGCGCGTATCTCTGAAACCAGTAGGGCTAGAGTCACCAAACTTCACAGGATTGTTCACAAGCATGAGTTGTTTTGCTCTTTGGTTTTTTGAATTGTCTCCCCCTGTTAACTTTGGAGTTATTGCCCCTGATGACTTAAAATTAGACAAACTTAGTCTTTACTTAGTGTCGTGCATATCTCTGAAACCACTAGGGCTAGAGTCACCAAACTTCACAGGAATGTTGACCAGCATGAGTTGTTGTGCACCTGGGATTTTTGAATTGTCTTCCCTTGATAACTTTGGAGTTATTGCCCCTGATATGATTACTTAAAATTAGAGAAACTTTGTGTCATGCATATCTTCAAAACCACTAGGGCTAGAGTCACCAAACTTCACAGGAATGTTCACCAGCATGAGTTGTTGTGCACCTGGTTTTTTTAATTGTCTCCCCCTGATAATTCTTGAGTTACTGCCCCTGATATGTTAATTTAAAATTGGAGAAACTTTGTGCTGCATGTATCTCTGAAACCAGTAGGGCTAGAGTCACGAAACTTCACAGGAATGTTAACCAGCATGAGTTGTTGTGCATCTGGGTTTTTTAATTGTCTCCCCCGATAACTTTGGAGTTACTGCCCCCTATGACTTAAAATAAGAGATACTTTACTTTGTGTCACATGTATCTCTGAAACCACTCGTACTAGAGTCACCAAACTTCACAAGAATGTTGACTAGCATGTGTTTTTGTGTACCTGGGGCTTTTGAATTGTCTCCCCCTGACAATATTGGAGTTATTGCCCCTGATGACTTAAAAATTAGACCCTGATAAGTTTGGAGTTACAGACATTACACTTGTGTATTGGAAAGAGGATGGGAGGGGGAGACATCTGTTTTTGTGACAAAAACAAACCTCTAGTTCTCTTTTGAAAATGGAGTGTTCTAAGGATTTAATTTTGATTTTTATACCCCCCTTTTGAAAAAATGGGGGTATATTGCTTTGCACATGTCGGTCGGTCGGTCGGTCGGTCGGTCGGTAGATCTATGGTTTCCGAACGATAACTAATAAACGCCTTGGCCTAGAATCTTCAAACTTGCTGTGGTGGTTGGTCTTGACAAGTAGATGACCCCTATTGTTTTTGAGGTCACTAGGTCAAAGGTCAAGGTCACCATGACCTAAAATGGTGAAATAGTTTCCGATCAATAACTGCTCAAGGGTTTGGCTTTAAATCTTCAAACTTGCTGTGGTGGTTGGTCATGACCACTAGATGACCCCTATTGTTTTTGAGGTCACTGGGTCAAAGGTCAAGGTCACCATGACCTTAACTGGTTAAATGGTTTCCGATCAATAACTGCTCAAAGGTTTAGCTTAGAATCTTCAAACTTGCTGTGGTAGTTGGTCATGACCACTGGATGACCCCTATTGATTTTGAGGTCACTTGGTCAAAGGTCAAGGTCACCATGACCTTAACTGGTTAAATGGTTTCCGATCAATAACTTTTCAAGGGTTTAGCTTAGAATCTTCAAACTTGCTGTGGTAGTTGATCATGACCACTGGATGACCCCTATCTATTTTGAGGTCACTAGGTCAAAGGTCAAGGTCACCATGACATTAACTGGTTAAATGGTTTCTAATCAATAACTGCTCAAGGGTTTAGCTTAGAATCTTCAAACTTACTGTGGAATTTGGTCATGACCACTGGATGACCCCTATTGTTTTTGAGGTCACTAGGTCAAAAGTCAAGGTCACCATGACCTTAACTGGTAAAATGGTTTCTGATCAATAACTGCTCAAGGGTTTGGCTTAGGATCTTCAAATTTGCTTAGATGGTTGGTCATGACAACTAGATGAGTCTAATTGTTTTTTAGGTCACTAGGTAAAAAACTGGTGAAATGGTTAGCGATCAATAACTGCTCTATGGTTTGGCTTAGGATCTTCAACTTTGCTGTGGTGGTTGGTAATGACCACTAGATGACTCCTATTGATTTTGAGGTCACTAGGTCAAAGGCCAAGGTCAGCATGCTCTTAACTGGTTAAATGGTTTCCGATCTATAACTGCTCAAGGGTTTGGCTTAGAATCTTCAAACTTGCTGTGGTAGTTGGTCATGACCACTGGATGACCCCTATCGTTTTTGAGGTCATTAGGTCAAAGGTAAAGGTCACCATGACCTAAACTTGTAAAATGGTTTCTGATCAATTACTGCTCATGGGTTTGGCTTAGGATCTTCAAATTTGCTTAGGTGGTTGGTCATGACAACTAGATGCTCCCTGTTGTTTTTTAGGTCACTAGGTCAAAGGTCAAGGTCACCATGACCTTAACTGGTAAAATGGTTTCCAATCAATAACTGCTCAAGGGTTTGGCTTAGGATCTTGCTGTGGTGGTTGGTCATGACAACTAGATGACCCCTATTTATTTTGAGGTCACTAGGTCAAAGGTCAAGGTCATCATGAGCGTAACTGATGAAATGGTTTCCAATTAATAACTGCTCAATGGTTTGGTTCGGGATCTTCAAACTTGCTGTGGTAGTTGGTTGTGACCACTTGATGACCCCAAAAGCTGTTTAGGTCTCTAGGTCAAAGGTCAAGGTCACCATGACCTTAATATGTGAAATGTTTTCAGATCAATAAATGATCAGTGGTTTGGCTTAGGATCTTCAAAGTTGCTGTGGTGATTAGTCATGACCACTGGATGACCTCTATGGTTGAGGTCACTAGATCAAAGGTCTTGGGGTCTTTGGGGGTATACATGTTTTACAAACATCTCTTGTTTAAATCATTTTGGTGTTTTTTTGCAGTTGGAGAAAAAGGACCTTGCAGCATCTCAGACTCTTAGGGCAGCATTTACAAAGGTGAGGCCTTAATCCTTTACCTCATACATACACCTTTTAACACTTTTGCAAACAAGTTAGAACCAGATCAGACTTCTCCTATACCAGCAGTCCGATCCAGGTCTGCACTGATCAGGGTCTATTTATGGCACAGTATGGATCTGATTTTACAGTTTTTGTCATGGCCAAAATTTCCATATAGCATTTAAAAATTGTCCATATAGCATTATCAAAAATCATGTAATTAACCCTTTCCCTGGTCTATGTTTATTACAAATTTCAATACTTATTGCATATTCATCGACAAAATAGTTATATAGAAATATGGAAATTAGAACATTATACAATATTTAGAAAGCAAAGAAACAGATTTATCAAATTCTATTAGCAAACAGAGCAGACCCTGATCAGACGGCTCCTCTAGGAGCCGTCTGATCTGGGTCTTCTCTGTTTGCAAATGCGTGAAAACACGTTTATATGAGGGAAAGGGTTAATATTTTTAATGTCATTATTTCTTACATGAATATTCATCAGGTAAAGGTTAATAATGAAGTAATACCTGTCTTTTAAAACAGACTTTTCTGATATACATGTGGCAGACAGAATGCTGTAGAACCTCTCTATAACAGCCACTTAATTATTAAGCATTTATCTTATCATGACATGAATATTTATGTAAAAAAGAATTAAATCATGAATATTAATTACATACATTTTCACAATGGTATATAATTATGAGGACAGGAATTTTTAGTCATGCCAGAAGCTTCGAATCTGATCTGTATTATTCCATATGATAAGCAAACAGCAGACCATGATCGTACATCTCCTACAGTAGCTGTCTGATATAATCCTGCTCTGTTTGCAAAGGCATTAAGAGTCCGGTCTAACAGGCAAACATCTTTAATGACGTAAAGATGTGGAGATTTGTTGGTAATTGTACAAAATATTTCTGAATACTCTGTATTAAAGAAAAACACAATAAAAAACCTCAATTCTAAGGGCATGGGTCATGTTCCTGAAATATTTAAAACAAATTGCTGCTAGGAGACCAAGAGTTGACTGCAGTGAAAAATGCTGAGTCTATTCAGAGTCTATACTGTTGTTGAGAAAAGACTGAATTAATTAATTCTCTTAAAGTGAGTGAGTAAGTTGGATTTTACGGCACTGCAACAATGCATAGGCCATATAGCGCCGATGAATGATGAGATGAGGTGATGATTCAGGAAGATGATTTCGGCTAATCTCATTTGCTGCAAAACAGCGCATGGGATCGAAACCACCGACCTGCCTTCCTTAAAATTCAAACACTGGCAGGCATTGCCCTTTCTGCAGCAAATATTGTTACTTGCTGCAACTTTTTTTCTGTAGTCAGAGAGTTGTATCAGTGTGTCAAGGAATTTTGATCCAGGTGAGGTGTTGATTTACTTGAGGATTTTGTCTGGCACAATAGCAACATGGACAACATGTTTGCTCATTTAACCCTTTACCAGTCCTGATGAATATTTGTCGTAATTTATTTTGAGGTTTTACTGTACTGTTTTGCCAGGTGGACAACTTTTTGCCAGGGTTCACATATGACTTTGCCAAGG
This sequence comes from Azorinus chamasolen, assembly GCA_963576725.1. Classification (NCBI taxonomy): domain Eukaryota; kingdom Metazoa; phylum Mollusca; class Bivalvia; order Cardiida; family Solecurtidae; genus Azorinus; species Azorinus chamasolen. Next base: position 22,625,563 of record OY755251.1, on the reverse strand, counting down.
GACTGCTGACAAAGGGGGATATACAGGACAAGTTTGACATTAGTGAGACACTGCTGAGGCTTGGAGGCTCACAGGAATCAGAAGGTAGTTTGAGCTGTAGATAAAGGGTGTACTGATTTATCGAAATATCTTATTTGTCTGCCAATCTCCGTTTTACAAGTGCTCATTAGAATTGCCTCAGAGAGGTGATTCTAATGTTTTCCAGTGACACAGGGCAGAGAAAAACAGATCTTTTGTCTAGTTTTCATAAGTACTCCTCTTATCAATGGTTCTTGTTAAGTCTAGATCTACTACCAACTCCAGTTTGATAAAAAAATATGGACTCCTCTAGAGTTGTCATCATCATCAATATTTATATATTTATCAATACTTGTCAGTCAATCTGATATTGATTCTGATTTTGAAATATCAATGTAAATGATATGATAGGATTGTTTCACAACAACCATCTGTTCACTTTAACCCTCGTATAGACATAAGGACACCTACTGCATTTCATTTTTGACAGAGTAAATGCACACTTTATCATTTAGTGGCAGCTATAGAGAGGTTGTACAGTATTAACCCATTCCCTTGTAGTCTATTTTTAGACACATATTCTCATAGAATATTTTTAGACCCAATCTACTGAATAGGAGCACTTACTAGAAACAAAATAGAATTATATAGTTTTGAAACCACTTTGGTAAATAGAGCATTTGCTCTTATGGATCAAATGCTCTTTTTAGCTCACCAGAGCACTTTTGTGCTCAGGGTGAGCTTTTGTGATCGCCTGATGTCTGTCGGGCGTCGTCGGGCGTCAACAATTTCAACTTTTAAAAATCTTCTCCTTTGAATCTACAGGGTTCTCAGCTTTCATCTTTGATACATAACATCATCTGTAGGTCCTCTACAAAAGTTATATAAATTATGCCCCTGAGGTCAAAATTGGCCCATCCCCAGGGGTTTTCAGTTTTCAATAGAAACATATAGTGAAAACTTTGAAAATCTTCTCCTCTAAAACTAGAAGGTTCTCAGCTGTCATATTTGGCACATAGCATCAACTTCAGGACTTCTATAAAAGTTTATGCCCCTAGGATCAAAATTGGTCCCACCCCAGGGATTGCCAGTTTTTTGTAGCTGACTGCTTAAACAGCCCATTGGATCACTAGTTATGCATAGGAAAAACTTTAAAAATCTTCTTGTCAGAAACTTGGTGTATAGATTTACTTAGCATACCTTTATGAGTTTTATAAGTATCATATAGTTCTGGGGTTAAAATTGGCCCTGCCCTGTGTGTATAGACTTCTTCACATCAGAAACTACAGTCTAAAGGTTTCTCTTTAATATCAGCCTGAGACCAGCCAGTGTGAGTGCTGATGTAATCACCCTTAGCCTGATCAGTAGAGTAGTAATTGTGTTTAGACAAATAACACACACTCATTTTAGATTGAGAAAACTCTGGATAATTCTCAAAATGCAGAAAACTCTTAAAGCTTTTTTCCATACCTATGCCCTGCATTAAGCTGTCTGCTATCAATATAGAGCCTATCAGTGTATCTGTTGTGAATTTCAGCTTAACTCTTTGCATGCTGGGTAATTTTGTCATCTGCTAAATTGCTGTCTGCAGCATATTCATAAGTTATCATAACTACAAACTTTCTTTCTAAGTTTTTCAGAAGTTCAGTCTCATTGGCAAACATTTCGGATATCAGATCAGGCTCCACATTATGTGGAGCCTGATCTGGATCCAAACTGTTTGCATAGGTCATTAGTGGTGGGTTAATCCACCTCTAGCATCCAAAGAATTAATACAAGTTCCAGTGGTCTATGCTCTACCCATTCTTTCACTACATTCTTTCAGCATCATGTTCAGGTCCTCTACAAAAGTTATATAAATTGTGTCCCTGTGGTCAAAATTGGCACCGTCCCTGGGGTGTTCAGTTTTCAATAGAAACATATAGTGAAACTTTGAAAATTTTCTCCTCTGATTGTCTGGTGAGCGATGTAAGGGCCATTCTGGCCCTCTTGTTATCATAGTGGTTTCAAAACGTGATTTTGACAGAGGCATCATGATCAATATGAGGGAATTGGTTAAGTATGTTTTGCACATGTAATAAACTCAGTCTTCTTATTATACCATTTAAAATTGTCTTCACTGGAGATTTAATTGTCATAATTACTTCCACACTTTTCAGAAACAATTATTCCAATTAATGTCAGCCAATACAGCAGACTCCGATGTTACTGCTCCCAAAGGAGCACTTCAGTATTTGCTAACACTAAACAGCACGGTTATGTGAAGTGCTTTTGAACGCACATATCCTGTGTGAAAAGAGCGCTATATATAAATGTGGTATAATAATAATAATAATAATGTTAGTCTAATATAAACCTTTTGAAATGTTGCCAAATTATTCAGCTTTACATTTAGGTTGAGGGGAGATAGGGTGACCAAATATCAAATATTTAGGTTAAATATATTTTTAGATCATGAGATATTTGTGTTCTCCAGAAACTTCCTCATCTAAAATTGTGCTGTGGCTTATAAATACTATTGTGTAGGGTTTGCAAATAGTGTAGAATCAGATCAGCCAGTGGATTTAAACCCTTTCCTTCAGATAAACACCTTTTTAGCTCACCAGAGCACAAAGTGCTCAGGGTGAGCTTTTGTGATCACCTGATGTCCATCGTTAGTCGTCAACAATTTGAACCTTTAAAAATCTTCTTTATTTGTTTGTTTATATAGTGAAAACTTTGAAAATCTTCTCCTGAAACTGGAAGGTTCTCAGCTTTCATATTTGGCGTATAGCACCATGTTCAGGTCTTCTATAAAAGTTATATAAATTATACCCCTGGGGTCAACATTGGTCCCACCTCAGGGGTTGCCAGTTTTTGTGTCACCTGTCGTGAGGCAGTATGTCACTTAGGGATCACTTTTCCATCGTCTGTCTGTCTGTCCGTCACACTTTCCTTTTTTTGGCTGTCATTTCTAAACCAATCATTATAGAGCTTTCAAATTTCTCATGTGTCTTCCTAACTTCAGAATCGGAATCTATGTACCTTAACACTTATTTAACACTAATCAGCACGGTTAGTAAATGGTTGTTTGTGTCGAAAACTTTTAAAAATGAATTGCTACGGAAACCAATGGAACAGCGTTCGCCATCGGCCGTAATCTATCGTAAGATTCAGATTCACATACCGGAAATAATCATTCAATGTGTATGTAGGACAACAACCAGTGTCCGCCATTGTACATATGATAACAACCTAATTAGTATTCAAAGCGTTGTTCCGAAATCAAGAATCAAGAGAGATTCAGAACTTGGCCGAAGATGTCCGCTGATTTCCGTACAAAATCTCCCATTTCTAAAAAGGAGGCTGCTTTTAAAGAATTTAGCAGTATTCGATTAGTAATAATATTTAGCTGAACAAATATATATCCTGTCGGAAAATGGGTTGTAAGCATTTATTTCATTGTATGTATACATGTACAGCTTCTGATTCAGCTTTCATATTTGGCACATAGCATCATATTTAGGTCCTCTACAAAAGTTATATAAATTATTCCCCTGGGGTAAAAATTGGCCCACCCCAGGGATAGTCAGATTTCTATAGAAACATATAGTGAAAACTTTGAAAATCTTCTCCTCTGATTGTCTGGTGAGCGATATTAGGGTCATCATTGCCCTCTTGTCATGCATTTGCATACAGAAAAGACATACACCAGATGGCCCCTTTAGGAGCCGTCTGATCAGGGTCTGCTCTGTTTGCTAATGGAATTTGATAGATCTGTTTCTTAAGTTTTTAAAATGACAACAATGTTCCACCTACCATATTTCATTATAACTGTTTGTCCATGGATATTCAGTAGGTATTGAAATTGATACTAAATATAAAACATGGAAAGTGTTAAATGCAGTGTGTAATCAGGTTCTGCACTGTTTGCCAATTATGTTATGCTTACATGTGTGACAAGCAGTACAGAACCTGATCAGAGGCCACATTTTAAATGCTGATTTGATTGGTCAGATTTGAGTTCTCAAGCTTTTGATTGGTCAGATTTGAGCCAAAGGCTCAAATCTGACCAATCAAAAACTTGAGAACGAACTCGGACTCAACTAAAAGTTTTATAAGCATCAACCCTGATTTGCATTTACTCATAGCATGCTGATTAGTGATTATATGATTTGTAATTTCACAGACTTGAAGATCACCCGTCCAGAAGCAACATTCCAGGATCTGAATCGCTGTGCAGTCCACTTGAAAAAAATACTGAGTCGTATTCCAGATCAAATATATGACCGGAAACAGTTCCTAGAAACCATTAAGTAAGCTTAAAAATCAAATATGAGTACACATATGTAATTCAGAGAATTGTAGTATCACAGAATGGTGTTTATTTGGTTGGGAGTTTCCTAGAATCAGAGTTTCTGTCCATCTTTTGGTCAGTAATCACGCTTTTTCTCCTGATTACTTCTGATTATTATATCCTACTTACCATATGTTTTTGGACAGACAGCTGTAAGCATATAGTGCAGATCCAGATCAAATTGATCCCAAATGAGCAGTCTGATCAGGGTTTACACTATTTGCTACTGTGTCAGTCTAATTAAAGTTTATCAAAATTGACTTATTCAGCTTTGCAAACTCATATAGAGGAAGTACTTAGAACATACTTAGAGTAATTAGGATGCTTCAGTTTTTATCACAGTTCAGTGTATGTCAAAAATCAAGGTTTTACTGTAGCTTTGTTGTTGCTTTAGTCGTGCAAAAACTTTAACCCATTCCCTCTTATTGATACCTTTTGATGAATCTGTAAAAGTCAACTTTTGAAACCATTGTCATAAATAGAGCTTTAAACTTTTCTCTATTTGTTATAACGGTTTAAAAACTACACAATTCTAAAATTTTCCTTTGTTCTAGTTAATGTTCCTTTTTGGTAGATTTATTCATTGATGTTGGGTCTAAAAATAGCCTGTGAAGGAATAGGTTAAACTTGACCACAAATTCAAAAGCTTTAGAAGAGGCAATTCTAATGAGAAGTCGCACTGTAGGGTTTGATATGTAAAGATGTATTTTTTCTTCTGAAATATACCTTACTTTAAATTAAACCTTTTGCAGATGAATTTTCATGTAAGAAAGAATGACTGTCAATTACCTGAATTTTTATAATGGCATTATAAACTAGAGAGTTTTATTCTATAACAGAAACTGTAGATTCATGTTCATATTATTTCACAAGCAAATGCTACAGATGCTGATGAAACATAATTCTACAGGGTTTTTTAGTGATACAAGTTGTTTTTTTTAACTTTTTACCTTATAGAAATGCCTTTAGATGCCTTTGCAAACAGAGTAGACCCAGATTAGATGGCTCCTGTAGATTGGATCCAAATAAAAAGTCAATTTACTGGGTATTTGCTATTAACGTATTTGCATGGCTGATCAGGGTCTATTTCTTCATAGTTCAAAATCCTGTAGTAAATGTATGCATTTCATACTGTAACAGCAAGGTTTTTATTGTTTAAACTCCGATGGGTCATTTCACTAGGAATATCTAGCATTCAAACTGTTGATAGCTGTTCACTGTTTTTGTTTTGCAGGGAAATTGCCAGTGCTATTCGACTACTGCTGGATGCAGTGAACAGGGTCATCAACGAAGTTCCCTCAGATGAAAATGGCAGTAAACAGGTAAAATTTTACACTGCTTTAACGTCATAGGCTATTTTCAGATCCATCCTCTTTGAATAAATATACTAGTGAAAAGCCAACTTTTAGAATAGTGTAGTTTTAAAACCATTGTGATAAGTAGAGCATTTGCTCCATAGGAGCAAATGCTCTATTTATCACAATGGTTTCAAAAAGTGACTCCAACAGAGGCACCAAAAGGCATCAATATGAGGGAAAGGGTTAAAAACGTGACCAGGGGTTTGAGGCTTAACCTTTTACTCAATGAATTTTATGTAAGAAATAATGACAACCTGGATATTACTTAACTTGAATTTTTATAAAAGCCTATTAGTATGGAATGCGGGTCGGGACATGCCAATTGGCATTTGCTAAACTGCCATTTGCCAAATGATGTGTTCTTCTTGCGTACAGATGTACAGAAATTGGGCAGTGTTGCAGCCAGGATTTTAAAAAGAGGGGCGATTTTCCCCCCTCCCTTTGAAAATTAGGGGCGATTTGTTCAAAATAGGGGGCGAATTTTTATTTCACAACAATATCAATGCAAATCTAGGGCAATGGGTTCGACACGGTCGATTTCGTCGCTTTCTACAGGACTAATCTGTCTGTGACTCGTAGAAGATGAATAACTCGGGTTACGAATCTTTGACACTTGAATTTGGGCTGAATTTGGTTATAGGAAGGGTACCTACCACAAAGTAGTCGCTGAATTTTCTTTAAGATAATGTTTTTTGACGATTTTTACAGCAAACACGTTTTTACTGTTTTCATTTGATTATATAGGTTACGGGCATAGACTAAAAGTCGGACCGAGACAGGCAAAAATTACTTTACTCAACGAGTTATACATTATCAGTTGTGAGTGATGTTTTATTGTTTTATCATAAGCACAATTAATTAACAAAGTAGTCACAAAAAACTGTAGATCTTGGACAGACAACTGTTCACGTATCTGGAATTGCCGAGGTCCCATAGAATATGATAGCCAAGTTACTGTACCGAACCGCGTTTTAGCCTTACCTATACATGACAGTTGACAAACATCCGGTTCAGATTCGACATGAATTGAAAGCTTTACCGGTACTCGCTACAAACTGTTTCGACAGCCTGAGGGAGGGAATTTATTAGCAAAGTAATATTGAAACTTTAGTGCGCGACTAGGCGCCCCCTCCAGTAAAAAAGAGGGGGGAATTTTCAGAAAAAGGGGGGAATCGCGCGATCGCGCGTCCTGGCTGCAACACTGATTGGGTATATTATTGTTTGGATAAGGATACAAAACATATTGTAGAGTGAAGCCACCTGATCTGTCTAATCCTTGGATCCACCAAGCACTCTTCAGAGAAAAGAAAATAGAATTAATGACAATATGGCAATTGGCAAATTAGCAATTGGCATTAAGCAATTGGCAAATTAGCAATTGGCATTTAGTAATTGGCTTGGTCCGATCCGCATTGCATGTGGTACCAACGAGGATCTTACTTCTATAAAATGTCTTGACAATATCATTCATAAAGAACACAAAACATATTGTGGAATGAAGCCCGCCGATCTGGATCCCGAAAGGCAATGCAGTTGCAGTACTTGACCAACTTAACTGGCAAATTAGCAATTAGCAAAAAAGCAATTAGCATTTGGCAATTAGCAACTGGCAAAGTAGCAATTGGCATGTCCCGACCCGCAGTCCATACTATTAGACATTTTTTATCATTACAGAAACTGTAGAATAATCTGTATGATCCCATATGCAAACAGAACAGACTCTTGTTGAGTATTATCCCTTTATCTGATGAATATTCACATGAGAAAAACAAATGATGTCATAGCATATGAACACAGGTGTTTAGTTATGTAACATGTAGTATCAGATCTATATTATTTCTTAACCCTTTCCCTGTTCTATGTTTATTACAAATTTCATTACCTACTGAATATTCATGGACAAAACAGTTATAATGAAATACAGAAGGTGATACATTGCAGCCATTTTAGAAAGTAAAGAAACAGATCTATCAAATTCTATTAGCAAACAGAGCAGACCCTGATCAGACGGCTCCTCTAGGAGCCGTCTGATCTGGGTCTACTCTGTTTGCAAATGCGTGAAAACACGTTTACATGAGGGAAAGGGTTAAGCAAACATTTATCTGTAGTTTTATAATGGCATATGAACACAAGATATATTGATCAAGCTAGAAACCGTAGAAGCAGATCTGTATTACTTCATAAGCAAACAGAGCAAATCCTGATCTGGGTCTACTTTGTTTACAAAGATATGCAACAGTGATACTATCAGGTAATGTGTTAATTATGGTAAATTTGTTTGTTAACCTTTTCCCACATATGCTATTTTTAGATCCAACCTCTTTGATTGAATCTACCAAAAATGAGCATTTACAAAAGAAAAGGAAAGTTATAGAATTGTGTAGTTTTGAAACCATTATGATAAATAGAGCATTTGCTCCTATGGAGCAAATGCTCTGTTTATCACAATGGTTTAAAAAAAGTAACTTTTACAGAGGCGTCAAAAGGCGTCAATATGTGGGAATGGGTTAACAGTAGTCATCGTTAATGTATTTGTAGATCCTTGAGGACAGGAAGCGAGAATTTGTCAGGTATTCCAAGAAGTTCAGCAACACACTGAAGGAGTTCTTCAGAGACACTAACCAGTAAGTCTGTGTATTGATTATTGTTAAATACGTCAGTAAGTCTCTGTGTTTATTACCGTTACAAAACAAGAATCTGCTGTAAATGATCACTTCCTGGGTGTGGAGGGGTTTTATGTATTCTGTACAGTGCAAAGTAAAAGTTTTATGATACAAACTATATACAGTCTAATCGCGATAACTCAGATGCTTGCCGGACCGCATATAAAATCCGAATTATCGCATTTTCCGAGTAATTGTATTTTCACCTCACAGGTTGGCCATGACTTGTCTATTTGTAATTTTTGATGTATCATAAAAGATACTCAATGAACAGTGTTAATGGTACAACTGCATGAAATAGTACTAGTCAAACCTTACCTGCACTTATCTTGGAACAAAATACAACATTAAACTCCTTTTTCATTTCAGTTTCTTAACACTTACAATGCTGACACACACAAAAATCATCTGCTCATATATTTTGAAATATTGTCCAAATTTCTCACAACCCTGGTGAATGATTGTTAAAAGCTATGTACATATTGAATAACAGTCGCACTTGGATGATAAGGGTTAAAAATAAAACGAGTTATTTCTGATGGTTGTTGACACCCTCACAGAGCTCGAGTAACATCCTGTAACCCTTTGCCTGTTATGAAAATATGCACATGTGAAGAATTCCGTCTGCTTCTAATGCCTTTATTAAAACTTCATAAATTCGCTTTTATTCCTTGTAAAAATGTTGACTGATTGTCAAATATCTTGGATCTGGATCAGACACCGAGTTACTCGGTCTCTCATCCAGATTTAATCTGTTTGTATACATGTCATGACGCTTGCGGACCAGCAGATTAAGGGTTAAAAGTGTCATTTAGCCATGGCGAAATAAACAGAACACAAATGAAACAAAATCAAACATAGGGCAGGCTACACATTTATAATTGTGTATGTGAATTAGAATATTGGTGCAGTTCATTCTTTTTTCTTTCTTTCTTAATTTAGTAAAAAAAGTCTCCTCTTACTTTTGTCGTAATTCAGATCGGTCAAATATTTCTTACACCTAGTTTCACATTAGGAAACTCGTAAGGATGTGTGAATTAAAATTGAACAGTGCACACACTTTGCTGGTTTTCTCGGCAAAATTTTGAACCTGAAAAAAATGGACAGCTTATTGCTGACTATCTGTGTCACATTGTGTAACCACCGATAAAGGTGAGAAATTAACAATAGAGCAGGAACACTGTAGCATAAAGGTGTGAAAAATATGACGTGCGACAATCTAAAGCACTGCAAATCTCACTGATCCGAGTTAATCCGACATAAACAATAGCCTTATCAACACATCCGAATTTTCGAATTTTCCGAGTTTTACATTTCCTTATAATTGCATCATTTTTATATAGAAAACAATAGGTAGTGTACTGGGACTTTGCAATACTTACAAGTTATTCTGTCATTACGAGAAAACGAGATTCGAACTATCGGAATTAGACTGTATAGGAAATTCAAATTAATAATTTTTAAATGCAAATACGTATCATTAGGAAATGTTTCTTATCTTTTTCAGTTAACTCTCTACTCCATAGACTTAATGCCTTTGCAAACAGGCATCTCTATGGTTTTGCTTCTGTCTTTAACCCTCTTCCTCAGTGCTGTTCTTCGAATCCTGGTCAAGGCATTTTGATATTCATGTGAGGAAGTCTTCCAGCTTGCTTGCTGTAGTTGGATTTTTCTACGTAGGTGTTCTTCTGTGCACAAAACAATGCAATTTGTTCAATGCACAGAAAAACCTCCGGGGTCTTCTTCCTCCTGTAGTTAGCTGGACATCTCCAAATGACTGAAATACTGTTAAAGTGAAGATAAAAATGAACAAACCTCGTAAGGATGCGTTTTAACACCATTGCAAACAAAATAGACCCATATCAGGTCTGAACGGGGTCTGCTCTTTGGAATAGATATATACTCCCTTATCAAAAATGCGACATTACAAATATTTAGTTTATACTCTTTTTTAGTAGCTACTTTATTGGGATTTCCATGTATTATGCTGTAATAAATGTTAATTATCACATAATCTGCCTTGTTGGAGTGCTGTAACTGAGTGCCATAAATCGCGGAAATGCACTAGTGCATTTTTTATGCAAATTAGCAATCGTAGCGCCCATTTAAGCGTTAGCCAATCGTAGTGCTCTATGTGCACTGTCCGTCGTATTACTATGCTCTTTGTAAGGAATGGCCGAAACAACCGTCAGCTATATAGCCTGTTTCATTTTGTATGGCATTTTAAGGCTTATGTTATAAAAAGAATCTTACATTCATGTTCATTACACATTGTTTTCATGAAATTCGTTTACTATTATGAATATGACACTCGCTAAAGCTTGTGTCATATCATTATAGTAAATTCGTTTCATAAAAACAATATGTAATGAACACTCCTGTAAGATTCTCTATTTATTGTTGAATCTTTTGAAGGGACAACATGATAAATCAGTATATGAGTCTTTAATTGCAGGTGGTTGCTTGATGCGGGTCAGAAGTAATGCAGAAATCTCTAGCATATTTTTTTACCTTAGCTAATTTACTTCCTTTCTGATAATTAATTTAACAAAGAGTAATATCAAATTTATCGCTGACGAAAAATATTTTTATGAAAAAAACAGTGCAGACCCTGGTCAAAGGGCTCCCTCATTTACTAGAGAAAGGGAAAATTTTAGAACCATTGTGATAAATACATGAATGGCATTTGCTCCTCTTGAGCAAATGCTCTATTATCACAATGGTTTCAAAAAGTGACTTTTACTGAGGCGTAAAACAGCATCAGTAAGAGGAAATGAGTTAAAGGTTAAAAATCCAGAATTAGGCTTCTTCTGAGTGGATGTTGTAGGAAGATTTAACTGTATATCTTGTTTATTTCAGGAACCAGAATGTGTTTCTAAGTGCCAACTACCTAACATATCAGACCAACCAGATCTTGCGGACTGTCAAACAGGAGTGTGGCTGACTTATTCTAACCTCTCTCTTACATTCCATTCCGATAGTGATGTGATTCTGTACAGCATGATTTTAAATACATTTATCTTTTATACCTTTCCTATTCCTGTATTTTGTAGCGTAAGAAAAGAATCTCTGCTGTAGTAGAACAGCAAGACTTTCACACTTAACCCTTACAGTATGGGACACAAGTCATTAATGTTCTTTGCAAACAGTGTAGACCCAGATGAGAGAGGTCATAGAGGAGCCCTCTCACCAGGGTCTGCACTGTTTGTCATGTTACACTATTCTTTAGAAAAATCCCTATATATTCACCAAAAGCTTGACCTATTTGAATTTTGGAATAGTCCATTTGACAATTCAGTGTTGTAAGGGTTAAGCTTCAATGACCCTGTAGAACCCCTATTTGAATAAACAGAAATGTATTTAAGAGGAGTATTTAGGAAATCTAGGTAAACTACACTTTGTAGTCTCACACCCTAATTTGCAGGTAATCATTAGAATGGCCTCTCTGACTTGTAAAATCTTTGAAAATGATGTAGCACACATGACCCCTTTTATATTAACCTTGAATTGTTTTAACCCTTTCCCTGTTCTATGTTAATTACAGATTTCAATACTTACTGAATATTCATGGACAAAAAGGTTATTATGAAATATGGAAGCTGGAGCATTGTTGCCATTTTAGAAAGTAAAGACACAGATCTTTGAAATTCTATTAGCAAACAGAGTAGACCCAGATCAGACGGCTCCTCTAGGAGCCGTCTGGTCTGGGTCTACTCTGCAGATGCGTGAAAACGCGTTTATATGAGGGAAAGGGTTAACACGCTACAGATGATCAATCAGGATTGAAACTGTTTGACACTGATCATATATACCTAAACACAAATGAAAACACTGCATAGATAATTGATGTAGACAATACTTCTTGTTGACAACATTTTGCTTGGCAGGCAAACGTTTATTAACAAAGTCATGAGACAATCAAAGCATGTGTAAAACACATTGGATTAAAATCACAATCTGTCACTAGAAACACTGAAGAACATGCTTTACCCTAGTTATCCCTTTCCCTGTCCAATATTCCCTGTATTAACCCTTTACCTGATAGAAGCGGCTTTTAGCGTGTTTGATTTATTCCTCCGCTGAAGAAAATAGTTCAAATTCATACAGTCATGAACATATTGCATAATAAATATTTTCTATATCCTAGTAGGTGGTAGCTTAAAGCAGGCTGAAAGTAAAGCAGAATGCGCCTTAAGGCGCATTCTGCTTTACTTTCAACCTGCTTTAAGTGGTCATATGTCTTCAAAACTAGAAACAGGCTATTGGGTAAAGGGTTAAAGAAATTTGACAAACTGTAGAATCAGATCTATATCATGTCAAAAGCAAACAGAGCAGACCCTGATCAGATGGATCCTATGGGAGTGGTCTGATCTGGGTCGACTCTGTTTACAAATGCGTAATATGGCGTTAATATGAAGGAAATGGTTATACGTATTTTTTTTACCGACAGACTTAGGCAAATAGTGCAGACCAAGATGAATACATAATTTGACTGAGGCCTAATTATTGAACATTAAGTCAATGTGACTTTTAATAGACTGACACATTAGAAAATAGTGCAGATTCTGATTAAACTGCTATTTCAGGAGCAGATCTTGGCCTGCACTTTTGCCAAAGTTTGTCTTGGGGGTAACTAGATACTAGCATGAGTATTATGTGATAAAGTAACAAAGAAATTCTACTTTTATATTGAGGGGCATAATGTTTTTTATGTTTGTTTGTCTCTGTCTGTACGTATGTCTGTGCAAAACTTAAATCTTAGCTACAGCCTTTTGAACTTCATAGATCTTTTATTGCTACATACTTAAAACAAATTACATGTAGATTTATCTAATGAAGCTGAAACTTTTGAATGGAGGCATGTCAATGTCAACTGAAGATCTTACTTCACAGTCAAAGGTCAAAGTCTTAGCCATAATGTTTGAACTGTTAGAGATAGGAACTTCATATTTGATATGCATACTCACCTTATATAACTGCGATCTTTTGGTGGTGTTGTGTCATGGTCACACTTCAGTGCCAAGGTTAAAATTACATGTCAAATCGCCTGTTGAGGGCAAAGTATTTCACAAACTTCATAATGTGTTTGTTTTTATTTGAAGTCTGTTTAGTGTTCCACTTTTGTCATGCATTCCAGAAAATTAGTTTCATGGGATTATGATTTAATTCTTAACCTTTCTCTTGCTGAATATTAAAATGCATTTCTTCTTCTTTACCCATGCCCTGTGGTATAATTACATATATCTTCACTGTCTACAATTATTTCTCTGTACAATCACTGCTGTGGAGTGCACTTGTTGCACAATCAACTTGTAAATAGTGCAGACCCTGATGAGACAGCTCCTGCAGGAGCTGTCTCATCTTGGTCTTCACTATTTACAGGTAGGTATATTGATGTGAATAGCAAGCAAAGGGTTAAAAGGGGAACTTCGATTTATCAAACTTGGATATAAACTCAAACTTTGGGATAATTTGAAGTAAAAGTTTGGTCCTTCCAAAATTAACAGTACAGAATTTTGAAATATATTGCAACGCACATATAGAAAAAAAGGTGACAGCTTAATACAAATCGAAAGTAATGTCGAAAAGAACCTACAGAAATTTTTGGCATTTACCTTCGATCTGTATTATTAAAGCTGTGAACTTGAGAAATTATCTGAATTAGCAATTGAATGAATCAAACTTCAGTTCTCTCAAATTAATTTGCATGGTTCGTTGAAGTTAGAGATATTGAAGTTCATCTTTACTTGATGAATATAAGACTGCTAGTTGTGAGTATTAATTCCTGTATTAACCCATTCCCTCATAGGCTATTAAATATTTTTAGATCCAACCACTGAATAAATCTACCGAAAAGGAGCATTAACTAGAAAAAGGAAATTTTTTGAATTTTGTAGTTTGAAACCATTGTGATAAATAGAGCATTTGCTTCTATAGGAGCAAATATTCTATTTGTCACAATGGTTTCAATAGGTGCTTTTTACAGAGGCTTAGAAAGGCCTATTTATGGAGGAAAGGGTTAAAATAAAGAAATGCTGAAATGTATTGCATTGGCAGTAGAGATTCAGATCCATAATACAGTAAAACCTCTCTATAATGACCACTAAATTACATCAAGTATTTTATGTTAAAGACAGGTGGCTGCTTAAAGCAAAGTGAAAGTAAAACAGAACACTCCTATAGGAGCGTTCTGTTTTACTTTCACCTAGCTTTAAGCTGCCACCTGCCCTAAATACCAAATAATTAAAACAATTTACTGGCTGTTATAGAGCGGTTTTACTGTATGTTGCTTGCAGAGCAGACCCTGTTCAAACAGTTCCTGCAGATGTCTTACCAACATCTACTCTGCAAAAAAATGAAAATGTAAAAAAAAAATGGGATTGTCAAGTAAATGGTTTACTAAAACTTTCATACAAATTCACCTCAATCAAGATAGGGCAAATAGCTGTTGTCTCTTTATACTTATATGCAATTGGTATCATAAATGTCCCTTTTAAATCAATGGTTTAACCCTTTCCATGGCGAATGTTCATGTAAGAAATAATGACATCACGAATAGTAATTAAAATAAATGTAATAATAGCACATGGACACAGAAACTTTTGGCCATGGCAGAAACTGTAGAATCATCTCTGTATTGTACCATATACTATCAGTGTCTTAACAATTTGGATAATGATGAGATGCAGATTTACCTGGCATTTCATCTGGATTCATGTTAGTTGCAACAGTTGTCACAAATTAGCCCCTAACATGCATTGCAAATACTTAAGTGTCAGGTCAGAAAATAATTTTGTTTTGCCCTTTACATGTATAACTCATTATTTTTGAGAAACATTCATTATAATTTCTATGGGTTTATACATGGTAACATGTTATTTATTTATCATGATACTATATGAACTTGAGTTTGTTGTTTATTGTAATATAGTAACCTTTTACCTGATAGTCTTAGAGAAGCCTTTTGATGTTTTAACCCATTCCCAAATAGGCTATCTTTAGATCCAACCTCTTTGATTAAATCTACCAAAAAGGAGCATTTACCAGAGAAAATATTTTTTTCAGAATTGTGTAGTTTTGAAACCATTGTGATAAATAGAGCATTTGCTCCACTGGAGCAAATGCTCTATTTATCACAATAGTTTCACAAGGTGACTTTTACAGAAGCGTCAAAAGGCGTCAATATGCGGGAATGGGTTAACAGAATAGGCCCAGATCAGGTTGCTCCTGTACAAGCCATCTGATATTGGTCTGCTCTGTCTGCTTATTGGATGATATAGATATAAACATAATTCTAAAAGTTCTACCATAGCAAAAAAATTCTGTGCCCATTAGCCATTATAAAAATACTAAATTAATATTCATGATTTCATTATGCTTATATGAATATTCAATAGGTAAAGGGTTACTCTTAGAGTAAGTTTTATTGTGAAAAAATAGACCTGTGTTATGGAGGTAGGATTATATGCAGTGTGTTAATAAAAGTAGATAAATGTAAGTTGGTAGGAAAATCATATATGAAACCATTGAAATTGGCATAAATTCTATATTGTTTTCAATAAAAACAAAAACAAACTTTCATTAATTTTCTGTGTTTTTTTTACCTTCCAATTTAACTTTATTTTTCCAACTAATTTACCTGATCCGAGGCCCTTAGTAAGCTATCAGCTTGTAAAGGCCCATCTTGGCTACAATAGAGGAGTATGTTCAGCCGTTTGGCTGCAAACATTTTGATCCAGATGAAATCTAGTGTCTAATCAGAATTGGATTACATGAATATCTTTTTTTAACCTCTCTCTCATAAATGCTTTTTAATGCCTCTGCAAACAGTAGACACAGATCAGACGGCTCCTATAGGAGCTGTCTGATTAGGGTCTGCTCTGTGTGCTTATGACATAGATCTGATTCTAACAGATTTTGTCAAAGCAAAAAATTCCCTTGAAATTATTCAGCTAATAAATATTCATGTCATTATTTATTTTATATGAATACTTAACAGGTTAAGTGTTATATTGATATCTGTCCATGCTAAATAATGAAAACAGAAACAACGGCCTCATCATAGCCCTGTATCACTCCCTTAATTATGATGTGGACCAGATCAATTCATTTCACTTTGATAGAGGACCACCTAAGGATTATTGCTGTTAAGTTTTTGGTCAAATTCCAGATGTCATCAAAAAAATTGTTAAAATTGTCAAAATCTATATATACATAGTTGGAAAGGACTTGTCAAGACGAGTTCAGAAGTGAAGTCAAGAAGAATTGAAATCAGGCCATTTTCAGCCAAGTTAGGTGCCCTTGAAGGTGTGAAACTCAAGACGCGGAGGGTTACCCTTATTTGGAGAGCTGTAGCTCCCTAAAAATAAGGATTTCAACATGAAGATATGAATGATAGTTGCTCAGGACAGATAGCCCTACAATTATGAAAAGTTTGAGCGAGATCGGAGATATGAATGAAATTTGTTCGAGAAAGATAACCCTACAATTATGTGAAGTTTAAGCGAGATCTGAGAGAAAAAGAATTAGGCCAAAATTGATGGCGAAATTACATTAATTTTTTAAAAGTACCATTTTTAGCTCCCAATTTTTCAAAAAGTGGAGCTATTGTCATGACCCTCTAGTCGGCGTCTGCGTTGGTTAACCTTTTTGTTAAGGTCCCTTTTCTCAGAAACCATCAATGATAATTGGTTCATATTTGGTATGTATGTTTACTATCACAAGGGGAACCCATTTCACAAAGGTAGGTAACCCTAAAATTATTTTTGCCATAGTTATGCCCCTTTTTTAACTTAGATTTTTCATTGTTGGTTAAGTTTTATGTTCAGGTCTATGTCTCAGAAACTGTCCAAGATATTTGGTTCAACTTTGGTATACATGTTAACTATTACAAGGGGGACCCATTTCACAAGGGCAGGTAACCCTAAAATTAATTTTGCTATAGTTATCTCCCCTTTCTGACTTAGACTTCCACTACACTATCCAGCACTAAAGAAAGTGGAGCGCGCTGTCTGCGGACAGCTCTTGTTATACATACATTTGTAGTTGGAAACGACTTGTCAAGATGCGTTCAGAAGTGAAATCAGAATTGAAATCGGACCATTTTCAGCCTAGTTGGGTGCCTTTGAAGGTGTGAAAAGCAAAGAAACTGAGGGTTACCCTTGTTTGGAGAGCTGTAGCTCCCTAAAATTAAGAATTTGAACATGAAGATATGAATGAAAGTTGCTCAGGAATGATAGCCATGCTATTATGTGAAGTTTGAGCGAGATCAGAGAGAAAAAGAATTCGGCCAAAACTGATAGCAAAAAAGCTTGATTTTTGAAAAGTACCATTTTTTAAATAGTTCAAAGTCTTGTTAAGACGAGATGAGAAGTAAAGTCAGAATTGAAATCAGACCATTTTCAGCCAAGGTAGGTCCCCTTGAAGGTGTAAAGCCGGCTTTAAAAGCTCTTCAGAACTTGTGTTTCATTATGCAATCTGTGTTTGTTAATCCCACTTTATAAATAAATTAATACTACACGACTTGACTTGTGTGAAAAGCAAACAAGCTGAGGGTTAGCCGTAGCTCCCTAAATGCAAGGATTTGCACATGAAGATATGAATGAAAGTTGCTCAGAAAAAATAGCCCTACAATTATGTGAAGTTTGAGCGACATCGGAGAGAGGAAAGAATTCGGCTAAACGTTTCGTAACTAATTGTTAACCTAAATCCAATTTTACCTACTTATGCACGGTATCTTTACCCCATTAAATCCTTACACTCTAAAAACTTGGTGGATTCTCATTAAAAGTGTAGACCAATCAATGGAGGGACCCACATGGTGACTCCTATTTCCACTCCTCTTAATTTTTACTCCCTCTGATCAGGGTCTGCAGTTCGCTGATCTGATTGAACAGTTTTTACCAGGGCCAAGTTTTATTTCTTGTTCATATGCCATTATATTAACCTTCTTTTTTTCTTTTTTTTTCGTGCCTTTGCAAAGAGAGTAGACCTAGATCAGACAGATCAGGGTCTGCTCTGTTTGCTTATGGAATAATATATCAGTAGATCTGATTTTAACCAACACTAAAAAGGCCTGTCAACATAAGCCATTATATTATATTATATTATTATCAGGTAATAAAAATTCATGATATCATTATTTCTGACATGAATATTTAACCCATTACAGAGGCGCCAATATGCGGGAATGGGTTAAAAGGGAAAGTGTTAAGCTAGATAATATTCAGACATACATTTTTCTTACATGAATATTTATGGAGTAAAAGGTTACTATTGTAGGAATATAATTACATTTTGTAAAGTCATCTCTCCTTGTGGTGCACCCAATTTTCATTTAAAATTTCAAAAACTCAAAAGGAAAAAAATAATAAAATTCAAGTTAAAAATATTTAATGTTTTATTCAGACTTAGAGGCTACAATTAACTTATCACAAGAATAACATTATAATAATATAAACGTACTACATATAACCTAACCAGCTGTCATTCATTCTATCAAACCGCTGACACCATGCCCCAAGGTTATAAAAAAATTTGCTTGAGTCTGAGATCATTCTCAAGCATCTGATTGGTCAGATTCTGAGCTTGCTCAGAATCTGACCAATCAGATACTTGAGAATGATCTCAGACTCAGACTCAGAAGTTTTATAACCTTAGACCCAGGCCACAGAAACACAAAAATTGCTTGAATATTTACATAATGATATGAAATCTGACATTTACACATTACACATACATAATAAAGGTCAACAAAGTATACAACAAAAAAGTAAAACATTAAATTTAATTCATTTGGCTTAAATTTGCTTTAACCCTTTCCCCCCATAATTATTCATACAAGAAATCATGAATATTCATTACCTAAATTTTTACAATGGCCATTGAACAAAATATTTTTTTATCATGACAGAAACACAAGCAAACAGGGCAGACCCTGATCAGATGGCTCCTACAGGAACTGTCTGATCTAGGTCTACTTTGTTGCACCTCTATAGTACAAAGGGCTAAGCTTATGCTTAAAATTGCAAACACTTTATTTTAGCAAGATACGTTTTTCAATTTGGTTGCAAACTGGCAAAATCTCATCTTCCATCTTTATGAGTGGATGTTACAAGCGGCCACTTAATTGAAGAAAACACAAACATTTTTATAACGCAGATCATTGCGTAACCCTTTACCTCACAGATATGTCTTTAACCCTTTCCCTGTTCTATATTTATTACAAATGTCAATACCTATTGAATATTCATTAACAAAATAGTTATAAAGAAATATGATTACTTCTTATATGAATATTCATCAGGTAAAGGGTTAATATAAGCCAACAGTAATGCAGAAAACTCTTCTAAAGTAAGTATAGTTTGCACGGGGATAAAGCAAAACTCTTTGGTACAAGTATATGAATTAATATTTGCAATATCGTACTATGTAAGACAGTTTAGGGCAAGATTGTACGTCTAAAACATTCACCCTTACAATCTCGATCTGAAATTTACACTTAAACCTTTACCGTATAGACTATTTTTAGATACAACCTCTATGAATAATTCTACCGAAAAGGAGCATTAACTAGAGAAAAGGAAAATTTTTAGAATTTTGTAGTTTGAAAACATTGTGATAAATAGAGCATTTGCTCCTATAGGAGCAAATGCTCTATTTATCACAATGGTTTCACAAAGTGACTTCTACAGAGTCGTCAAAAGTCGTCAAAATACGGGAAAGGGTTAACACTTTACCCCACTTATACCATTCTACATATTTGAAAACAGAGTAGACCCAGATTAAACAGCTCCTTCAGAGACTTTCTCATCAAAGTCTGCTCTGCTAATGTTACAGATATGATACTCTACTATTTAGCAATAATTTTTCTAAATTTATATTATTGATACAAGCATTAAATCATAATGGCTGAAGTAATTGATCAAGACCTAAATATCTCCATTATTAAACTCATTCTTGAATTGCATCTACAAACAAGAGATGTTGCATACTTTGAAAACAATACTTTTTTGCAGCATTCAGAAAGAGCAAAAGCTGTTTTCCTATTCTAAGTAACAGTGACCTTGACCACAAATTCCCAAATTTCATTTCCTTATCCTTGTCTCCATGCAAGCTTTGTACATCAAGTTTTGTCCTTCAAAACTAAACTTAGTATTCACAAAATGAAATGTTGGTGCGAATCCAACGACGTACCCCTATCTAATAACCAAACATTTTCTTTAAAGAAATCTGGTTAAAATGAGTCGGTGTCCTATGGTCTGGTTCTACAGTCTCTATACTAGTTGATGTGTTAAGATAGGTCATGCCAATATGTCACTTACTATCTTTATGCTCTGTGTGTGAGGGGGGAGAATACCTGTCACAACAATTCCAATCAAGATGGGACACAAAGTAACTTAGCATTATTGGGATAATTTGACCATGTTTGAAAGAATAAGTGAAAGAAAATTATGTCACTAAATTGGCTTACATTGTGCTAAAAGGTTAACTCTGCTGTAATTTTAAAGTGGACTGGTCCATCATTGTTTAATGATAGAGTTCATTCAGTGTGAAATGGTATAATTTACAAAAGAGAGTTTTAACCCTTTCCCTCATATAAACGTGTTTTCAATCATCTGCAGAGTAGACCAAGATCAGACGGCTCCTATAGGAGTCGTCTGATCAGGGTCTGCTCTGTTTGCTTATGGAAATTGATATTTTTCTACACTTTCTAAAATGGCTACAATGTTCCACCTTTCATATTTCATTATAACTTTATTGTCCATGAATATTCAATAGGTATTGAAATTTGAAACAAACATAGAACAGGGAAAGGGTTAAATGACAAACAGTGCAAACCCTGATCAGAGAAATCCTCTGACCTCTATGATCTGAGTCTACATTGTTTGCAGTTGAGAGGTTACTCATTTACTGTTCTCAAAGGTTAACCCTTTACTCCATAAATATGCCTTTCTATGCCATTGCAAACAGAGTACATCCAGATCAGATGGCTCCTATAGGAGCCGTATGATATGGGTCTGCTCTGTTTGCTAATAATATAAAATAAATGATTCTACAGTTTCTGACATGACCAAAATTTCTTGTGTCCATGTGCTGCTATAACAATTATTATTCATGAGATCATTATTTCTTATATCAATATTCATGGAGTAAAGGGTTAAAGATATGGCAGTTATAAACAATACGACAATTACTAAAACATACTAAATTAATACCATTTTCCTCTTCCACAAGCACATAGGTTTACCCTTTCCCTAATGAATATTTATGCATAAATTTGGTCACTTCATGAATATTCATTAATTTTTATAATATAAGATATTCAAAGGAACTGTTTGCTTGACAAAAACTGTATAAAAATATATGATTCCAATAGCAAACAGAGCTTACCCTGATCAGAATCAGAGAACTCCTCTGATCTGGGTCTACTCTGTTTGCAAAGGCATGAAAAAAGCATATACAATGTATGAGAGAAATGGTTCAAAATGAAATGCTTCTTTATTGTGGACCCTAAACATTTGCTTCACACTTTGGTGAAAATATTGTTGGAAAAAACATGAAATACCGGTATGTATATTGGCATCTTGAATTTGAAAGAATGGCACATTGATAGTAACATCAGTTATGGTGATTCTTCAATGCAAATAAAAATCAGGTGTTACGATGAGAAAAAAATTACCCACAACGCTATACATACAGAGAAACAATATGCAAAAAAATACCCGCTTTAGGGACTGGAATTTAATTTCTAGCCATTTTTTAACCCTTTACTTCATATGAACACCTTTTCAAGCCTTTGCAAATGGAGAACACCAGCTCTTGTACACGCATCTCACCAGGATCTGCTCTGTTTGCATGTACACTAAACCAATTGAAATATGAACATTTGCAATTATTGCTCATTGAATTTTTACAACAAATCTGCTGCTGACTCATCAGTACTATCCGATGCTGACCTGTTAGATGCTGACAATTTAGAATGGTACATTGATTCTATTGTTGTTTAACCCTTTTCCTTCATATAAATACACTTGCAAACTGAGTAGACCCAGATCAGACAGTTTGTCAAGGAGCCGTCTGATCAGGGTCTTCTCTGTTGCTAATGGAATTTGAAAGGTCCGTTTCTTTACTTTCTAAAATGGCTACCATGTTCACTTACAATATTTCATTACATGTATACCTATTATGGCCATGAATATTCAGTAGATATTGAAATTTGAAATAAACATAGAACAGGGAAAGGGTTAAACTTTTACCTGATAAAGATGCCCCTGCATACAGAGAAGACCAAGATTAAATGGCTCCTGTAGGAGCCATCTGATAAGGGTCTGCTCTGTTTGATTATGAAGTACATTGTAATATAAATATGATTCTTCAGTTTCTGCCATGTTCGAAATCCCCTTGTTCATAATACCATTATTAAACATCAGTAAAAAGTTTATTTCATTCATGAATAGTCATCAGGCAATGAGTTAACCCATTCCCTTATATTGACAACTTTTGGCGACTCTGTAAAAGTCACTTTGTGAAACCATTTTGATAAATAGAGCATTAATTTTGCTCCTATAGGAGCAAAATGCTCTATTTATCACAATGGTTTCAACTAACAAAATTCTAAAATTTTCCTTTTCTCTAGTTAATGCTCCTTTTCGGTAGATTTATTCAAAAAGGTTGAATCTAAAAATAGCCTATGAGGTAATGGGTTTACATACTTTACTGCTGGTGAATCTGGGATTATATTTGCAAACAGTTTAGATCTAGACGAGACATTGATTAACTCCGATGACTCATCAGGATCTAATCTGTTTGACACTACGATTCCAAAATTATTGAAAAATGAACTACAGTAGAACCTCTCTAAACCCGAATTTTATTAATGAACATTTAAGGTCTGTTTAAGCAGTTGGCAGCTTAATGCAGGGTGAAAGTAATGCAGAAAGCTCCTTTGAGAATTTTAACCCATTTCCTCTAAGGCTATTTTTAGACCCAACCTTTTTTAATTAATCTATTGAAAAGGAGCATTTACTAGCAAAAAAGAAAAATTTGAGAAATTTGAGTAGTTTTGAAACCATTGTGATAAATACAGCATTTGCTCCAAAGCAGCAAATGCTCTATTTATCACAATGGTTTCAAAAAGTGTCTTTTACAGAGGCGTCAAAATGAGGGAAAGAGTTAAGCTGCTGCCTCGGGTCCTGTCTGAAAGACTGGTTTTGATACTAATATTAATGTCCGATTTAGAGGGGTTTCACTGTGTACATGTTCCTTATTTTTTATATCTTTTTTGTTTAAAATAAACAGGGTGAAAATTTGTCCAAAAACAGTTGCTCAGTGTGTTTAAAAACAAAAGCCTTTACTAAAGATGCTAAATTATCATGACTTGAGATTAAAAGAGCCTTTATTTGAAACAGAAAATAACTCTTTTCCTACAGTACAAAACCCACAATGGAAAATAGATCAGACAAAAAAAAAAAACCGAAATGAAAATACATGTAATTCTAACCATACTAAATAATACCCATTATTTCTTTAAACCTTTGAATGCCAAAACAAGAGTGTACTGGTGTCAGCATTGTTTTGTGATTCAAAATCATTTTGAAAGTTATACCCTTTCATCGTGATCGGATTCTATCATGATACAGTGATGGGCCATTCCATTTTGAGTCTTCAGCATTCAAAGGGTTAGAGAAAACTAATAATATCATAATAATCATATGATGTAAAGCCGTCTTTCCTTTAAACATGTATTTATTCATCAACTTCTAAATATAATAACAGCATGAGTAAACAAATGATTATTTACATTCTTTCATTCAGTGGTACAGTAGCACTTCTATAATGATGTTACACATAATATGCACAGTAAAATGTAGCAGACCTCTCTGTACATGAGCAAAAATCATTTGCTCGTTTTACTATTAGCAATACTTGGTACACAAATACAGAGTAATCATCACATTTGGGGCCATTACCATACAATGCACACTTTTTAACCCTTTGCTTGGTAGAGATGCCTTTGCAAACAGTAGACCCACATCAGAAGGCTCCTGTAGGGGCCATCTTATCAGGGTCATTCTGTATGCTTATGAAATAATACAGATCTGATTCTACAGTTTGTACCAACATGAAAAATTCCCTTGTTAATAATACCATTATAAAAATTCAGCTAATTACTATTCATACAAACATTATTTATGACAGGAATATTCATCAGGTAAAGGATTAAAATGGTTTTGTTACACCACACATCTTCATTCTCTACAGCTGAATTTTAACACTTTCCTTCATATAAATGCCTATTCACACCTTTTCAAACAGAGAAGACCAAGATTAGTCGGCTCATGTATGAGGGTCTGCTCTGTTTGCTTATGGTATAATAATGATATGATACTACAGTTTCTTCCCGATACAAAATGTCAGGTGTTCATATGCCACAATAAAAAATAATCTTATTAACCTTTAGCCTGCTATGGGCGGATGAGTGACTACCTATGCAAACAGTTTGGATCCAGATGAGACGCCGAGAAACTCGGCGTGTCATCAGGATCCAAACTGTTTGACACTCTGATTGCATATTGGTAGACAAATTGATTATAGCTTGAATTTTGAAAATGTGGCAGGTAAAAAATTATGTAAAAATAATTTGCTCAGCAGGCTAAAGGTTAATATCCATGATGTCATAATTTCTTACATGAATATTCATAGAGTAAAAGGGTTAACAAATAGAGTCCATTTTTCAACCCATCCAAACTTCTTTTTCTATATAATAAGTATTATGCACAAAGTATCCAACAGTTTGAATCCTAATGAGACACCAAGTAACTCAGTGACTCATCTGGATCTAAACCGTTTGCGATGGTTATCAAAATTCTTGCCTTTAGCGAACGAAAGTATAATGCAGTGCTCTGCAGAATTGGAGATGTTTTGCATCTTTTTCAACACTAGTGGCTAATTTGTGATAACCTTTGTGGCATGACACACAATAACTAGGTGCTACATCAGAATCTAAAGTGTTCGACCCTATGATCAAGAGCAAGATGGAAGAAAAAGTCTAAAATGCAATCACAGCCCTCTTTCCTATTATCTAGCCTATCCCTTTACTTCATAGCTATGCCTTTTAACCCTAACCCTGTTCTAAGTTTATACCAAATTTCAATATCTACTGAATATTCATTAACAAAATAGTTATAAAGAAATATGGAAGTTGGAACATTGTAGACATGTTAGAAAGCAAAGCGATATATTTATAAAATTCTATAAGCAAACAGAGCAGACCCTGATCAGACGGCTCCTCTAGGAGCCATCTGATCTGGGTCTACTCTGTTTGCAAATGTGTGAAAACACATTTATATGAGGGAAAGGGTTAACCCTTTCCTCATAAATAAGCCTTTCTATGCTTTTCTAACTCATATACTGTATTCACAGGTTAACCCTTTACTCCATAAATGCACTTTTCTACACCTTTGCAAAGTAGACCCAGATCAGACAGCTCCAATAGGAGCCGTCTGATCAGGGTCTGCTCTGTTTGCTTACAATATAGATATGATTTTATAGTTTCTGCTTTGGCAAAAAGTTCATGTGTTTATATGCCATTTTATTAATCCAATTAATAATTCATGATGTCATAATTTCTTGTAACATGAATAATCATGGAGTAAAGGGTTAAAGCGCTTGCACCAGATCAGGCAGTTCCTGTATGAGCTGTCTGATCAGGATCTGCTCTGTTTGCTTATGAAATTATATAGATCTGATTCTACAGTTTTGCCTTGACAACTAATTACTTTTTTGTACACTGCTATAAAAATTCAGTTAATGAATATTCCTGATATAATTATTTCTTAAATGGATATTCATAAAGTAAAGCATTATACTACACTAAGAATAAAAGTATAGTACTACATATGATGCACAACCGGTATCATTCAAACATGGGGAATACACAGAACTGTAGACATAAGAGGCTTATCATTCACCTAAATCTCTATTTCTCGGCTTAACCATTTTTGTTGGTTTTCACTAGAATAACCATGAAGAGGTGATTCTAATGAATACTTACAAGATATGAATAGACAGAGAAAAAAAGAAACAAGAGTGTGTTTGTGAAACACTTATGCCCCCGACCTTTGACCGTGTAGGATGACCTTGACCTTTGACCCATGGACCAGGGAGTTGAACGCGACACATCATCTTTGTGTGGTGAATATTTGTGCCAGGTTATTTTGAAATCCATTCAGATAAAAAAGTTATAGAAGAGACACAAAATTTGGGACGGACGGATGGAAGGACAGACAGACGGACAATGTGATTACTATATGCCCGCTGTTAAGGGGCATAAAAACGTTAAGTTAAATTTCTTTGGACACTGACTTTGAATTGCATACAACTGAGATACAGATGAGACCCTTAGTGAAAGTGCATCAGGTATTCTTACTAAGCAAAATGTTAACCCTTTACCTGAAAGAAACGCCTTTTACACCTCTGCAAGCAGTAGTGTAGACCTAGATCAGACAGCTCCTACAGAAGCTGTCTGTCTAATATGGGTCTGTACTGTTTGTTTACGAAATAATATAGATCTAATACTAGTTTATGCCATGACCAAAAATTCCCGATCATAAACTTTTATAAAAGATCAGCCAATCAATATTTATGACTTTAATATTTCTTACATGAATATTTATGAGGTAAAGAGATAAATACACCTCTTATCTATAGTCCATGGTAAAGGTAATATCAGTATGGTACAGCTTATACATCATGGTACGGTAAAACCCTCTAAAGAGACCACACAATGAAATAAACATGGATGTCTTTAAAAGCAGGTAGTTGCTTAATGCAGGATGAAAGTAATGCAGAGCTTTTCTGCATAAAGTTCATCCTGCATTAAGCTACCACCTACCTCAACAACCCAGAAATTAAAGAACTTTTTGGTGGTCACATTAAAAGGGTTTTTATTTTACATTGTTCAATGGCTCTAATGATAATACACAGATCATGTCCATGGAAAAGGACAACAATAAACTAAATACAGTGTAGACCCAGATCAGGCTCCTAAATTTCAAATATGGCATATGTATGGGTCTGTGATGTAACATAGCTCCAGATAAGAGGGCACCATTCCCTCCAAATACCTCTTTCTCCAGTAACTCCAATCTTGGTGGAACTCATTAGAAAGACATCAGAAGCAATTCTAATAAGTATTAACAAGATCAGAAGTGGTGGTGGAACACTAAGAAAGACATCCTAACTACACCTCTTATTCGAAGCCAAGTCATAGATAAGATATGTCAATTAAACCTCTTTTCAGAATTACTTCACAAAACCCTAAGAGTGGTCACACCATGGGGTTTAGAGGAGAAATGTGGATTTTTGTACCTGAAATACATCTCTTATTTATGATTGGTTGAGAACACTGTAGCTACTGATAGGGAACAAAGAATGTACAGTAAAACCTCTCTAAACCGAACATTCAATTTAGTATAAATATCAGTCTTCGAGACTGGCGGCAGCTTAATGCATGGTGAAAGTTATGCAGAAAGCTCCTCTAGGAGCTTTCTGCAGGACTTTCACCCTGCTTTAAGCAGCCACCTGCCTAAAAGTATCTCTACTAGAATTCCAGTTTAGAGGGGTTTTACTGTATTTACACTATTTCCAACATCCAAATGACATGGCTGATACCCTTTGTACTCTTGCAACTTAACAACACATTTGTGATTACCTACACTAAGTTACTCAGCATTTCATAAGGACAAATATTGTTTGACAATCGGACAATACTTTTTAAATAAAAGAAAAAGTAAATTTCAGTCATGCAGCAGACTAAAATTGTTGCAGACGACAAATAATTAAAATGCAAAGAGTTAAAACAGCTCAAATCTAGAAATACACAACTGTTGCAACCAAAACATTTTGGAATAATTTCGTTGAATATATTCTAAATTCACATGGAATGTAATTTCTCAGTTTACTATCTACATTAAGGCAAGGTTATTAAACTGTGATTTGAGAAAAAAACCTTAATTGAGGCAATAATCAATCTTAAACCTTGACTAGATTGAGACGCCTTTAAAAACAGTGTAGACCCAGATCAGATGGCTCCTGCAAGAGCCATGAGCCATTAAATCTGGGTTTGCTCTATTAGCTTATCAAGTAATATTGATCTGCCTTGTTTCTGACATGATCAAAATGCCCTTGCTCGTAATGCAATGACAACAATAGAAAAAGAGTAGACCCAGATCAGACAGTTCCTGCAGGAGCCGTCTGATCAGGGTCTGCTCTGCTAGATTATGAAATATTGATCTGATCTGTTTCTGCTATGTTCAAAATGCCCTTGCTCATAATGCAGTTATAAAAATATTCATACAATCATTATTTCCTACATGAAAATTCATCAGGTAAAGAGTTATAGGAAGCAAAATTGATGTTATAATTACCCCATTGTCTCCCAAATGCAAAAACAACAACAACAATAAATCATCCAGATATAAGCAAAAATAGGTAAATTTAAAATGAACAATGAATCATTTAACCCATTCCCTCATATTGACGACTCTGTAAAAGTCACTTTGTGAAACCAATGTGATAAATAGAGCATTTGCTCCTATAGGAGCAATTGCTCTATTTATCACAATGGTTTCAAACTACAATTTTTTTTACATTTTCCTTTTCTCTAGTTAATGTTCCTTTTCGGTAGATTTATTCAAAGACGTATCTAAAAATAGCCTATGAGGTAATGGGTTAACTCTTTCGCTGTCATTGGAAAGCCTGTATTCAAAATCGGTTTGGATCCAGATGGAACACTGAATAACTTGGTGTTTCAACCAGATCCAAAAAGTTTGATTCTGTGAATATGTGTTTTGGAACCAAAAAAATATAAGAAACTTCAAAACTAAAACAGACTACGAAGTTTCATGTGACTAAAAGGCAGCGGAAGACTTATAAAGTGTTTGTGAACATTAAACCCTCTTCAATGTCTTTAACTGTGTACAAATTTTACTAAAACACACTGAAGGAAAGCAAGGAGGTTTTCCATCAATGGAAACCATGTGTTTGTCTCATGTACTTCAAACAGGTCTAGTGAAATTCTGTGAGGCAATTATCCCTTTCCTCCATAAATACATCTCCCTACATCTCTGTAATAGTCACTTATGGAAACCATTGTGATAAATAGAGCATTTGAAACCATTGTGATAAATAGAGCATTTGCTCCTCAGGAGCAAAATTTAATGCTCTATTTATCACAGTAGTTTCAGAACTACAAAATTCTAAAATTTTCCTTTTCTCTAGTTAATGCTCCTTTTTTGGTAGATTTATTCAAAGAGGTTGGATCTAAATCTAGCCTATGAGGGAATGGGTTATATTATATATACCCTGAATAATCGGACACCAAACCTCCTTATTCCACCGGTCTGTAAAGCTGAAATTCTGAATTCTTATAATGATACAATTCATGTACACAGGAATTTATTTTTGCACTGGTAGAAACTAGTCAGATCTATTACAGTTCCATAGGCAATCAGAGCATACCCTGATTGGATGGCTCCTATAGGAGCTGTCTGATCTGGGTCGACTCTGCAAATGTGTGAAAATGTGTTTATATGAAGGAAATGGTTAAACTAAACTGAGATTGTAACAAATAGTGCAGACCCAGACTAAACTGCTCCTCTAGGAGCAGTTTGATCTGGGTCTCCACTATTTGCCTCGGTCTGTCTGTCTGCATACTTAGGGTAATTTAGGTGTGAGGCTAAACTTCAAATTCTAAGAAATCTTGACTAGAATACAACTGTTGTTAGCTCTAATTCTTAGTAATCTACTAAAAAACAAAGACTATCATTAGAATCTAAAACCTAACGTATCCAGCAAACAGGAAATGAACCACTCTCTGAGAAAAGGGATCTTATTGCATTGCAGACCCTACTTCACATCTATTATGAGATATCTGGTAACCCTCTCCCTGTTCAGTATTCATGCAAGAAACAATGACATCATGAATATTTATTAGCTGATTTTTTATTTGTAGACAGGACTTTTTTTTTGGTTTTGGCAGAAACTGTAGTCTGCCCTATAATTATTTCATAAGCAAACAGAGCAGACTCTGATCAGATGGCTCCTATAGGAGCTGTTGAATCTGGATCTTCTGTTTGTAAATGCATGAAAACAAGTTTATATGAAGGAAAGGTTTAAAGTTTTACCAAGTATAGAAAGATGGAGAATAAATTACACCTTTCCGGTGAGTGACAAACAGTGCAGACCCCAACCAGATCAGATGTCAGAGACAAGGCAACTGGTCTGGGTCTACACTGTTTGTAATGCAAAAACTTCTCTTTTCCCAGAGAGCTTCTAAAATAATCTCACAAATGCATTCCCAGGACTGACTTTCAAGAATTCTTCTCAAACATGCTTGCTTGGTTCTCAGGTAGAAGCTTGGTACCAAGCAAACATGAATGAGAACATTCTTGGGTTTTGTGTCCAAGTCTTAGCTCCAGTTCCAAATAAGCAAATTGAAATGCAGGCAATCTTGTGTATTACATTTATCCAGACTTATTCAGACAAACAGGTAGGTACAACAGGCCTTTTTCTGGCCTCTGCATGGTTCCGTTAAAAGGACTGATTCCCATTGCAAAATAGTTTTCCCATTTTAGTTTTTCCAATTTTGGTAAACAAATCGGAACAGGAAATGGTCTAATCAACAATTTTGATTAAAATGTTAAAACTATGCAAAATAAGTTAGAATGGGGCCAAAATGTTTCCAAAATCACAGAGTTTTACATGTCAAAAAATTCCAAATCATAAAATTGCATTTTTCCCAACATTGCCAGAAGGACCAGTTTTATTACAGTCTACACTATTTGTCACTTCATCTATTCAATTTTAAAGTTATCAAAATGTTGCCAAACAGACTCACATGTATTTAGCTTAACAAACTACAGGGGGTGAGATATTGTGTCCTACTATCTACGGTAGATACATATTTGTTTGAAATGTAGATCAAGCACTACTATAGAACAATACTCATACAAATGTGAATTTCTTCACTTCTGTTATAAGTGTCTTTCTACTAATGTATGCACATATCTTCTGTTAACAGGACATTTATCTGCACAAAACCATTTTTTCTGTCATTAAAAAAATATTGTAAATTGTTCTATGTCTTAACATTATGCAATCGCATTCAAATTTGATATAAATAAAATCACTGAACTTTACACATTAACAAGCTACTGCATGCAGACGTCAATGCTCGTCTGTTTGCAAAATCAATGTTTAAAAGGGCAATGAATCTTCAAATATGCAGGATAGAGGTAAGTCCCCTATCCAGACTGTAGTCCCTGCGATATCAAACAAGTGTGTGTAGTTTGATAGGGATAGTTTAACTGGTGTTGAAACTATGACAAAACATCAATGTTTCTGCACACTGCCTACAGCAAGATGAACAATGCAAAGGCTAAGTTAAAGCTAAACTTTCCAAAAAAAAACACCACAACAGATGAGCTAAAAAGAAATTTTTGAAACAGTAATTTCTAAATTTGCTTTACCATATTGCTTTTGCCTTGAAACATTTTGTCTTAAAATAATTTGAATTTAGAACAAAAAGCACAACACAATTTATTTGAAAAATATTGCAGGTAAGCTGGAGATCTAACTGTTTACTTGTTAAATGGAAGATTATGTTACAGCAAAACCTCTCCATAGTGATCACATAAAAAAGTTTTGGGTCTTTGGGGCTGATGAAAGCACAACTCTTTCGCTTATGAAATATTGATATCATGAATATTAGTTAGCTGAATCTATATAATCATATAAATGACATTATGGTTAAAGGATTTTTTTTACCATCACAGAAACTGCAGAATCAGATCTATATGATTCATCTGCAAACAGATCAGACTGGTCAGATGGCACTTAAAGGAAAGCCAACAGATCTGGGTCTACTCTGTTTGCAAAGGTGCAAAAAGTTGTCTATATGAGGGAAAGGCTTATTACTTCACAGCCTAAATGAGGAGAGCTCCTGTTTTATCCAACCTCCTGCCTTTATAGACACTCATGTGTATTCATTTAGTGATTGCTTTAGAGAGGTTCTACTTTATTTTTAAATGTCTTGATGTATATGTATATATATATACACTGTAAACCCATTAAACAGCTGCCACAAATACTAATCTACTTATAGGTTTTGAAGATCTGTGGCAGCCACCAGTTTTCAAAGACCTCCATCAGGACTGTAGATAAGATACATACTGATCTACCAAACTCTCTGATTTGTCAGACAGACCCTATCATGAAGCTACTCAGAATTACCTGTAAATAGTGAAGACCCAGATGAGACAGCTCCTGCAGGAGCTGTCTCATCAGGGTCTGCACTATTTACAAAATGAGGCAATTCCAATGGTTAGCAGCAAGATAGGGTTTTGCAGAAAAATGTTAAAAAAAAACAAAAAAAACAACATTTTCCTCAGATTTCCTAACTTCACAGTAAAACCTGCCTATAGCGACCGTTCAGTGAATAAACATGGAGGTCTATAAGAGAAGGGGGTAGCTTAATGCAGGATGAATGTAACACAGAAAGTTCATGTGTGAGCCTTCTGCATAACTATCATCTTGCACTAAGCTACCACCTGTCATAATTAACCCAGAACTAGACTTATTTTTGGTGGTCGCTGGAGACAGTGTTTACTGTACTCCTCTTATCAACAGCCCTGCTCCATAATTATTCATTAACCCTTTACTCCATGAATATTCATGTAAGAAATAATGACATCATCGATACTAATTAGATTAATTGTTATAACAGCACATGGACATAGGAATTTTTATCCATGGTAGAAACTGTAGTATCATATCTATATTATATCATACGCAAACAGAGCAGACCCTGATCAGACAGCTCCTACAGGAACTGTCTGGTCTGGGTCTACTCTGTTTGCAGGGTGTAGAAAGGCGTATTCATGGAGTAAAGGGTTAAGGGGCCACTTTCAAGAGGTACAACTGCACAATGAAAGCTGTACACCTCTGATACAATACTCTTCTACATAAAAGCCTGCAGTGTTATAAAACATGTATGATACAGCTGTTTTTACATAGTATACAATTCATGATAATAATGAGATGTACACAGTATTTAAAGTTTATTCATCAGTTTCTATACCCTTCATATTAAATGAGAACCGACTGACATTTGCAAACAGTTCAGATCCAGATCTGATCATGACATCTGATCAAGATCTAGTTAACCCTTTACTC
The DNA here is from genome assembly GCA_963576725.1 of Azorinus chamasolen. Classification (NCBI taxonomy): domain Eukaryota; kingdom Metazoa; phylum Mollusca; class Bivalvia; order Cardiida; family Solecurtidae; genus Azorinus; species Azorinus chamasolen. Next base: position 22,591,952 of record OY755251.1, on the reverse strand, counting down.
CATAGAAATGCTTTTTAATGCCTTTGCAAATAGAGCAGACCCCGATCAGACGGGTTCTGTCCTGATCAGAGTCTGGACTATTTGCTTATGGAACTTATGGATTTAATCCAACCTAATATATACATGTAGATCTAATTGTGCAATTTCCGTTCGGAGTAAATAATTCTGTGTTCATATGCCACTATAAAATTCAACTCATTAACCCATTCTCTCCTACTATCGCCTTTTTGCGCCTCTGTAAAACTCATCTTTTTTAAACCATTGTCATGAATAGAGCATTTGCTCCATAGGAACAAATGCTCTATTTTATCACAATGGTTTCAATACTACACAATTCTAACATTTTCCTTTCCTCTAACAATGCTCCTTTTCGGTAGATTTATTCAAAGAGGTTGGGTCTAAATAGAGCCTGTGTGGGAATGGGTTAATATCCATGATGTCATTATGTCTTACATGAATATTCATAGGGTAGAGGGTTAACACTGAAACCATTTTGCAAAATGGAATAACCACATATATTTCTCTAGGTGCACCACTGCCATGACATTTTGATCCTACAAGCGTCTTGTCAAAAGTGAGAATCTGCAGATTCTTATAGATTATTTTCATGTACAGGATCAGTGAGTAAGTCTGTTGGGTCTAACAGTGAAGTTAACCCCAAATCACCCAGTACAGTTTACAAACAAAGGTGTTTTATCAAAAACAGATTTTCCCGATTTTAGTAAGTCACATATAGGAATTATATTCCAAATCTGAGAAATTTTGATATTTTTCTTTGCAAACTTTAATCTTTAATCCGCTTTGTTCTCTTATAGAAAATCGACCTCTTCAAATGCCGAAAAAAGCATACAGAAAATTTCAGACATTTTGCAGATTATATTTTCAAACTGGACAACACCTGGAGTGGTTGTAAGGATATATTTTTAAATGGTCTAATCCTTTGCTCTATTATCACAAGAATGGGTTGGTAGCCCCCGCCTTCGGTGCCGAGTATTGCTGTTGCTGGGCTGTCGACTGAAGTAGAAGAAAGAAATATACATAATATTAGCTCCTTGCATGCCAACAATAAATCTGAGACTGCAAAGAGTTTCTATCCAGATAAAACACAAAGTAAATCAATGTCTTATCAGGATCCAAATTATTTGACCGATTAGTTTCAACAAGCAAGTTTTTTGTCATTAAACAATCACCAAAATTCAATCAAAGGGTCAGCAAACAGGAAGTAGATGAATGACAGACCTGAAAAGGGGAGACACGGTACACTCACTATGATTATGCTTCAGAACAAATATCAAAACAGTCCAGCTTACACAAGTGAAGAAATCCTTCACAAAACTTTTTGTCATTAAACAATCACAAAAAATTCAATCAAAGTGTCGGCAAACAGGAAGTAGATAAATGACAGACATGAAAATAGGACACACGGTACAACTCACTATGATAATGCTTCAGACCAAATATCAAATCATTCCAGCTTACACAAGCAAAGAAATCTTTCACGAAATTTTTTGTCATTAAACAATAAAAAAAAATTCAATCAAAGTGTCGGCAAACAGGAAGTAGATGAAGGACTGGCGTGAAAAAAGGAGACATGGTACAACTCACTATGATAATGCTTCAGACCAAATATCAAATTATTCTAGCTTACGCAAGCCAAGAAATCCTTGACGGAAATTCGGATGTACGGACGTACGTACGTAGTACGGATGAGGGTAAAACTTAATACCCCCGTCGCCTAAAGGCGGGGGCATAAAAAAATGATTCATATAATTTTAGGCATCTTTAAAATGCACTGCAAGTAGAGACTCACTTTAACCCTTTCCTATATATAAACGCCTTTTCAGGCATTTACAAACAGAGTTGACCCAGATCAGATGGATCCTGTAGGAGTCATCTGTTCAGGGTCTGCTCTGTTTGATGATGATAGATCTGTTTCTTTAATTTCTAGAATGGCTACAATGTTCCACCTTCCATATTTCATTATAACTATTTCATCCATGAATATTCATTAAGTACAGACATTTGGAATTAATATAGAACAGGGAAAGGGTTAAGAAAAAGTTAAAAACAAAAATTGAGATGAATTAGTGGAAGCATTTCTACTTAATGTCTTTACCATAAAAGGGTTCACTGCCCCTGAAGACGCTGGCTGGCCCCAACCACCAGCCTGTTGTTGTGGTGCTCCAAATCCCTGCATCTGCTGACCCCCAAAACCCCCTGGCTGGGCACCAAACCCTGGCTGACCTCCAAATCCAGACCCAGGCATAGCCCCAAACCCAGCCCCTTGCTGTTGTTGCTGTCCAAACCCTGGCTGTGCCCCACCAAAACCCTGCCCAAACCCTGCTGACGATGTTGTCTGGGGCATACCAAATCCCCCATTTTGCATTCCCATTTGTCCATAAGCTGCCCCACCACTAACAGCTGTGTTAGGGGCCCCAAATTGTCCAAAGCCTCCTTGCTGGGAAGCAGTACTCTGAGGGGTCCCAAAAGCCCCAAATCCTCCTTGCTGAGTGCCCCCTGGCTGTGCTCCAAATGGGTTTGCCACAGATTGGGCTCCTCGTCCCACACCCACGGATGACTGTGATGTTAACGACGTATTACTGCCACCGCCAAAGGGATTTGACACTGAAACAGTAAAAGACCAAGTTAAATCAAGCACTTATCTTTTACCTGTTTATTCCATGAATATTGATTTAAGAATTTATTACTGCATGAATATTCATGGACTGATTTTTTATCATTACAGATTAACAAGGAAAGTTATGAAACTTAAACCTTTCCCTCATATAAACTTGTTTTCATGCATTTACAAACAGAGTAGACCCAGATCAGACAGCTCCTATAGGAGCTGTCTGATCAGGGTCTGCTAATGGACTTGGAAAGATCTCTTTCTTTAATTTCTAAAATGGTTACAAAAAATCCAACAAAACAAAATTTCAGTCATTTCTGTCTGCATTGTGAAATCTAGCTTTTCTAGTTCTTTGTAGTAAAAATGAACAAATCAAAACTTCCACTTTCCTGAAATAAATTCGATTTTCTTTCATCAATATAGTTACAAATTTCTTTTAGGTTATAGGCTAATAAATAGTTTAAGGCTGTTTGTTCTCATACAGTCATTAACAAGCATGTTTGAAGGAAATTATGTGCCACCTGCTGAAATGAAAGCATGACAAAAAAACATGACAAATAGACAAACCGACAACAAAGAAGTAACCAGAGGTCGAGATAAGATGCGTAAATTAGAACATTTTCAAGAATAATTCCTTCATTTCTCCACCAAACCCTATGCTGTGACTACTCAATCTAAAGAGTGGTCAAAGTATAGGGTTTGGTGGAGAAATGACGATTTTAGTATTTGTGTACACACCCCTATCTGTAGCTCTGGGTAATATATATTATACCCACAATGGCAACAAAGACTTTTATAACTTATTACATGTATAGAGGCAGCATAGTTGGATCTGGCCCAATCTTCCCTACTGGCCCTACATGTGTCACTTTGTTAATGTAACTATCACTAAAGGTGATGAATACCTCTGCACAGCAGCCTTGATTGCAATCTGTGAATGGAACAACCAACCGCCTGCCCGACCAACCGACAGGCTTATTCCAGTATACCCCCTTAAATTTCGTTTGAGGGGGTATAAAAATCTATCATCATCACTTAATGCCAGTGATCATATCTCAGACTCAGTGCTAAGACTTATAAAGCATAGTTTCTTCCCGGTCTGGGTGTACTTGACGATTTATTCTCAGATGAGGGAAAACATGTTTCCCTGAGTGAGCTTAACAAAACATGATTTTACCAGTTGGGAATAAATCATCAACTAACCAAGAAATTGTGAAACAAATCCATTATACAGCAAAGCTTAATCCATACTGCAAATTTTAATTTATCTTATTTAATTTTATCTTTTATCTTACTTTTTCTAGCTCCACAAACTTTTCCTGTAAGGAACCCTATGTTCTGAGTATTATGCCAAAATGTTGCTTAACCCTTTACTCCATAACTACATCTTTCTACGCCTTTGAAAACAGAGTAGATTCAGATCAGACAGCTCCTAAAGGAGCTGTCTGATCAGGGTCTGCTCTGTTTGCTTATAACATAATACTGATAAAATTCTACAGTGTCTGCCTTGGCCAAAATAAATCCTTTGTCCATGTGCAATTATAACAGTTAATTCATGATGTCTTATTTCGTATATGATTATTTATGGTGTAAAGGGACAATGAACATCGTTATGATATCATGTAACTTTCTAATTTCTTTATAATGACATATCAGCTGCAGTCAGCTGTAAAGTCTTTTTTTTTCTTTCTGGAAAATGTAGTTTAACGAGTGGTATGAATGTATTTAAACCTTTAATTCATGAATATTCATGTTAGAAATAATTGACATAATGAATATTAATTCGAGTAATTTTTATAATGGAATATGAACATATGTTTTGCCAATAGCAGAATCTGTAAAATCAGATCATCAGATGTATATTATTTCATGAGCAAATAAAGCAGACCAGGGGCAGACAGCTCCTGCAGGAGCTGTCTGATCTGGGTCTACTGTTTTGCAAAATCATAAAAAGGCATCTCTATCAGGTAAAGGGATAATGTCATTGTAAAAGTCCTAAGGGACAAACAGCTACTAGTCATTAACTGCTGTGCAAACCGGGCTCCCAATAGATATTTTTTATAAATATTCACTGCTTGCTTGTAAACAGTTCACTGACCAATCAGATCAGAGGATTTTACTTTGCAGTATATAGTATGACATATAGCAAATGTGTAAATAAACTTTTTTATCCTCCTGATACATAGTTATCTACCACCTCATCCCGATGGATGTCTAATCAGGGTCTTAACCCTTTGCTTGCTTAATTTTAAAACAGATTTCTTCTTCTTTACCCATGCCCTGTGGTATAATTACATATATCGTCACTGTGTACAATTTGTTCTTTGTGCAATCACTGCTGTGGAGTGCACTCGTTGCACAATCAATTTGTAAATAGTGCAGACCCAGATGAGACAGCTCCTGCAGGAGCTGTCTCATCTGGGTCTTCACTATTTACAGGTAGGTATATTGACGTGAACAGCAAGCAAAGGGTTAACTGGTTTGCTCAAGTACATGTAATTATACAGATCTTCTTCAACATTTTCTGTCATGGTAAAAAAATCCATTGTCAAAATTTGACTTATAAATATTCATGTCATCATTCCCCAGGGTTCCCACAAAACAGAAAAAATAAAATTCCCTGACTTTTCACTGACTTTTCCCTGACCGAATTTCAATTTTCCCTGACCCCATGTTAACAGTAGTTTAATTGGTCATCTATGAGCATGATCAATATATGTTGGCCTCCGTCCTCCCCATCAGCCAATCCTTACCACCTCTCTCTTTATGATAACTATATATACAGCAGTAGTGTTTTGATCATTTTAAAAAAAATGTTTTTGACTTTTTCATTTTTACTTGCTCAATATTGAATGTAACTTGCAGGATGCCAAACATGTCCTAATATGCACCCAAAGTATAAAGTCTCTTGAATCTTTTCTACCTCTCTTAACCCTTTCCACCATGATTTTTTATTAGAGACTCCATCTACTATGAATATATAATTAAGTAAAATTTTATTTTTAAAAGCAAAGTTATGAAATATTTTGGCAGTAGACCAGTAAAAACTCAGATTAATGATATTTTTCTAAGCAAACAGAGTAGACCCTGATCAGGCAGCTCATACAGGAGCTGCCTGATAGGGGTCTATTCTGTTTGCAAAGGAGATAAAATTGTATCTATGGTGGAAAGGGTTAATCTTTCAGTTTTTCTGTGTAAGCTGAATTTTAAAATGGTACATACATTGTGTAAGACACGGATATAGCATGCTATTAAAATTGGGTCAAAATTGGCCCCGCCCCAGGGCCAGCTAGTTTTCTATAGAAAGACATAGTGAAAACTTTGAAAATATTCTCCTCTGATTTGCTGGTGAGCAATATCAGGGCCTTTCAGGCCCTCTTGTTTTGTAATTTAATCAAAATTTTGCATCACTTGGGATGTTTTTCCCAAATTGGGAAAAATAGGTCCTTTTAATGGGCCTCTGTAGACGCCAGAAAAGGGTCTGCATTTTCACTGTTTATAATAATAATAGCAGACCAAATATTGCTGCCCTTACAAGTGAAGACAGTACAGTAGAATGTCCAATATCTAGTACTGCTGCCCTGCAGCCTGTCCTAACAAGTGAAGACACTACAGTAGAATGTCCAATATCTAGCATTCCTGCCCTATTCTAGCACTGCTATCAAAATGGAGGCTGAAGTCTTGCAGAGGTGCCAGAATTCTCCAATGATTTTGACAGACTTCATGACAGATATACTATAAAAATTGGATATAGAATATACAAAGCTAATCAAAGATGTATAAAGATGTTTGGTTTAGTCAAAATTGAAGAAACTGCCTTAGCCTTTTATTTTCATTCTTTCTCCTTTTTGACATATTTCCTCAGCCCTCATCCTTTGGTTCCAAATTTCCCTGACTTTTCCCTGACTTTTGCTAAATTTCAAATTTCCCTGACCAATTAAAAAATTCCCTGACTTTTCCCTGACCTTGAAAAAAAATCTTTTTTCCCTGACTTTTCCCTGTCCGTGGGAACCCTGTTCCCTGCATGAATATTCATCATGTAAAGGGATGATAAACACACCTTCCCTTGTATTTGATTTCAATGTATATATGTTATTTTACCATATTTCTCAGAGCAAGGGAGAGAAGTAGCAAAAGAGAGCAAGAGTAACTAATTAAAGCAGACATAAAGAAAGAGACACAGACAATGCCATACAGAATGACACAGAGAAAGACTGGCATCTTGCTGAGGTCTATTTTGCTTTATAACTACATGTATATCAGAACAATTATAAGATAAAGGTGTGTACATGACTGTATTCAAATACTAAACCTGTCATTTCTCCGCCAAACTCAATGTTGTGACTATTCTTAAGAATCGTCTCTAGACGATTCTAACAAGTGGTCGCAACACACAATTTGGAGGAAAAATAAACAGCTATTCTCATAAACATTTTAATTCACACATCTTGTAGGCCTCTGAAAATAAATACTGTTGTTAGTTCTAGTTCAGCCAAACATCCCAGCAGCAGCCTCTTCAAGAAATTGTCAATCTGTAGGACAGCAGTCTTCTATATTACTTTTATTTTGCATTTAGCAGGCATCATGGGCCCGTCTTATATACTGCCGATCTATGACCAAAATTATCCTAAGTAATAATTTACAACAATCGCTATTACTCAGATAGCCTAAACCTTATGTACACTCTAGTGTGTAGGAGTTAAGGATAACTTTGTATGACTAACATTATCTAGTTCCAGTGGCAATCCTCGCATGTTAGAACTTACGATAATTTCTGTCGTAGGACGGGCCCCTGCTTCTCATATTTATTCACTAAGAAGCCACTGTAAAGAGGTTCTGCAGTGATTTCATATACATGTATAAGCTTATCTATGATATATAAGACATTGTTCTAGGAGAGAGTAGGTATCTAACTTACTACTAGTTGTCTACATTTCATATACATATATACATTAGTTCTGATTAGTGACACATATATAGTTTAACTTCTGTTTGATGTATTGGGATATAAATCTACAGTACAAACTCTATTAAAGCAACTTATGTCTGATGTATTGGGATATAAATCTACAGTACAAACTCTATTAAAGCAACTTCTGTTTGATGTATTGGGATATAAATCTAAAGGACAATCTCTATTAACCCTTTATTTGATAGATGCATGTTCACACCTTGCAAACAAAATAGATCCAGATCAGACAGGACCTGTTTGATCACAGTCTGCTCCGTTTGTATATGAAATAATATAGATCTGATTCTACAAATGTTAAAAAAAAATCTGTGTTCATATGCTGTTTACAAAATTTATCTAATATATATCCATAAAGTCATTTAATATTTCTGAAATGAATATTCATCTATTAAAGGGTGAAGCTACTAATCAATACAAAGTGTAATTGTGGGTCTCTACAACAGTTGAAAGATTAGCCCTTCACTCCATTAATACGCCTTTCAACACCTTTGCAAACAGAGTAGATCCACATCAGACGGCTCCTGTAGGAGCCTTCTGCTCAGGGTCTGCTTATGATATAACATAGATTAAATAGTTATAAAGAAATATGGAATGTGTTGCATTATAGACCTTTTAGAAAGCAAAGAAACAGATCTATCAAATTCTATTAGCAAACAGCAGACCCTGATCAGACGGCTCCTCTAGGAGCCGTCTGATCTGGGTCTACTCTGTTTGCAAATGCGTGAAAACACGTTTATATGAGGGAAAGGGTTAATAAAACCCCTCTAAACTTTCTAAAGTGACCATTTTATGAATAAACAGATGTCTTTCAAAGCAGGTGGTTGCTTAATGCAAGATGAAAGTACATGTAATGCAGAAAGCTCAAGTTGTTGTCCTGCATTAACCCTTTTCCTATTCTATATTCTTGTAAAATGATATTATGAATATCAATTAGATTAATTGTTATAATAGCACATGGACACACAGAATTTTGGCCATGCCAGAAACTGTAGAATCATATTCATATCATATTTAAGCAAACAAGAGCAGACCCTGATCAGACGGCTCCTATAGGAGCTATCTTGTCTGGGTCTACTCTGTTTGCAAAGGTGTAGAGAGGCGTATTCATGCAGTAAAGGGTTAAGTTACCACCTGCCTAAAGAACCCAGAATTAGATCTCATTTTGATGGTCACTTTAGGGCATTTGTACTGGATTGTGATACATATCAATATTATGTAAATAGACAGAAAATGTTAGGCATGCAGAATTGACCTGCTATATTACACTTTTATGACATCACATACATTGCAATATTAAAGCTAAAACAGCAAGAAATATGCTAAATTACCCTTTACCAGATAGAGACACAATTTCACACATCTGAAAAAAGAGTAGACTCAGATCAGACAGTTCCTATAGAAGCTGCCAGATCAGGGTCTGCTCTGTTTGATTTAATCTTTACCTCATAGAGAAGTATTTTGATGCTTTTGCAAACAGAGTAGACCCAGACTAGACGACTCCCATATGGGTTGTCTGATCATGGTCTGCTCAGTTTGATTAAACTTTTACCTCATGGAGACACATTACGATGCCTTTGCAAACAGAGAAGACATAGACTAGACAATGCCAGGTCCTGTAGGAGCCGTCTGACCTGGGTCTGCTGTTTGCTTCTGGAATTATACAGATCTATTTCAACAGTTCCTGACATGGCCCAAAATTCTTATGTTTATATACAATTATAAATATTCAGCTAATAAATATTTGTCAAGTCAATATTTCTGACTAGGATATCCATCAGGTAAAGGGTTATAGGGAACGATTCTGTAGTTTTTGCCAAAGCCAAAACTTCCTATGTTCATAAGCCATTATAAAACCTAATCTCAGAGCTCCAGATAAGATGCGTAAATTAGAGTATTTTCACGTGTAACTTCTTTATTTCTCCACCAAACCCTATGTTGTGACCACTCTTTAGAATTGCCCCGAAGAGACGATTCTACGAAGTGGTCACAACATAGGGTTTGGTGGAGATATGATGATTTTAGTATTTGTGTACGAACCTGTATCTGTAGTTCTGCTTGTCTAATTAATATTCATAAAGGCATTATTTCTTATATGAATATTCATTAGGTAAAGGGTCATATTGATAAATTCAAAGTACTCTTAGCGGTGCAAAATCGACATTCTCAACCAAAATTATTGAAAAGTGAAAAATATTGAAAACACTGGTCAAGAAAAAGCCATACCACACATTCAGCCAAAGCCCTACATGCTTTTTTAAGAAATGATTTCATCCAAAAACACATTCTTTGTCCTATGTCTAACCCATCTCCATTGTTCCATTTTCCAAACAGTACCTTCAGCTATAACTACTTCCTACTAGGATTATCAACCCTTTGAATGCTAAATTTTCAAAGTGGAATGGTCCATCATTGCTTAACCCTTACAATGCTGAATTTTAAAATGGACTATTCCAAAATTCAAACAGGTCATGCTTACGGTGAATATTTAGGGATTTTTCTAAAAGAAAAGTGGAACACGACAAACAGTGCAGACCCTGATGTGAGGGCTCCTCTAGGAGCCCTCTCAAATGGGTCTACACTGCTTGCAAATGACATTAAAGACTCGAGTGCCACACTGCAAGGGTTAATGATATTATAGTCCATTCAGTATGAAAGAGTAAAATTTACATTCATGAGCTATAATTTGAATGACAAACAGTACAGACCCTGCTCAGAGGGTTTCTCTAGGATCCCTCTGAGCTGGGTTTACACTGTTTGCAAATGATAGTACACTCACTTTCTGCATTCAAGCAGTCAAATAAAGGGCCTGGCGAAGAGCGCTGTCATCATCAATGGAAACAGAGTACACAAAAATCTTAGATATCTTATCATGCCTTTCCAAAACTGTGGTGTTCTAAAATTGGACATAAATTTGATATTGAACTGCACAAAAATAAAAGTAACTGGATCTAACCTGACTTGAATAAATGTGACCCAGCTTGGATCCAGATGAGACACCAAGTAACTGGGCATCTCTTTAGGATCCAACCTGTTTGACATTCTGTTTGACAAATCAAAATTAATACATAAAAATTGCAAACAGATTGGATTTTATTGAATCAAAATCATTTCACAACTGGAAGTTGATAAAAATTAGATGTATCGCTCTAAATCTAATATTTCAACCCTACAGGACTTTTTGAAAGAACAAGAGACAAGAAAATATTCTACAAATTTACAAATACAGCAAGCCATCTCAAATGTAAAGTCAAAGAGAATTGTTCACAATTGCTGACATGTCTGTGTTTGTACATGTACATGCATAAATATTGAACAAGAGCGTGTTTGTGAAACACTTATGCCCCCTTTGACCCATGGACCAGGGAGTTGAACGCGACACATCGTCTTTGTGTGGTGAACATTTGTGCCAGGTTATTTTGAAATCCATTCACAGATAAAAAAGTTACAGAAGGGACACGGAATTTGGGACGGACGGACGGAAAGACAGACAATGCGATTACTATAAGCCCAGTAGGGTTAAAATATTAGAGATATGATATTAGAGCTATACATATAAATGACTGAATTTTAAGCAGAATTAGATTTCTGCAGGATAGGCTCAACTCTTTATCTTATAGTGACACCTTCTTATGCCTTTGCAAACAGAGTAGACCAAGACTCTGTTTGCTTACAAAAAGATATTGATATAATTTTACAGTTTTTACCAAGGCTGAAAAAAGCCTGTGTTCATATGCCATTTAAAAAAAAAGTCAAATACTTAATATTCATTGCTTCATTATTTCTTACATGAATATTCATGAGTCTGTAAGGGTTAAAAAGGAATGTGATATAAGGCAAAATGGTGATGGCAACATTTCATGAAGCTAACATGCCTGAACACAGATGCCAAACCGTCACATGAATGGGACCTTTACAATAATAAAAGTTGCCCCAAAATTTCAATAGCAAAATGTATAACATTCAATGCAAAATGACAAAAAAAAGAGAAGTGGCAAAAATAACCAAAACTTGGCATATCAAAAATTCTAAAGTATTGCTATGATGCTGTAAAGAGAACTTTGAAGAAAACTACTAATATCAATTGTCATAGACTATCCACTACTGAACTAACTGACTTTAGGCATGTGAAACATTTACAATTACAAACCATTTTATATTACAAATCATCTTATATTACTTATACTTAACCCTTTCCCTCATATGAACATGTTTTCACACATTTGCAAACAGAGTAGACCCAGATCAGACAGCTCCTAGAGGAGCCATCTGATCAAAGTCTGCTCTGTTTGCTAAAGGAATTTGTTAGATCTGATTCTTTACTTTGTAAAATGGCTACAATGTTCCACCTTCCATATTTCATTATAGCTATTTGGTCTCTGAATATTCAATTGAAATTTGGAATAAATATAGAACAGGAAAATGGTTAAACTTGAAAAGTGTTGCCTTTATTTCTCCTCCAAACCCTATCTTGTTTGTATTCATTAGACTCGCCTCTTAACTCGTTCCCTATTCAAAATGTATAAATAATAATGACATCATGAATATTTATTAGCTGATCTTTTATATCGGCATATGTACACAGGAGTTTTTGGTATTGGCAGAAACAAATCTATTATAATTTTATTAGTAAACAGAGCAGACCCTGATCAGACGACTCCTATAGGAGCAATCTGATTTGTGTCTACTCTGTTTGCTAATGCATGAGAATGTGTTTATATGAAGACAAGGTTTAATTCTTTATTCCAAAAATATGTCTTTCTATGCCTTTGCCAACAAAGTAGATCCAGATCAGGTGGCTACAGTTTGAGCTGTTCGATCAGGTCTGCTCTGTTTGCTTATTGTAATATAATACATTTCTTATTCTACAGTTTCTGCCATGGTTAATATACCCTATGTTCATTAATATTCATGATATCATTATTTCTTGCACAAGTATTCATGGAGTAGTGTTAGAGGCATTCTAATGAAAACCAACAAGAATTCAAGATAGGGTTGGGGTGAGAAATAAGAGATTTGGTTTGAATAGTAGATCTTTTGTTTACAGCCAGAGTCAAAGATAATGAGCATATTTCACACACTAATGTTGTCACTATTGCACAAACACGCATGTTGCGACCACTCTTTAGAATTGTCTTGGAGAGACAATTCTAAAGAGTGGTCACATCATAGGGTATGATGGAGAAATAAAGGAGCTATTTTAAAATAAGATTTAATATACACATCGTATCTATGGCTCTGTACTGCTTTACTGTAGCTAGATATATTCACTGTAGTTTTCTTCTTACTACCTTACAGCACCATGTTAAAGTATAATACTGAAATGTTAGTCTAGGTATACACAGTTGCAGGCCACAATTACCATTGGTGTGAAGAAACGGATTCCCTGGCACTCCTAAACCTAGGAACATGAATAAACATTTAAGTCATCAACAGAGCTTTAGATAAGAGGTGTACTGATCTATCCAAAGACACCCCCCTTGCTTGCTGGAACTCATTAGAATCACCTCAGACAGGTAATTCTAATAAGTACCAACAAGAGAGGGTTTTACTATAAAGAAATAATGAAAATATTCTACTCCTCTATCTAGAGCTCTGCATCCAGCTGACAAATAATTACTACAACAATTGCCTTGATCGGATTCTAACACTTTAATTATGATACAGTAAAACCGCTCTAATCTGCCTGTTCAAATTTGTATCAATGCTGGTCTTTAAGACAGGTGGAAGCTTAATGCAGGGTGACAGTCATGCAGAAAGCTCCTCTTGGAGCTTTCTGCATGACTTTCACTCTGCATTAAACAATCACTTGCCAAATGCAACCTAAATTCTTTAAAATCTCATATCAGAGGGGCTTAACTGTATCATATATGTCAAACTCTACCAAACTGAGATATGGAACCCATACATTTGTCATGTGGGGGTTTCTGCGAAAGAAATATAAGCTTATGAAAACCTTTGGCATTGATTGGTATAGCCAGCAGTGCAGACCCTGATCGGAGGGTTCCTTAAAAAAACCTCTGATCTGGCTCTACACTATTTTCCTGTGGCCCATGTTTGGGATCACAGGAGTGAATGTGCCAATACTGAGTTTTTTGTAAGTATGTATCTACACAAAAATGCCATCTGCTCCAAATTCCAAAAGTAGAAATTTCATCAGTTATTTATTTTTAAAAAGTTTAACCAATTCGTCATTTTATATGGAACAATTAGAGAAGGCCCTGAAGGAGCAGTTTGAACAAGGTCTGCACTATTTGCCTACAGTTGTCTGGCTGAATAATTAGGGTAATTATAGTATTTCCATTTTGAAACACAAGCTATGCAATCTTGCTGTAAAAAATGACTATTTGTAAATCACAAAGTTGTGATCCATATGTGACACTCAATTAAAGTTTATACCTTTGAATGTTGAACGGTCCACCAATGTTTAACAATATAAAGTCATGACCCCATATCATTTCTTCTTTTGTCAAAGCACCTATACCTACCATTTGATTGTGCAGTTGCTGGTGTCCCCCATGATGCTGTGCTTGTGCTGGTGCCTCCCCAGCTCATTGCACTGGTTCCTGGCGTGGACGAGCTGTTCCAGTTGAGTCCCCCTGCACTCGAATTGCTAGTACTGTCACCTCCCCAGTTTATACCAGTGGAAGATGTGTTAGTTGATGAGGAAGAGTTCCAATTAAGTCCTCCACTGGGTGTGTTTACTGTTGAACTCCAACCTGGGTAATGAGAACACTATGCGGTACATTTATGAAACTTATTATTACCAAGTGCAAAATCATTGCAATTTATTAAACTTTTACTGATTTTTTAACCATTGATCGGGCTCAGTCATTGAGCGGGCTCACTCATATTTTCATCAGATTTAAACTGAGTTTTACAAGACAAAATTGTTCATAACATACTATTAGATCATGCAATACATGGACTGGTACTTTCCATTTTCCTAATTCGATTTTACAATTTACATGGGTGCAAATGTAAACCGCGAGAATGCATCTGCGCAAATGCAAGTGAACAGTTAGTATTGCATGGTACCGGTCAACATTTTACCGTTGAAAAGTTAATTTCAACATTTAATTGTCTACGCTTGCACGTTTACATGTCTGGATTTTTGGCACAGATCAGGCTCCATACTAGTCTAGCCATAACATCATTTTAAAATAAGTCTTAGCCAAATATTTTCCAACTGTTCATTACCTGTTGAACTTATAGTCTCTGTGTTCTCAGGAGCCATACTGAACAGGTCAGTCAGGTTTGAGTATTTGTCCCCACCCGCTGAGGGGGCTGGTGCAGCAGGTGTAGACGATGGGGCTCCAAACCCATTAAATGCCTGCTGCGGGGCTGACACATTTGTCCCTGCCGGCTGGAGGGGAGCTGAGGAGAAAGAAAAATAAACATTTAGAAAAATATAGCAAGTACAGTTTTGTGAACATTAGTTTTCTGATAGGACATTTCTAAATGACTTCGGTTTTGCATCAACCCTTTACCTGGTAGACATCTTTGACACCTTTGCAAACAGAGGAGACCAAGATCAGACCGCTCCCATAGGAGCCGTCTGATCAGGATCTGCTGTTTGTTTAATATGGACTTACGCAGATCTGATTCTACAATTTTTGTAATGTCTAAAATATCAGTTATCTATATACATATATATATAATTTAAATATTTCAACTAATAAATCTTCATGTTGTCATCATTTCTTACATGAATATTCAACAGATAATGAGTGAAGCAAACACCTGCATGTAAAAGCATGCACTTTCATTCATACAGTGATGGTAGTTAACTAAAAAATACTTTTAAATTTTAACCATAATTCCCCAATTTAAGTGCCCCTAACTCCATGACAGTATAGATCCAGATCTGTTTGAGCAGATTAATGGCTTACTCTTATCAGGATTCATACTGTATGAAGCTTGTCAATAACTAAGATAGTCATTAATTCAATAATTCTGACTGTATCTTTTGGTTCATTAGCTAATCATACACTGTTGACCATGCTTAAAAATATAAAGCAGTTTGGTGCAATCTTCTGTGCTATTAGAACACCAAGAGGACTAAAATAGGATCCAAACAGCTTGTTCACAGTAATCAAAAGATTTTCATAAACAAACAAATAAATAGACAGATAAAAATGTTCTCTTAGCATGAGCAGCATGATTTTACAATGTATACAGCCCTATTGTTGTATATAAGAATACTTTGCTTTTAGTTACTGTATGTGGTGTCTTATAGTAGCATATGTCATATGAGCCAAATGATTACTGTAAAAGCTGCATTGAATTCAGAGACAGATTGGGTCCAGATTACATACTGGATCACCTAGCATATGACCAGGATCCATGCTGTATCAATATGCCCTATTGTCATATGATAGTATAAGTTAGACTGTGATAATAATAATCTTAAATTATGGAATTAGACTGCATAATTTTGTGCTTAAATACAAGCTTGCTCTATTTTCTCTCATACATATGATTAAGGGAGTCAAATCTGTGTAGACACCTTTTTACTATGTCAGCATTGTCTCCCTTTATCTATTAAAACTGTGATCTCTTAACATATTTTAAAGACAATACTGTCTTAGATCTTTTTTTAGGAAACTTTTTTAGAATCATAAATGGTGAGAACTATTTAAATTAAACTTGAGATTTTAAATATCTATATATATCTTATATGTATTGTTAAAATATGCTAAACTTTATCTTATATTTACAGGCTATTTTTGTTTTAAAGTGTTATTGTTTTATGTTACTATAGTCTGCAAATAGCTTCTGATATAGCTAATGTTATTTGTTGTAAACCCGACTGAAAATAAAGCTTCTTGTATCTTGTATGGCTATAGAGATATTCTAGTGCATATGTTTATCCCTTTCCCTGTTCTATGTTTCTTCCAAATTTCAGTACCTACTGAATATTCATTGTCAACATAGTTATAATGAAATATGGAAAGTGGAACATTGTAACAATTTTAGAAAATAAAGAAACATATCTATCAAATTCTTATATTAAGCTAATAGAGCAGACCCTAATCGGAGGGCTCCTATAGAAGCCGTCTGATCTGGGTCTACTCTGTTTGCAAATGCGTGAAAATGCATTTATATGAGGGAAAGGGTTGCATGGGTAACCTCATATAAAATGGAGAACAGAGACATCCGCACACAGCATAGATTCCCATCAGCCACATCTCATCAGGGCCTGCACTTTATGCAACAAAAGTGTGGTTTTATGCAACATTTGATTTTGGTCAAAACCATGTCCTATGTCCTATAACTCCTTTCTCTTAAAATGCTTTTATGAAATATTCTATTGCAAATTCAACAAATCATACACATACAGTGTTGAACTTCAATATCTCCAACTAGGATAACTCGAACTTCGAGATAACTCGAAGTAAATGTTTGGTCCTTCCAAAATTTATGGCACAGAATACATTTTGTACATGTAGTTCTAAAATCTAGCCCCACATATATCTAGAAACAAATGTGACAGCTTAATGCAGGTCGAAAGTAATGCTGAAAGCTCCTTCAGGGGCTTTTAGCATTAACTTCCACCTGTAGTGAGCTGTGAAATTGTCCAGATTAGAAATATGATGACTTAAATTACTGTAATCTCAAAGTAACTTGGTCCCTTGGTCCCAAATACTACTTTATTATTTAACCCATTTATGCATAGTGTCCTTAAAGAGGGACACAGGCAAACAGTGTAGAACCAGATCAGAGAGCTGTTTGCTTCAAAAAAATATATTCTGAAGATCAAATCAATATAAATTAATTCTTAGGAAAACCACCTCTTCAAAGGATAAATACATTTTGTAAATTAGTTTCATAATAAATGTTTGGTCAAATGAAGCTTCCATGGTTAATCCATTCAATCCATGACATGTAAAGACTGTATATTTTCAAGCATACATGGGTGCTTGGCTATAAAATTACAGGTTTCACAAGAGTTACTTCCAATCTTTTAGGCACATGTATAACTATATGCCTTTATTATGCCATTGTGAAAGGTGACATTATCAATACAGGCTTTGATTTGAGTTATGTATACATGTATCTATTTTTGAAAAATTCTGGTTTACAAACAGCATGAAATATTATGAAAGCATTATGAAATCAATTTCACTTTTGCACATGGTATACCATAAGATACATTCCAAGTGTAGTTTACCTAATAAGGTATATTCACTGCCAGTTAATTCCATATGGAGCTAGATATTTGCTAGAGATTAACATCCCGGTTCAAGGGTTTTTATTGTATAGACAACAACCCTTCAAATGCAGGACATGTAAATAAACTATCATTTGCAAAAAGTGTAGACTCAGATCATAGGGTCTCCATCAGGACCTCTCTGATTAGAAACTGCACAGTTTTTCTTTGAAAATCCTCTAGCAAGTTTATGCCTTTCTTACTGTGTGGACTCTACAATAAATCACTGATGGACTGTTCCACTCTGAAATTTTAGTGTTGAAAGGGCTGAGGCAACTTACTACTCTGTGGAAAAGCTGTCGGCTGTGATGAAGATGATCCAAAATTGCCAAAGTCTGCAAATCCTCCTGAAACAAAAACAAGCAAATTAACCCTTTCCCTGTTGAATATATATGTAAAATATATAAAATGTAAACATCATGAACATTTATTTGGCTGAATTTTTACAATGGCATATGTACACATTTTGGTATTGGTCAAAACTGTAGTCTGATTTATTATCATTTCATATGCAAACAGAACAGACCTTGATTATACGGCTCCTAATTGGCAACATTCACCGCTGGCACAAGTTTTTTATGAATTTGCCACCAGCATGAAAAAACACTGAGCAAGGGTGACAAACTGACACAAATATGCCCTCCTGTGGCAGAACTCTTCTCTAAGAATGTCTGTAAACAAAGGTTCATAACTTCATAAATACTCAAGCAGTATAACTTGTTATCAAACTTCACAAAGGCACTACTTTGGTGAATTATGGACAAAAATTTCTTAAGTAAGAGAGGGGAAAACTTTATAAACAAGCAAGTTCTTATGCATGCACCCAATTGTGTGTGCTAACACCCATCAACCAACACACACACACACAGAGTGAAAAACATAACATTTCCCATATGAAGATGTACATGTAAAACAACACTAGACATTATTGACTTCATTCACATTTTACCAAGCTGAATCTACCAAAGAATTTGACCCAAAACTTTTATTATTAGGTATACCACCCTGTCCAAATGCCATTAATGCAATATCATACTATAATAATATTTGATAAGGTATCTCCCTCTATCATACCATAAAATACCAGCAGAATCATACCAGCAGACACATCTACTACAAGCTCATAGTGGTTTTTTTTAAGAATTCATAGACCGAATCAGAGCAAAAGATAAAGATGCACATGTAGTGATCGGCCTATATAAGGCATCTCCAACAGCCTTGCTGTTGGGTTAACACTGTAGCGACGTGGTTAGAGTGTCGGACTAGTATTCAGGAGTCCGGGGTTCGAATCCCGGTAGAGGCCAGTAACTTTTCATCCCTTAGAATTACTTCATTGGCGACGAGGATAATTCGGTTTGTATGCGGGGATGCTTAGGGTCATGCATGGGTATATGCATTGCTCCTAAAGGTTAAAAGGGAGGGGAGTGTAGTGATCGGCCTATATAAGGCATCTCCAACAGCCTTGCTGTTGGGTTAACCCTTTAGCAACGTGGTTAGAGTTTCGGACTAGTATCCAGGAGTCCGGGGTTCGAATCCCAGTAGAGGCCAGTAACTTTTCATCCCTTAGAATTACTTCACACACTTAAATACTAGAATCTTCATTTCTCCACCAAACCCTATGTTGTGACCACTCTTTAGAATCGTCTCTTCAAGACGATTCTGAAGAGTGCTCACAACATAGGGCTTGATGGAGAAAGAAAGAAGTTGTTCTTGAAATGTTTTAATTTACACATCTTATAAGACTTATCTGAACCTCTGTCAAATCATTTTCAGGCTCACCTTGTGCATGCTGTGCAGGGGCTGAGCTGGCGAAGGGGTCACCTCCCAGATCACCTAGGAGATCCATGGCAGTAGAGCCAGATGACTTGGAGGACTGCAAACTCTGGTTGCCTGGACTCTGTGGAGTGGAACCAATAGGTGGTGGGGTTGCTGACACAGGCTTGGGCTGAAAGTAAAGAACATACATGTACATAAACTTATCATTTACAACCATTCAACTCTTATCTGACTGTAAAAACATAAAGTGTGGCACTAACTTTGTTCAAATTTGGATCTGGTGCAATATTGACTACATCTGGCTGAACAAGCTTTTGAGAAGCTATTGTCCAAGGTGAGTGTCAAACAATTTGAATCCTTATGAGTTATTTGGCATCTCATCTGGATCCAAGCTGTATGCAAATGCGAATAAAGTCCTGATAAATGAGAGATAGGGTTAATGAATGGTCATGTTGTGTTGTTTTTTTGTATGTGTTTTAAAGGAGGCTGCATAATGCAGGAAAGTAATGAAGACATAATTATCCTATATCTATATCATTAACCCATTCACTCTAAAGTTAATTTTAGAACCCTCACAATGGCTTCAAACATTGACTTTTACAGAGGCGTCAAAAGGCACCACTATGAAGAAATGGGTTAAAGTATATTAGATCAAATCAATTCTTGGTTTAATCCTTTAGCTGAGGAATATTCATGCATTAATGCACATTATAAATATTATCTTAACCCTTTATTGAAAATCCATCTATTTTTATTGCCATTGAAAACAGTAGAGAACCTGTAATATATCAGTAAATAAAGCAGACTCTGATTAGATAGTTCCTACAGGAGCCATCTGATTTGGGTCTACCCTGTTCTGCAGATTTAACAAAAGGTGTCTCTATGAAGGGTTTAATAAAGTATTGTTTGTGTTTCACTAACCACGCAAAAAAAAGTATAGGTATTTTAAATCAGTGGGAAGGTTAATGTATGACGAAAGTAATACAGAAACCTCATCTTTACAT
Source organism: Azorinus chamasolen (assembly GCA_963576725.1). Lineage (NCBI taxonomy): Eukaryota > Metazoa > Mollusca > Bivalvia > Cardiida > Solecurtidae > Azorinus > Azorinus chamasolen. The sequence goes on along the minus strand of OY755251.1, from coordinate 22,571,361 downwards.
TAAATTTGTACAACTCATACTTGTTACATCATCCTGCATTAACTCGTTACCTAACTGAGACAGATGCCTTTGCAAAGAGAGTAGACCCAGACGGCTCCTGTAGGAGTTTGTCTGATCAGGGTTTTTTCCTCTGCTTATGGACTTTTATAGATATATCTGACTACATTTTTGGCCAAAATTCATATATCATTATAACTGTTCAGCTAATTACTTATTTACTATTAACCCATTGACGCTTTTTGACCCCTCTGTAAAGGTCACTTTTTTAAACCATTGTGACAAATACAGCATTTTCCCCAAAGGAACAAATGCTCTATTTATCACAATGGTTTAAAAACTACACAATTACCAGTATAATTTGTTCCTTTTTTCTAGTAAATGCTCCTTTTCAGTAGATTATTCAAAGAGGTTGTGTCTAAAAATAGTACATGAGAAAATGGGTTAATTATGCCATTATTTCTTGCATGAATATTCATCAGGTTATTGGTTATTGATTCCTCTGTGAAAATACACTACCTTTTGTCCATACACTGTGTCACATCTCTTATTCAGGTACTGCATTAATTCCGTCGACATGATTAACAGTTTTTACACAAATCAAGAGAATGTCACAATATGCAGTCAAACAATCAAAATCAGATAACAGAATCCAAAGTTCCCTACTTTTCAGATCTTTTTGGCAAAACAAGTGAATAAGGATGTAAAACTGTATCCAAGGACGTAAAACTATCCAACGTGAATCAGTCTAACACTAAACATTCATACAATTATCATATGGTAGATAAGTTTTTTACATGTATATTATCTATCTGAGTGTAAATCAGTTTATATATACTTGTTCATGTATACATAACTCTGTCACAACTTCTGTTCTTTTTCTTCACAATACTGTTTTGAATCTGATCATAAAACTTTTACTGCAATTCAAATAAATACAAAAAAAAATCCTAAACATAATTTCCTTCAATTCAACTGATCAAACCTAATACTATTGTCTTTCTTATTGAACACAATCTTCATTCATAGGCAATTAACTTTCACTGTTTCAACCTCTATGCATAAATAAATTGTGGACTATAGTTTAAATTGTTTAAATACTAACTATATGATCAGGGTCATTATCTCATGAATTACCACTGCAGTGATAACCCCAGCCACTCGTGCCTGGCTCATCACTAGATAAGCCTTTAGTTAGCTACAAGCACTTTTGTAATGACTAACTTTGAAAAGGTTTGGATCCAGATGAAATGCCAAGTAACTCTGTGACTCATCAAGATCCAAACTGTTTGAAACTCAAGTTGACAAAAAAAAGACAACATTACACATGTTCATAATCATAATTAGGACATGTTTTGAGTGGTCAAATATTTACTCAGCAAGCTAATGGTTGATACTGGCTCATTGTTCGTGCATCTACTGTAAATATCCCAGTTTCATTGTCACAAATGAACCCTTTCCCTGTTGAATATTCATGTATAATGAAATAATAACATCAACAATGGTTTCAACTGAATTTTTATAAATACATACACAGGATTTTCTGGTTTGGCAGATACTGTACACTGTACAGTCAGATCTACTATAATTTCTAAATTCATAAGCAAACACAGCAGACCCTAATCAGGCAGCTCCTATAGGAGACGTCTGATCTGGGTCTACTCTGTTTACAAAGGCGTGAAAAAGCATTTACAAGAAGTACCTGGTTAACACTTACTCCCATGAGAAAATATAATCTAAAAGTTGGACATTGTGGAATTATGTCTACTTTGGGATTCGATCTAGCTTATGAAAAATTACCGCCACATTGTCAAATAGTTTTGATCCTGATGAGATGTGGAGTAACTTGGCATCTCATCTGGATCCAAGCTACGTGTCAATGCAAGTCATGTCAGGAACATTGAGTTACTAAAGACTCTAGACTGCCTAACATATAAATGAAAGTCTTATATATTGCACATGTACTTTCCGTGTTGAATATTCATGTAAGAAATAATGATATCATGTATATTTATTAGCTGAATTTTTATGATGGCATAATTATGTGCACTAATCTTTTGATATTTTGGTATTGGTAGAAACAGTAGAATCATATTTATATAATTGCATAGCAGACCCCGATCAGACAACTCCTGCAGAAGCCACCTGATCTTGGTCTTCTCTGTTTGCAAAGGTGTGAAAAAACGTATATGTGAGGGAAAGGGTTAACCCTTGTTGAACAAGAGCTGCCTGCGGACAGCGCGCTTCACTTTCATTAGTGCTGGATAGTGTAGTGGAAGTCTAAACTGGAAAGGGGAGATAACTATAACAAAATTACTTTAAGGGTTACCTGCCCTTGTGAAATGGGTCCCCCTTGTAATAGCTAACATGCATACCAAATTTGAACCAAATATCTTGGACAGTTTCTAAGACATGGACCTTAACATAAAACTTAACCAACAATTTAAGGTCCATAAAACTTAACCAACAATGAAAATTCTAAGTCGAAAAAGGGGCATAACTATGGCAAAATTAATTCTAGGTTTACTTACCCTTGTGAAATGGGTTACCCTTGTGGTATTTAATATGCATACCAAATGTGAACCTAATATCTTTGATGGTTTCTGAGAAATGGACCTTAACAAAAAGGTTAATCAACGGCAATGCCAACGAGAGGGTCATGACAATACCTCCACTTTTTGAAAAAGTGGAGCTAAAAAACTATTGGCAGAATTTTGTATACTGGTATAATTTATGTACATCACAGATTTGGTTTTTGTAAAAATTGCTCCTGATTGGAGATTTGTAAAATCTTTAATAATTTCATTAGCAAACAGAGCAGACCTAAAGGTGATGTCTGATCTGGATCTAGTAATCTGATCTAGCAATCCATAAATTAATCTGTACATATGCCATTATAAAAGTTCAGCTTATAAATATTCAAAATGTCATTATTTCTTAATGACTATTGAACAGGGAAAGGGTTAAGTGGCCACTTTAGATGTCTTAATGTATTTCATTATTTTTTTTCCTTGGAAAAACAGACAAGCTTAAACTGATACAACTATTGTCATGACCGTAACACCCAGTGTCGATATATACTGTGAGTCAGAGTGACAGGCTGCTGCTTGCATCAGCGCATTATACATATACAAGTATACTGGGCTTGCTAACTTTTCAAATGCTGATTTTTCATAGTGGACCAACTCATCCTTGTTTACATTCAAGAACAAGTACAGTAAAACCCTGCTAATGCGACCACCTAAAAGAGGTATAATTTTAGGTGCTTGGTGCAGGTGGTAGCTTGATGCAGAGCAAAAGTAATGCAGAAAGCTCCTAGAGGAGCTTTCTGCATTACTTTTGTCCTGCATTAAGCAACCATCTGCTTATAAAGACACCCATGTTTATTTATTAAATGGTCGCATTAGAGGGGTTCTACTGTACATGTACAAACAGTTTGATTACTCCTTTCCGTATTGAAAATTCATGCAAGAAATGATGACATCATGAATATTAATCAGCTGATTTTGTATAATGGCATAGTCTACATTGCACACATGACTTTTTGGTATTGAAAACAAGAGGGCCATTGGCCCTATATCGCTCACCTGAGTTACAGTAATACATGTATATTGACATGTTAATTTTTCAGTGGACAACATTTCTAGCAGATGAAATAAGCTTAGTGCACTGCTTTCACCCTTTAACTGCTGAATAAACTTGAACTGAATTCAGAACTAATACCAAGTGACTGGTTGACCAAGACCTAAACTGTTTACAACTTGTGCCATTTTTGCCTTAGCTCAAAATGCCTAAAACTGGTCTTTGAGAAATTCAAATGACTTCAATAAAGCTATGCAATTATACCTTGACCCAGGTATATAGGCAAATAGAGTGCTAGGCAGTACATAATGCCAGTTTTTGTGTGAAATGACCAATAAGAATATCTTTAAAAATCGTTTAACCCTTTCCCTCATATAAAGCTGTTTTTATGCATTAGCAAACAGAGTAGACTCAGATCAGACGACTCCTACGGAAGCTGTCTGATCTGGGTCTTCTCTGTTTCTTTTGACACAATATAGATCGGATTCTACAGTTTTTGTCAAAGCAAAAACTTCTCTTCAGAGAAATAATGTGTTTTACACATTAAAAATAAGAGTAGACTAGATCAGACGGCTGCTATAGAAGCTGTCTGATCAGGGTCTGCTCTTTTTACATTTGACAAGATATAGATTTGATTTTACAGTTTTTTTCAAAGCTAAAACTTCTATTTATGGCAATAAATTTTTTTTAAGCATTAGCAAACAAGAGTGGTCCCAGATCAATTTTTGTCAAAGCAAACAGGTTAAGGGTTAATAGGTGTTTAGAAATAATTCTAGCTCTAGGTGTGAATATCTGAAGATAATTCAATTAAACGGGTCATTAGTATTTTTAACAATTGAAATTGAGAAGAGTTACCTCTACTGTTATAATGAAGTTATATTTACTTAGTTATTTCATTAATATCATACAAGATTCAGACATTTTAGAACTTTTTAATGTGTTGTCATCAAATTTTATGAAAAAGTAATATTTAAGATGCTTTTTGGGGCAGCAGACTTAATCCACAGTAGTAAGTTTAACCTATCATTGTTAAGGGGGGGGGGGGGGGGGGGGGGGGGGGGGGGGCAAATGCATTATCATGTTTTCTTAAGAATTACCATGACTTATATCAGTTGGGCCATTTCATAATCATGTTTTCACAGTTTTCTTAAACATTACCATGACTTACATCAGTTGGGTTTGGACCCAGATCAAAAGTCTAGATGGTGATCATTTTCCTTGATTGCCTGAATTGTTACTTTCCTATATCTCTCACATCTAATTTGAGAGACATTGGAAGACACCATTTAACATCACTCACATTACACACTGGGGTTAATGGGTCAAAATGCCTTTAATGTTTCGTCTGCAACAAAAAGTTATTGTCATCTGCTTCAATTCTTAAAATAAACTTACTTTCATTTTTTTGCAAAAATATGGTTAAGATGACAAACAGTTTGGATCCTGATGAGACGCCGCAGTATGCGGCCTCTCATCTGGATCCAAACTGTTTGCATAGGTAATCACAGTTTCACCACTAGCATGCAAAGAGTTAAGAGTCAGCATTGACCTGGAGAGATTTTACTGCCAAGCAGCTGTAACTTTGACCTGCTGCTGGTCTGCAGATCTGGAGTTGTTTATTTAACCCTTAATTTCTCTCATGTAAACTTGTTTTCATGCATCTGCAAACAGAGTAGACCCAGATAAGGTGGCTCCTATAGGATCAAGGTCTGTTATTTGCTAATGGAATTTGATAGATGTTTCTATGCCTTCTAAAACAGCTACACTGATTCACCTTCAACATTTTATTATAAATAGTTATAAATAGAATGATACTAGCAATCCAATGCAGTTATCTCCCTTTGTCCCTTATGGCTATGCTGATGGGACAAGGGAAATAACTGTGAGGAAATTACCTTTTAAGTGTTACAGATTCTGATGTTAAGTAGCATAAAACCCCAGGGTGAGACCATTTATGGCCCAGGGGTCATTATTTGAACACACCTTGTAGTGGTATATTAGGTGATGCTTCATACCAAATATCTTAGCTCTAGATTATGTGGTTTCAGACAAAAAGATTTTTAAAGGTTTCCCTATATAAGTCTATGTAAAAACTACAAGCCCCAGGGCAGGGCCATTTTTGGCCCGGGGGTCATCATTTTAACAAACTTGGTAAAGGACCATTAGATGATGCTATATACCAAATATCAAAGCTCTAGAAATTGTGGTTTCAGAGAAGAAGATTTTTAAAGATTTAAAAAAAAAACCTGTAAAAGTAGTGGGGCGGGGCCATTCTTTGCCCGGGGGTCATGATTTTAACAAAACTGATAGAGGACATCCTAAGGTACATTTCTGTGAAATTTGGTTGAAATCCTCCCAGTGGTTTAGGAGAAGAAGTCATTTGAAATAAAAGTGAACGGACAGACGGACGGACAGACGGACAGACGGACAGACGGACAGACGGACAGACGGACAGACGGACAGACGGACGACGGACGACAGGCGGTCACAATAGCTCACCTTGAGCCTTTGGCTCAGGTGAGCTAAAAAACGATAGTGTCAGATCTATTAAGCTTTAATAAGAAAACAAAATACATCTAGTCCCTGATCAAATGGCTCCTACAAGAGCTATCTGATCTGGGTCTACTCTGTTTGCGATGGCGGGAAAAGGTGTTTATATGAAGGAAAGGGTTAACCTTTCACCTGATGGTACATTCCATTTATTATGAATATTGAATATATGAATATATTATTATTATTTTCTTACACTGTTACATTATCCCTTTCCTTCATATAAATGCCTTTTCACGCATTTGCAGAGAAGACCCAGATCAGATGGCAACTATAGATCTGGGTCTGCCATGTTTGCTAACAGAATTTAACCCATTCCTGCATAGGCTATTTTTGGATCGAACCTCTTTGATTAAATCTACCAAAAAGGAGCATTTACAAAAGAAAAGGAACTTTTCAAAATTGTGTAGTTTTGAAACCACTGTGATAAATAGAGCATTTGCTCCTATGGAGCAAATGCTCTATTTATCACAATGGTTTCACAAAATGACTTTTACAGAGGCGTCAAAAGGCGTCAATATGTGGGAATGGGTTAATAGATCTGTTTCTTTAGTTTCTTAAATGGCTACAATGTTCCAACTTCCGTATTTCATTATAACTATTCTGTCTGAAATTCAGACTGAATAGTCAGTAGGTATTAGAATTTGAACTAAATATAGAACAGGGAAAGGGTTAAGCAAGGGAATACAATGCTATGACAAAATTTTAATTGAATAGAATCAAATCTCAGATATTCTATAAGCTAACAAAGCAGAACCTGATCTGGATATACTCTGCTTGCACAGAATCAGAGATGTCTCTATCTGGCCAAGGGTTAAACCTTATATTTGTTGAAGAGAATGTAAAATGGCAAACACTATACAGAACTTATTAGAAGGTTCCTATCAGACAATAATAGCCCAGAGAATTAGACAATACTTAGACAATACTAGCCCAGAGAAGTAGACAATACAAGCCCAGAGAAGTAGACAATACAAGCCCAGAGAAGTAGACAATACAAGCCCAGAGAAGTAGACAATACAAGCCCTGAGAAGTAGACAATACTAGCCCAGAGAAGTAGACAATACTAGCCCAGAGAAGTAGACATTACTTAGACAATACTAGCCCAGAGAAGTAGACTATACTAGCTCAGACAAGTAGACAATACTAGCCCAGAGAAGTAGACAATACTAGTCCAGAGAAGTAGACAATACAAGCCCAGAGAAGTAGACAATACTAGCCCAGAGAAGTAGACAATACTAGCCCAGAGAAGTAGACAATACTTAGACAATACTAGCCCAGAGAAGTAGACAATACTAGCCCAGAGATGTAGACAATAATAGCCCAGAGATGTAGACAATACTAGCCCAGAGAAGTAGACAATACTAGCTCAGACAAGTAGACAATACTAGCCCAGAGAAGTAGACAATACTAGCCCAGAGATGTAGACAATACTAGCCCAGAGATGTAGACAATACTAGCCCAGAGAAGTAGACAATACTAGCTCAGAGATGTAGACAATACAAGCCCAGAGAAGTAGACAATACTAGCCCAGAGATGTAGACAATACTAGCTCAGACAAGTAGACAATACTAGCCCAGAGAAGTAGACAATACAAGCCCAGAGAAGTAGACAATACTAGCCCAGAGAAGTAGACAATACTAGCTCAGAGAAGTAGACAATACTAGCCCAGAGAAGTAGACAATACTAGCCCAGAGATGTAGACAATACTAGCCCAAAGATGTAGACAATACAAGCCCAGAGAAGTAGACAATACTAGCCCAGAGAAGTAGACAATACTAGCTCAGAGAAGTAGACAATACTAGCCCAGAGATGTAGACAATACTAGCCCAGAGAAGTAGACAATACTAGCCCAGAGATGTAGACAATACTAGCCCAGAGATGTAGACAATACTAGCCCAAAGATGTAGACAATACTAGCCCAGAGAAGTAGACAATACTAGCTCAGAGAAGTAGACAATACTAGCTCAGAGAAGTAGACAATACTAGCCCAGAGATGTAGACAATACTAGCCCAGAGATGTAGACAATACTAGCTCAGAGAAGTAGACAATATGAGTATTAACCCTTTGCATGTAGGACACACATGCACTGTCATTTGCAATGTACACCCAGATCAGACGGCTCTTAGAAGAGTCCTCCGATCAGGGTCTGAACAGTTTGTGTTTCAAAATCTTTTGGTAAGCTTAAGCCTTTCATACCGAGTGCACTATACAGTTAACCTTTCCTCCATAAATACGCCTTTCTACGCCTCTGTAAAAGTCACTTTTTGAAACTATTGTGGTAAATAGAGCATTTGCTCCATATCCTTTTCTCTAATAAATGCCCCTTTTTGGTAGAAATATTCAAAGAGGTAGGATCTAAAAATAGCCTATGAGGGAATGGGTTAAACACTGGTGGGCTGTCCCACAGTAAAAGTACTAGTCCAGTGTTAACCTTTACTCATTGAAATTAACATACTGAATATTAATTAGATTAACAGTTGTAGAAGCACATGGACACAGGATATTTTGGCCATGGCAGAATATAATTTCATAAGCAAACAGAGCAGACCCTGATCAGACAGCTTATAAAGGATCATTATATGATAACATTTGTCTACAAAACATAATCTAGATATGAGATACCCTAGCTAATCACCCATAGTATTTGGACAGATAATTCTATGCATATAGTGTAGACCCAGAGGGAGCAGTTTGAACAGGGTCAACATTATACATGTATAGTACTATGTCAGTTTAATTTAAATTTATTAAAATGGTGCAAAATAGACTTACCGTACTCAGCTTTATAAGCCCCTGGTGCAGGGCCATTGGGTGTCTTTATAGGTTAATTAGCGTAATAATGGAAAACAGTAAATATTGGACTTGGAACATGTAGGTGAAGAATATTGAAGGTGAAATATTTTTGGGTAGGCAGAGCTTGGAGGTCACATCGGACGGGTCTGGTTGATTTTTGGGTGTAAATGAATGGTAGAGTATTATCATACAATGTACATGTATAATATATTTTTTTCGGTGTGTATATCTGTATGTGCGAGGTGTAATTTAAAGGAATACCTCTTTGACTTCAGGTGCTTTTGTACCGACATCAGAAAATAGTTCCTGATGAATATTCATATTTGTGGGCGTGTCATCAGCGAATGAGGCAACTGATACTGATGCAACTGAACCCACCTCGCTGGAGAACGGATTGTTATCAATATTCACATTTGCATCGGGTTCATCTGCGAATGACATTATGCCTGGCCCTTCGTCCTCCTATCATTGGCAAATTCAAACTAATGTTATCAAATAACCCGTCCTCTTATCATTGGCAAAATCAAACTAATGTTATCAAATAACCAGTCCTCCTTAGACCTATCATTGGCAAAATCAAACTAATGTTTTCAAATAACCCTATTGACTAAATCAAACTAATGTTTTCAAATAACCCTATTGACTATGTTTGCTTATTATACATGTTACAGATCTGATTCTCTACTGTCATGGCAATACATGTAATTTGTTTTTAATACCAGAATTCAATAACTTAATATTCAATCACAATTGGCGGAACCTTGCAGGAACATTCATAAAGTAAAGGGTTAAAGGACATCAGTCACAAATGGTTTAACCTGTTAATCATGACACAGCCGTTATTTCACAACAGTCTGGATCTAGATCAAAGGTCATGTTTGTTTAACTCGATCAGTCTCTCATTAGGGCGCTCAACTAAAAATCAACAAAGAAGATGAGAGGATCAGATATTTAACTATGAAATGGTGAACAGTAGGTAAGATAAAGATTAATCCATTACTCCATGAATATTCATGTAGGAAATGACATCATGAATATTAATTAGGTTAATTGTTATAATAGCCTGTTGACACAGGAATTTTTGGCCAAGGCAGAAACTGTAGAATCATATCTGTATTAAATCATAAGCAAATAGAGCAGACCCTGATCAGGCGCCTCCTTCAGGAGCAGTCTGATCTGGGTCCATTCTATTTGCAAAGGTGTATTTATGGAGTGAAGGGTTAAAGTCATGAGACAGTCAACATAGTAATTGTGTTTGTAACCCTCTACACCATGAATATTCATGTAAGAAATAATGGTATCATAATCATGTATCACTTTCAGGTTCATTCAAAGATTTGATTACAGCAGGTTCACAGTAAAATTACAATTGATGTCAATGATTTTACGCACGAAGTTAATGAGTAATATTACAATGATGTCAACGAGTTTACGCACTAAGTTAATTGAGGTTAATTATTTCAGCAATTTAAGACAATCATCAGCCAACAATAAACATGACCAATTTTTATCAGCACAGTTTAACTATTTACCTGATGAATATTCACGTAAGAAATAATGACATCACGGAAACAAGTTATTTTCGTCATGGCAGAAACTACTGAATCAGATTGATACAATCATGTATAATGTCATAAATAAACAGAGCAGACCCTGATCAGATAGCTCCTACAGGAACCATCTGATTTCGGTTTTCTGTGTTTGCAAAGGAGTGAAAAGGCTTCTTTATCAGGTAAAGGGTTTAAGCTTTATGATGCCTATATGTGGTTACTATAATATTCTTAAACAGTTTCTAGGCAACCAATTAAAAGCAACCTGAGAGCGAGTTTGTGAGAAAATTCTAATGACATGTCAATGAACCAATCTGCATGTTTGTTAATTTGTTATTTTTACTAGGGCCATAATAAGTGAAACCAGTATAGCTATCAGCTGATCTAAACATATCGAATACATGTAGTACAGTACATAACCAAATCTGAACTGATCAAAGGTTATGTTTATCAATGTCGACTGGTACTGACAGCCAAGGGAGGATACAATAGCACTTAACTGCCGATACTGCAAGTGTTACACTGGTTGTACCCTAAGTGTAATACAGAGTAACAATCTGTACAAGTATGTGACGGTGAATGACTTCATCAGTTTAACCCTTTCCCTGTTCTATGTTTATTGCAAATTTCAATACCTACTGAATATTCATGGACAAAATAGTTATATTGAAATATGGAAGAGTGTAGCCATTTTAGAAAGTAAAGAAACAAACCTTTCAAATTCCATTAGCAAACAGAGCAGACCCTGATCAGAGGAGCCATCTGATCTGGGTCTACTCTGTTTGCAAATGCGTGAAATCACGTTTATATGAGGGAAAGGGTTTAGAAAACTCAATTCTTAAATTCAAATGGTCTATCATTGTTTCAGTATGAAACAATAGAATTTGCTAGGGTTTACTTTACTAAAGGATTTTGAATAACCAACAATGTAGACCCTGATTTGAGATCAGATCTAGGACTCTAATATTTGTAAATGACAGCTGTCTCATCTCCTACAGTAAAAGACTTAATCCCCAGCAATTACAGTCTGCTTATTACACAATTCTATCATGGGACAGTGAAAGTTAATTAACCCTTTGAAGGAGGGACACCACTTAAGACGGTAGCTACCATGTAGACCCCGATCAAAGTCTGTGCTCGTTGTCATCACAAATCCTTAAGCAAATCAAATCCCTTCATATTAAACAGTCTTGACTAATGAGCCGCTACCTGACAGAAATGCTTTTAATGCAGACCCAGTGGAACATTATAGACATTTTAGAAAGTAAAGAAACAGATCTTTCAAATTCCATTAGCAAACAGCTGCAAAGCAGACCCTGATCAGATGGCACCTATAGGAGCCATTTGATCTGGTTCTACTCTGTTTGCAAATGCAGGAAAATGTGTTTATATGAAGGAAAGGGATAAATAATCATGAGGTAAAGGGTTAAACAACAATAACCTCTCCACTTTTCTCATTTAGTAAACCACAAATTAAGACAAACAACCCGAACTTTTCACCGAAATATTTGACCTATTAAATGTCAGACAAGATCCTCATTTTAATTAGATAGTGGTGGCTATACTGGAGGTCAATTATACTTAACCCTTTCAACACTATTGACCAAGTTATGATGTAAACAATTTGGACCCAGATGAAACAGTCATTCAGTATCTCATCTGATTCTATACTGTTTAACACTCAGACACTGTTTTGTTTACAGAAATAGGAAAATATACTTTCAGAACTGTGGCAGATGTCAGTTTTTGCTAACCAAAGTTACATAGAGATTCAAGGGGTTGACCAAACTTAACCCTTTCCTTCATATAAATGCATTGTCACGCATTTGCAAACAGAGCAGACCCAGATCATTGTCAACTCTGTCTGCTTTCGACATGATAAAAATCTGAAAGCAACAAACATTACCTTGAAAATTTTACATTATAAAAATTCAGCTAATCAATATTTATGATGTCACTATTTTGTATATGAATACTGAACAGGGAAATGTTAATGCAAGTAAACAAATAACAGAGGAACAAATAAGTTTAATAGGCTAACCCATTCCCTCATAGGCTATTTTAGACTCAATCTCTTTGAATAATCTACCTTAAAGGAGCATTTACTATAGAAAAGGAAAATGTTGGATAGTTTTGAAACCATTGTGATAAATAGAGCATTTGCTCCATAGTGGAGTAAATGCTCTATTTATCACAATGATTTCAAGAAGTTACTATTACAGAGGCGTAGAAAGGCGTATTTATGGAGGAAATGGGTAATTGAGTATAACTCCCCTCTTTTCAAAGTAATTGAGTAGCTAAGAAAACAAATTGAGTATTAAAACTTGTGCATTCTCCACCATCATGTACAATTTGAGAACATTGGAGACTAGTACATGTATAATGGCAAATGATCATAATGCAAATTTAGCCTTGTGATTACTGTTATACAAAATGTGTAAAAGAGCAAAATAGTCACAGGCATAGATTATTCAGTTTGGAATGGACATAAGATAATGTAACCAACATTTTATGGCTTAAATGCAATAAATGGTAATAGTTCTGTTCAGCTTTTGGTCAGATTTGCCCAAAACATTATGGCACTTCAAATGCACATGTTCTCTTTTATGCAAATATTACATATTCAATTGGGTATTCCACATTTTCATTGAGTTTTGTTACTCACTGACTTCAAATTAAATAAGTATTTAGCAAATTTCTATTGAGTAATCACAAGTATGCAGCTTATCTGTTCCTCTGAATCCCTTTTTTTAAGCATTTGCCAACAGAGTAGACCCAGATCAGACTGCTCCTGTAGTAGAGCTCTATCTGACCATGGTCTGCTCTAATTGCTTATGAAATATAATAGATCTTACTCTACATTATCTACAAATACTAAATATTCATGTGTACATTGTATGTATGCTATTATAAAAATTCAGCAAATAAATATTCTTGGTGTTATGATTTCTAACATGAATATACAACAGGAAAAGGGCTAAGGGCAGCCTTACGTTTCTAAAACATTTATAAAAAACAGACCTTGTTGAATTTGTTGTACTTTCCTTTTTTATTATGGTGAAAAACTTTTGTCAAGTGATATAACAAGGGTTACACCGTCACCATTCTATATCAGACTGACCTCTCATGTCAATAATAATTATATCTTAACCATTTGAAAGCTAAAGCAATACAGTAACGTTTACAAACACGCTGGACTCAGATTAACCCTTTGAACAATGTCTGAGTTTTTCTCTTTTCATGTGCTTATAAATCAACATTGCCCTGTCAGGCTGTCACAATGAAAGTCATTATTGTATTCACTGCTTATGTGTTTAATAACAATATTATCATCTTTCAAGTGCTTCATGCAAAACTATAGTAACTACAGTCTTTAGACTCATTCATGAATACCTTTGCACAATGTTTAGATCATGATGAACTTGGCATTTCATCTGGATACATGTTTTTTTCATGTCTTTGATATTTTGATTATATGTCAGAATTGATACTCCGATCATTTAATGACAATTTTTAATGGAAATCTTATTTAACCTTTTCCCTGTGGAATATTCAAGAAATAATGACATTATGAATATTCATTAGCTGAACAGGATGTTTTGGTATTAACAGAGTCAGATCTATTATAAGTTCATAAGCAAACAGAGCAGATCCTGATCAGACAGCTTCTATGAGACTGTCGGATCTGTGTCTTCTCTGTTTGCACAGGCATAAATAGAGTATTTATATAACGGAAAGGGTTATGATCAGTTCCTATACACAAAATTGATTTACAATGTGTGTGCTATTTCTCTGTTGCTTTGTAGTCATTTTATATGTTGTTAGTACACCGCTGCACCCTTGTCTTCTTATTGTCTTCCCATTTAACCTTGTCCATGTTCTTCCAAAATTTCAATACTTATTGAATATTCATGGACAAAACAGTGAAGGTGGAACATTGTAGCCATTTTAGAAACTAAAGAAACAGTTTTTTCAACTTCAATTAGTAAACAGTGCAGACCCTGATCAGACCCTCCTCTAGGAGCCATCTGATCCAAAACTGCATGATTTTAAAGAAATTTTCAATTGGGAAGGGGCCTTTTACAGGCCTTTATTATAGAAGGTGAAAAACCCCTGTGATCTGGCCCTTCTGGGTCTACTTTGTTTGCAAATTAATTGAAATTAACGTTTATATGAAGGAAAGGGTTAAACTCATTTAAACCTTTACTCCATCAATTCATCTTTCTACGTCTTTGCGAACAGAGTAGACCAAGATCAGACAGCTCCTATAGGAATTTTCTGATCTGGGTCTATTCTGTTTGCTTATGATATAAAATAGATATGATTCTATTATTTCTTACATGAATATTTATGGAGTAAAAGGTTAACACCTTACCCGACAGAGACAAGTTTTCATGCTTTTGCAAACACAACAGAACAAGATCAGATGGCTCCAGTAGGAGCTATATGATCTGTGATCAGGGTCTACGCTGTTTGTTTATGGAAGTATATAGATCTTAAATCAAAGCAAAAATATTTCCATTAAATGTTACTTTATAAAGTTTATATATATTTATTAGGAAAAGGGTTCAATGTAAAAGTAGAGACATCATACCGCTAATAACCCTTTCCTTCATATAAACCTGTTTTTCACACATTTGCACACAGAGTAGACTCAGATCAGATGGCTCTTATAGGAGTTAGCTAATGGAACTAGAAAACTGACTCAAGTCATACCAGAGAGGGCCCTGTAATCAAGGGCAGATAACTCTAGACATAGTGATCTGATTCAACCCAAAATCTATAGGCGTCTTCCTCTGATGATACTAAGCATATGAAACCAATTACGTCACATCAAAAGTCTTGATGGACGGGTAGACGGACAGAAAATGCAGGGTCCTAATTAAATAGATATTTACTTTCTAAAATGGCTACAATGTTCCACCTTCCATATTTCATTATAATTATTATGTCCATGAATATTAAGTAGGTATTGAAATTTGGACTAAACAGAGAACAGGGAAATGGTTAAGGCATGCATTGAATTCAAAATTGTCACTGTATCACCTTAATATCTAACTAGACACATTGAGATTCTAACAAATTCTCAGTCAAAATTTACCTGGCCAACTTGTAACTTTGGGGCATTCTCCCCAAGTAAAGATTTCAAAGGCTTGGTGCCTGGTGTTTTTGATATTGCTGACTCGTTCATCCTTTTGGCTTCTTCCTTCATTGCCTCTGTGGGAGCGACGTAAAACCGCTTCCGCTCATACTTATGTGCCATAAAATCTTTCACCTTTGTCTCATCTCTTGATTCTGATTGGTTACCAAGTCTATTGTCATAGAGACCAAGCCAAACTTTCCTGCAGAACTGGAAAAAACGAAAGTATACGATGATTAAAATTTTCACCTGACTACCAGTAATCTTGTTAACCCTTCACCTGAAAAACCATTGCAGACGAAAATCAGATGACTCCTGTAAGAGCCATCTGATCGGTATCTGCTCTGTTTGCTTATCTGATAATATTGATCAGATTGTGCCCCCTTCCCCGACCATATTGTTTTTGGTAGAATTTGTCTGTCCGTTGGTTTGTTTGTTCCCAACTTTAACGCTGGCGATAATTCTGTAGCCATTGCACATACATACTTCAAACTTGGCAAGCATGTACAACTTATGGAGGCAAACATTCTTCGGGTTGACTTGTTACGGTCAAGGTCATGCATCAAGATCAAAAGTTAAATCAGTGGGCATAGTGTTTCACAAACACATCTTGTTACAACCTATCATTGATAGAAATGCCTTCTGATGTCTTTACAATTAGAGCCAACAGTTTGCAAACAGAGATGACCCTGATCAGTAGGCTAATGTAGTTTATGGAATTATATTAATCTGATTCTACAGTTTCTGTTCATATCCAATGAAAAAATATAATTTTATAAAATTCAAGATAACATTATTTCTTGCAAGTATATTCATCAGGTAAATGGTTAAAAATATAATCAGTGTCACAGTTTGAATCCTATTCAGATTACTAGGCATCTCATCTGCATTTATGAAAACTATTTGCAAATCATCTGATGTATGCTTAAGTCTTTAACCCATTCCCTCACAGGCTATTTTTAGACCCAACTTCTTTGAATAAATCTACCAAAAAGGAGCATTTACTAGAGAAAAGGAAAATGTAACAATTGTGTAATATTGAAACCATTGTGATAAATGGGAGCAAATGCTCTATTTATCACAATGGATTCAAGAAATGACTATCAGAGGCATAGAAAGGCGTATTCAAGGAAGAAAGGGTTAAGATGCACAGTCACGCCTTTGGAAACAGAGTAGACCCAGATTAGGCAACTTCTGTAGGAGTCGTCTAATCAGGGTTTGCTCAGATTACTTGTAGTTATGAATTTAACCCTTTACTCCATGAATATTCATGCAAGAAATAATAACATCAAACATTCATGAATATTAATTGTATTAATTCTTATAGTAGCCACACGCTTTTGGCCATGATAGAAACTATACACTCTATATACATTGTATACTTAATATCATTTCCAAACGGAGCAGACCCTGATCAGATAGTTCCTACAAGAGCCATCTGATCTGGGTCTACTCTGTTTCCAAAGGTGTAGAAAGGAAGCATTTTATGGAGAAAATGGTTAAAGCAATCTGACTCTACTAGATCCAGATCAGATGGCTGCTTTAGCAGTCTTCTGATCAGGGTACATACATGTACATGTATGCTCTTTGCTTATGAAATAATATAGATATGACAGTTTCTGCAGTGGCCAAAATGTCCTATGTTCATATGCCATTATAAAAATAATCATGATCTATTATAATTTTATAAGCAAACAGAGCAGACCCTGATCAGACAAATCCAACAGAAGCTGATCTGGGTCTACTCTGTTTGCAATGGGGTGAAAAGGCGTTTATATCAGGCATAGGATTAAGTCAATATCCATAATGGATCAAGTCTTGCAACATCCATCAAGTAAAGGACTATATCAAAAGCTTACTTCATTTCCATGACATTTGACGAAATCCATTTCTTCAGGTGTAAAACTGGCCATAGATATAGACTTCACTCTGTGTGGGGGATTTAAACCTCGCCTGAAATATACAGAAACAAACTTGTGTATATATGTGTATAAGTGGTTGAATCACCTGAGCACAGGTCACTCTTTTCATACCAAATTTATTAACACTTTCCCCCATAGAAACGTGTTTTCACGCATTTGCAAACAGAGTAGACCCAGATCAGACGGCTCCTAGAGGAGCCGTCTGATCAGGGTCTGCTCTGTTTGCTTATGGAATTTGATAGATCTGTGTCTTTACTTTCTAAAAGAGCTACAATGTACCACCTTCCATGTTTGATTATAACTGTTTGTACATGAATATTCAATGGGTATTAAATTTTGGACTAAACATAGAACAAGGAAAGGGTTAATATACCATCCCCAGGGCTGCAGGTAAGAGGGATATTGATCTACTCAACCCTTTACTACATAAAAACACCTTTGCAAAGAAAGTAGACCCAGATCAAACAGCTCCTACAGGAGCTATCTCATCAGGTTCTTCTCTGTATGCTTATCAAATTATATAGATCAGATTCTACAGTTTCTGCCAAGGCAGAACATATCTGTGTTTATGTGCCATTATAAAAAAAAACCTATTTAATATTCATGATGTCATTATTTCTTACAAGATTTTTTATCAATATTCATGGAGAAACGGGTTAAATGTCTTAAAATCTCAGACACACCTCATCTTGTTCCTACTCATTTGATTCACCATGGATGGGATGGTTCTGACAATTTAGTACCAACTAGATAGAAGTCAGCAGAGACATACAGAAATCATTCTACACAGATTTCTCAAATACTTCTCTTACGCACATTTATGGATTTAATTCATTCTTATGACTAAGTCACAATGAAAGTAATGTATTATACTATTTTAGCCCTTTACTCCATGAATATTTATACAAAAAATATAATTCATGAATACTTCTATAAGAAATAATGGTATCAATCATGAATATTGCATATCTGAATTTTTATGGCATATGTACACACTGCACAGGCATTTTTAGCCATTTGCAAACACTGCAGAATCAAATTTATACATTCCATAAGCAATCAGACGGCTCCTACATGTACAAGAGCAGTCTGATTTGGGTCTACTCTGTTTGCAAATTGTTAAAAGGTGTACAGTAGAAAAGGTCTTAAGCGACCATCAAAAAGAGATCTAATTATGGGTCTGTAAGGCAGGTGGTAGCTTAATACAGGTCTTATAGGAGCTTTCTGCATTACCTTTGCCTAGTATTAAGCAACCACCTGCTATTTAAGATTACTGTGTCCAATTAATATAAGGTCACTTAAGACAGGTTCTACTGTATATATGGAGTGAACAGTTAAAAGTAAAAACCTTTATGTGCATCTTGCACATGATAGTGATTGTTCATCTGTAAAAGTTTGAAAAAAATCTGATCAAAGCTGTAGACAAAGCAAGACATGAAATCTTCTGGACAGACGTACAGATGGACAGACATATAAATGGACAAGTGCGACACTATAAGCCCAACACCTGCATGCAATGTGGAATTATAACAAAGAACCAACCCCATTTTTTTTCCAAATATTACTATCATTGTAGACAAAAAAGACAAAACTTAGAAATAATGTTCAACAATCCTGATCAAAGGGGTCTCACAGAATCCATAGATATGTCTACACTGTTTGCAAGAGCAACTGTGTTTAAGCAAGTTAGCTCAATTTTAGTGTTTTTAAGGTTTCGCTCTATTACAACCCTGTATGCATTTACAGCCTGATTTTATGCTCTGCCACTCCTACAAGATAGCTAGACAAAACTACAGGTGTAAATTTTAATGAATGGCATGTTATGCAATTCAGACAATCATTTAAAATATTGATTACAAGGTTTCCACAGAGGTTGTGCCGGTAGCTTTCAGTCGCATTGACTGAATCAATACA
Source organism: Azorinus chamasolen (assembly GCA_963576725.1). Lineage (NCBI taxonomy): Eukaryota > Metazoa > Mollusca > Bivalvia > Cardiida > Solecurtidae > Azorinus > Azorinus chamasolen. The sequence continues at coordinate 22,551,909 of OY755251.1, read as the reverse complement.
AATATGAAGCAGACACGCACCTATAATCATGTTAACCCTTTAAACTGCCTATCAACACATGACCGGCATTTTCTAACATTTAGTATGTGTTACCACAAAAGCATCTATAGATAACATGTGTAAATTTAACCCTTAACCCATTACCTCATAGGCTATTTTTAGATCCAACCACTTTGAATAAATATACCGAAAAGGAGCATTAACTAGAGAAAAGGACAATTTTAGAATTCTGTAGCTTGAAACCATTGTGATAAATAGAGCATTTGCTCCTATAGGAGCAAAATGCTCTATTTATCACAATGGTTTCAACAGGTGACTTTTGCAGAGGCGTCAATATGAGGGAATGGGTTAAGTTAATTCCATGAATATTAATGTAAGAAACAATGGCACATGAATAGTAATTATTTGAATAATTTTATATTGATATTGAACTCTGGAATGTTTGGCTAATGCAGGCACTGTAGAATCAGATCTATATATTATTTCATAAGTAAACAGAGCAGACCCTGATCATATAGCTCCTAAGCGCCGTCTGTTCTGGATATACAATTTGCATTTAGGTGTAAAAGGCGTACTTATGGAGAAAAGGGTTAATCATATAAGAGTAGTTCCTTGATTTCTACACCAAACCTTATTTTGTGACTACATTTTTTAAATGAATCTTTGAGAAGATTCTGGAAGGTGGTTATATGAAGAAAAGGGTTAGTGCTTACATTTTGATATAGAGTTCCCCTATGGGCCATTTGAGGAAATGTTGAACCAGGTCTCTCTAAGGCACTGTGGGAGACCAAATTATGTTGTGTCTATAAAACTCTGCCAGACATTAAATGCTGACAACAGAAATCTAAATATGAATTCTTCAGGGGAAAAAATGACAAACTGATTTATTTATCTGAACAAATACATCCAGCTGCTTGGTAAAATATTTCAGATTTATGCAGTTAAGACAAAAGAACAAAAGCTGCAAAGTGGAAAACGGTAGATTTAGAGATTTTAACCCATTCTCTCATAGATTAATTTTAGACCCAACCTCTTTGAATAAATCTACAGAAAAGGAGCATTTACTAGAGAAAAGGAAAATGTTAGAATAGAGCATTTGTTCCTATGGAGCAAAATTTATGCTCTATTTATTACAATGGTTTCAAGAATTGACTATTACAGGGTTTGGGTTTGGTTTGGGTTAAGGGTTTGGTGAGGAAATACAGGAACAATACTTTAAAAGATCTTAGCTCATGTATCTTATCCATTCCTTGGAGAATATTCATGTTAAGAAATAATGACATCATCATTCTTGAATATTTATCAGCAGTATTATAATGGCATATGTACGCTTAATGTTTTATTAGGTATTGGTAGAAGCTGTAGTCATATCTATCATGATTTCATAAGCAAACAGAGCAGACCTTGATCAGACTGCTCCAATAGGAACAGTCTGATCTGGGTCTACTCTGTTTGCTAAGTAGAACAAAAGTGTTTATATAGATATGAGGGAAAGGCTTAATAACATTTTGTTCCTCAAATTCAGTTTTGCTGTATATAAAAGGTTTATACCCTGTCATGTCATGCTGGATACTTGTTAACCCTTACAATGCTCTATTTTCAAATGGACTATTCCAAAATTCAAGCAGGTCAAGCTTATGGTGAATATTCAGAGATTTCTCCAACAAAAAGTGTAACATTGCAGACCCTCTAGGAGCCCTCTCATCTGGGTCTACACTGTTTGCAAAGGACATTAGTGACTTGTGTCCCACACAGTATTAAAGGATTAATACCTTGTCATTACTTGCTGTTAACCTTTTCCCTGTTCTATGTTTATTCCAAATTTCAATACTTACCAAATGTTCATGGGCAAAATAGTTACATGTATAATGAAATATGGAAGGCGGAACAGTGTAGCCATTTTAGAAAGTAAAGAAACAGATCTATCAAATTCTATTGGCAAACAGAGCAGACCCTCATCAGACAGCTCCTATTGGAGCCATATGATCTGGGTCTACTCTGTTTGCAAATGCGTGAAAACACATATGAGGGAAAGGGTTAAATGTAACCTTAACCTATGACCCAGGGAATGGGTTTGGCACATGAAACAGCATCTATTGCTGGTGAAAACTACAAAAACTAGAAGTATCACTAAAGATAATTACATGTAATACTGCTGCACAACAGTGTGATCACAGTTTGTGGACTGGCCCACCAACCAAAAATGCCAAACTGACCAAAAGGCTGAATCCAGTAAATTGTCTTGAACTTTATTTGCAGGGGTATATTAAGATTTTTGACATTGAACACAAGTAATTCAGTCTATATCTTATAAAACAAGCTAGAATTATGTCCACTGGACATCGTTGCCCTCACTTTGACATGTTTACTAAGTCACCAGGTGCAACTTTATCATGTGACAACCAAGTGTCGTAATTCTGTCAAAAATAATCACAGCTGAAGTTCCTTATCTTATGCACATCTTCTTATCAATGTTGTTCCTATCAAGTTACAGGGAAACTGGACACACACAATCTTATATATATAAATCCTATATTTCATAAAACAAAAACATACAAAACAAGAGAATCTGTAGAACCGATGGATGCTCCCCAAAATAAATGCTAGTTCCAAAAAGGCTTTTTTTCTATATATATAACAAAATAACAAAAGGCAATAACTCCTAAATTATGCAAAAGAGAGTGATGATTCTGGTGCACTGCACTTCTCCTATCTACCTATGAAGTTTCATGTTGATACCTATTATAGTTTTTGTGTTATGCTCCTGATAAAATTTAAGTATAAACAAGAGCACAGCAAGCGGGTGCCAACGCTCGTCTGTCGTCATTGTCAAGATGAACATGCATACCAAAAATGAAGGTTGTAAATGAAAAATTGAAGAAGTTATGGTCAATGTTAAGATTTCGGACGACGACCCGGACGCCGGAGTTACGACAATAGCTTGTGACTTCTTCGAAACAGATGAGCTAAAAATAACAAAGGGCAACAACTCCTAAATAATGCAAAAGAGAGGGATGACTTTTATGCACGGCACTTCTCCTCATCAAGATCTATCTACCTATGAAGTTTCATGTTGATACCTATTATAGTTTTTGTGTTATACTCCGGACAAATTTAAGTATGAACAAGAGTGTGTTTGTAAAACAGTTATGCCCCTGACCTTTGACCCTGAAGGATGACCTTGACCTTTGACCCATAAACCAGGGAGTTGAACGCGACACATTGTCTTTGTGTGGTGAACATCTGCGCCAGGTTATTTTGAAATCCATTCACAGATAAAAAAGTTATAGAAGGGACACGAAATTTGGGACGGACGGATGGATGGGACGGATGGAAGGACAGACTGACTGACAGACAGACGGAAGGATGGACAATGCAATTACTATATGCCCGCTGTTGGGGGCATAAAAATAACAAAGGGCAATAACTCCTGAATTATGCAAAAGAGAATGATGGTTCTTGCGCACTGCACTTCTCCTCATCGAGACCAATCTACCCATGAAGTTTCATGTTGACATCTATTACAGTTATTGTGGTATGCTCCGGACAAAGTTATGATGGACGAACAAACGGATAAAGAGACAAACGGACAAAGCGTTGACTATATAATTATATGCTCCCCAAAATCCCATTTGGAAAGCATACAAATAGGGGGAGGGGAGGGGGTCATTAACAGACAAAAATTATCACAGCTGAATTATTTTCTTTATGCATATTTTGACATCAATGTTTTTCATCCGAGAAAGTTCAAAAGAAATCCAATTAATGGTGCAGGAAGAGTTCAACAGACATTGTGACAAGAGTTAATGTAAACTTATTTTAGGTGCATTCAGGGGGCTGAATGGCATTTTATACAGCTAATGCCAAGGAATCAAAAAGCCATGATTTAGTCCAATAATTCTGCAATAAAAATCCTTTCTTTATGCACATCATCATACCAATGTTGTTTATCTGTAAAAGTTTCAAACAAATCTCAACAATTGTGTAGTAGAAGGTTGACACAAAGGACTTTGTCCTGCAGTGCATATATAATTTTTAAAAAATCACATATGTGCATTAAGAAAAAAACATCTTAGACTAAAACAAGATGTGTTTGTGAAACACTATGCCCCCTCGATATGATATTTGACCCTAAAGGATGACCTTGATCTTGACATGTCACCCCTCAAACTGTGCAGCTTCATGGGGTGCACATGCATACCACATATCAAGTCTGTATCTCTACTGGTTCAAAAGTTATGGCCAATGTTAAAGTGTGTGACCTTTGACCATGAAGGATGACCTTGACATGTTACCCCTCAAACTGTGCAGCAAAATGAGAAACACATGTATACCAACTATCAAGTCTGTATCTCTACTGGTTTAAAAGTTATGGTCAATGTTAAAGTCAGTGACCTTTGAACCTGAAAGATGACCTTGACCTTGAAATGTTATCCCCTTAAATGTGCAGCTTCATGAGATACACATGCATACCAAATATTAAGACTTTATCTCTATTGGTTCAAAAGTTATGGCCAATTTGAAGTTGGTGACCTTTGACCTTGAAGAATGACCTTGACATTTCACCCCTCACACCGTGCAGCTTCATGAGATACACAATCATGCCACATATCAAGTCTCTATCTGTACTGGTTCAAAAGTTATGGCCAATGTTAAAGTCAGTGATTTGACCCATATGTTTGACCTCTGACCTTTAAAGATGACCTTGACCTTGACATGTCACTCCTCAAAATGTGAGGCTTTATGAGATACATATGCATGCCAAATATCAAGTCACTAGCTGTACTGGCTCAAAAGTTATGACCAATGTTAAAGTTACAGACAAAGAAACAGACAATTTGACCTTTGACCCTGAAGTATGACCTTGACCTTGACCTTGCACCCCTCAAAATGTGCAGCTTCATAAGATACACAAGCATGCCAAATATCAAGTCTGTATCTCTACTGGTCAAAAAGTTATGGCCAATGTTAAAGTCGGTGATTTGACCCATATATTTGACCTCTGACCTTGAAAGATGACCTTGACCTTGACACGTCACCCCTCAAAATGTGCGGCTTCATGAGATACATATGCATGCCAAATATCAGGTCTATATCTGTACCGACTCAAAAGTTATGACCAATGTTAAAGTTGCGTTAATGTTACAGACAAAAAACAGACAATTTGACCTTTGACCCTGAGGATGACCTTGACCTTGACATGTCACCCCTCAAAATGTGCGGCTTCATGAGATACACAAGCATGCCAAATATCAAGTCTCTATCTCTACTGGTCCAAAAGTTATGGCCAATGTTAAATGAGGTGATTTGACCCATATATTTGACCTCTGACCTTGAAGGATGACCTTGACCTTGACATGTCACCCCTCAAAATGTGCGGCTTCATGAGATACATATGCATACCAAATATCAAGTCTCTATCTGTACTGGCTCAAAAGTTATGACCAATGTTAAAGTTGCTGACAAACAAACAGACAAACAGACAAACAGACAAACAGACAGACAGACAGACAGGGCAAAAACAATATGCCCCCCAGATCTTATCTGGGGGGCATAAAAACAAAGGGACATAATTCTGTTTAAATTATTACAGCTGTATCCTTTATGCACATCTGTACTTGTTTCAAGGTTAACCATATGTGAAAGTATACACTATTCCGATAAAACGTGTTGGAAGAGTTCGTTCTGCAAGACTAGGACATACCTACATACAGACAGACAAACAAGTACAACACTATAATGCCCACATGCAATGGGGTATTGGTGTGGGGGAGAAATATGATACAGGCATAAGACACATCTTTAGTGTTGACTGAAGGCAGTTTAACAAAAAGAGGTATTGTGGCATCAGTCTAGAACCAGTGGGTGTACTGAGTATCTGTTCAGCTTCATGATGTCATTTTCCAACACAACATGCTACAATGTAGGCCTCATAATGCCAGGCTCTGCATGAACATCCTTGTCCAAAATAAGGCTCAAGTTTTATAATGGCCTCTACATACTTCCGACTTGAACCCTACAGAGCACAATGACACACAGAATTTGGGAAGCCATTATGACTGATGGAGACCATACAAAGACCTGAATATATGTAGAATCTAGGTTGGCGTTATTAGTTGCCAAAATCGCCATTGGCTTCAAAATTTGGACAGTGCCCATCAATATGTTGTTAGTTGTTGACATCTCATTTTAAGCTAATTACAAAAATGATCTATCGTGATTAACATGAAAAATCAAATTTAACCCACAGGGGTCTGGACCGCTTCATGGGGGTCTACATGTACTATATAATAACATTATTATATAGTACATAGACCCCCATGAAGCGGTCCGGACCCCTGTGATTTAACCCACATACTTCCATTTATATGTCCTTATATTTATACCATTCTATTATAACCCAATTGTTTTGAAAGGTACAAAGTAACATACATTGAGATGACTGATTAGGGTCTGCTCTGTTTACTTAACCCTTTCCTTCATGTAAACATCTTTTCATGTCTTTGCAAACTGAGTTAACCCAGATTAGACGACTCCTACAGGAGCCATCTGATCAGAGTCTGCTCCATTTGCATCATCATAATAGACTAGACTCTACAGTTTCTATCAATACCAAAACACCTTGTGAACATGTCATTAATTTAAAAAATCAGCTAATAATTATTAAGGGTGTAACAATACATCGAACTATCGTGATAGTTCTCTATCCCAGTTACACTATCGATAGTTATTTCCAATTGACAATAGATTATTGCGATAGTTGCTCTGACTATCGATAGTTTCGATAGTTCTTTCATATAATTGGCAAACTAAATGTAATAAACCAGCAATTAGTCTTTATTGTGGCATTCTATTCCGAAAACGTAAATATCGTTAAAGAGTACTTTCCCCTGTCACGGACTATGTATAAAACTAGAGCTTGGGTAGATTCAACCCCTAGCTAGAATGCAGGTGACGGCGGTCAATGCGGGACAGTTACTTTCATATATGTTAAAGCGACGAAAAGTATATCAACTGTTTTAAGAATATCAAATTCATTACAATCTCCTAAAGATAAGTATTCCAACGAGTATGTTACAAAATTGGTTTTGTAAAACTTGTAGCATTAGGCCTCTTAATGCTCACATTTTAGTCAAACCGTTGTTTTTTCAAGATGGTGTCGGCCATCGCAGAGATCGAGTTTGTAAAAAACAAAAGCGGTAAAACGCAAGTAGCAAAGCGAGTATTTGGAAATACTAGTACTTCGGACTTTTATTTTATTAATCTAGTTCTGCCCAATTCATTTTAAATCATTTCCACAAACATTTTAGTATTGTAAGTGTTTACAGCAAAGTTATATCTTACACTGTGCAAATTTGCATTTACAAGTTTTCAAATCTTGGCTATAACTATTGCACCGGTAATGATACGCTCATATCCACACCACAACCAACTCTGTTATTGTCACGTGATACGAGTGTATATGTTCTGCACATTATTGGAATACTGACAATTCTAGAATCGCCCTGCGCCTTTTAGGAATTCCAATAATGGCGAACCATTCCAGAATTGCCCTGCGAGATTCTAGAATCGCGCAAGGCAAAATTACATCAGGCTCTGTGTTTACAATTGATGTTATGATCTACTCTTGTTTGACGAGAAAAAAAGAGAATTTGATGCGGGTACACTTATGTCTTTGTTTTTCTAAAATTGGTTTGTTTTGTGGTCATTATTACCTTATTATTTATGGTATTTATAATTGGTTTTTTTAATCTGCTATTGAGAGTGATGTAAAAGTGTAACTTTTGTATGTGCTTCAGCTTTGTTCTTAAAAATCATATATGTCTGTGATCCTGTTCTAATTTTATTTTGTTTTGTTTCTGTTTATATATACTTATGTTTGTCTGAAAAAAAGCCCTACAGGGCTTATGTTACTATGTTATATTATATTATATATATACTATCAGACATGAAATAAAAATTGTCTATGTCTATGATTGGAAATCTATAAATGTATGTAAATGAAGAATTCCAACTTTGTCCACTATTCCAAAAACGTGCACGGACCATTCTAGAATCGCCCTGCGCTTTTTTGGAATTCCAATATGGTCCACTATTATTGGAATTCCTAAAATGTGCAGGGCAATTCTAGAATTGTCCATATTCCAATAATGCACAGAACATACGATTGCAATATAGTGGTTACTGTAAGCGCTACGTGGAAAAGGATTAAGTGGATTAAAAGCAACCAAAAAAATAACTGACTTCGGAATTTTTCTTGTCAGGCACATACATTTAATACATATTTATACTATTGTATGTATATCTTTGTTTAAGAATTATGTTGTATTTGGGAAGAAAATCCAACCCAACAAGAATCCTTGGTGTGTACTGGGCCAGTAAGGATCATCCTTACCTAAAACAGTTTTAACGCCTGTGTACTCTGCCGGGATATCGTTTAAACCGAAAGAAGCTCGATATCACGATTTAGAGTACACGCATGTTAACTAGGGTATCACTAAACCAAGGATCAATGGGAAAGTGGAATACATCATTTACAATTACAATTATCATTTACAATTTATCCATTGTTTATCTTGAGCCAGCTCAATCTTTGTTTTTATTTGATTTGGCAATATCCTGGAACAGCGCCCTCACCACCCGGAATGAATCACAATACTTTTGACATTGCCCCATTGGTATTAAGAATGTCACTCATTCCGAGATATAGCGGTAAATTAATAACAGTGGTGAGTTATAGTCAAAACGTACCCAAAGTGAAAATGTACCCAAGTCAAAACTTAACCAAATAGAGTCAAAACGTACCCGTCCATTGGTCAAAACGTACCCAAGTTCCAATTAAATTTATGCATGTATTTTCTATTTAAAATGCAATTATCATATGTTAAAATGTAAAACATCTATCCATGAATGCTATTTTTCAAGACTTTTAGAGAATTGTATGAAATAATTTATCAAAGAACAGGGTTACAGATAAGGTTTTGATGCAATTGGGTATTTACTCCTTGATTTTTTACAGAATTGGGTATTTGCAATTTTTATTGGGTATTGGCAATTTTCGTAATTGGGTATTATTCATATTCTCATTAGATATTCTAATTTTTTTTGCTTTTTGCTATATTTATTTGCTTTGTGTTACTCATTGTTTTGAAAAACAATTGCTTTTTCCACAATTTTAATTGGGTAAATACCCCCAATACTCCCCTTATCTGTAACCCTGAAAGAACAACACAACCCTTCATTTTTTAATATATTAATAAAACCTTGCCCATTCTCAGCAGTTTCACCCTTTCCCTGTTTTATGTTTATTCCAAAGTTCAATACCTACTGAATGTCAGTAACACTCGAAAGAGGAGTTGACATTAAAAAGAAGATCTATAGATAGATAGAATATTCATAATCAATTTCATAGAAAAACATCTCCAAAGAAATGTGGAAGCTAGAACATTGTAGCCATTTTAGAAAGTAAAGAAACAGCACTATCAAGTTCCATTAGCAAACAGAGTAGACACTGATCAAACGGTTCCTATAGGACTAAGGAGCTGTCTGACCAGGATCTATACTCTGCTTTATGCATGAAAACAATTGTACATGAAGGAAAGGGTTAACCCTTTCCATGTTCTTTGTTTATTCCAAATTTCAATACCTACTGAATACTCATGTAGAAAATAGTTACAATGAAACATGGGAGGTGGAACACTGTAGCCATTTTAGAAAGACAAGAAACAGATTTTTCAAATTCCACTAGCAAACAGAGTAGACCCTGACCAGACGGCTCCTCTAGGAGCCGTCTGATCTGGTTCTACTTTGTTTGCAAATGCATGAAAACACGTTCATATGAGGGAAAGGGTTAAGTAATATTATTAAACTGTATTTTATATCTTTTTATTGCTTAAAGTTTGGACATACAGAATGTTACATTACAGTTAGGAAAATGTTTGGAATACTAATGGCAAGATAACAGAAGTTTACTGTTTTATATATCATGTTGTATTAAAAATTTAAAACATTGAATTTGTAACCAAATCATAAATAATTACCCGACAAACAAACTCATTATGAAATTATACAATAAAATAATGCTTGGGTATGTTTTAACCAAATATTAATAATTGGGTACATTTTGACCAAAACATGGGTATGTTTTGACCACAAAATGTGGGTACGTTTTGGTATTGGGTACGTTTTGACCCCGTTTTGACCAGTTCCCACGGTGGGTGTTATTCTGGGATATTGCCTTTGATTTCACAACTAGATTTCAATTTTGAGTATAGTTAACTTATACTCTAGGATCGATACGATGCATCGATACTGTTACTAGCAACATCCACCTACAGTTGTTGTGAACGTTATGGCACCTGAATATTATGTTGGAAGCAGATGATACAGTATTCACTATTCAAAATATTTCTCACAATAGCTTGTGTATTCCCGACAGAATGACTGGACATAATACATTTGCACCAACAAATTGAGCATTTCCTTTCATCAATCTATTCGTATCGATCTGTTTTTGTATGGTTTGATACAGATGACAGTAAGCAATGCATATCTTCGGAACACGAACGCTCTTTCATACTTACAGCAAACCACTGCAGGCCGTACATACAAACGAACCGATTGTCATGTTAATGTATGTTGGCCCCCGCTGGTGACAGTCGAAACACTGTTTGTTGTGAGGCAGTGCCACAATTTCTCTAAGGATTTTAAGATGCTTTTCATCTTGCTTTCTCTTGTTCGACGCCATTTTGTTCCGCCGACTTCCGAAATGTCCGGAAATGACGTTTATTCGACCCACACGGGGAAAAATTACATGCAATAACCGTTTTCATTAGAACGATGTCATAAAGCTTTCATTATTGACATTAAGTCAAGTTTTTTGTAGTTTTCTTGTAAATTCGGGTTACATTACAACACAATTTAGCATAAAATCTACGTTTCAGAAAATCTACAAAGCGAAAACAACATGTTTTCCCAAAAACAACATTTCAGATTAGTTATAATTAATGAATTATGGAAAAATAGAACTTATTGTATGAAACTAAGGCTGTTAAAATGCATAGATTTACTGATGAAAATTTAAGAATTTTTCTTATATATACATAAATGTTGATTTTATTACATGTCTTTTCATTGTATCACCTAATGTGCTGCCGGTGCATTATGGTCGGTCACAAACAACCACAAAATAAAATCGTTAGGGAAATTTTATCGCTATATAGTTATGATAAATTGTTTAGGATTTATATAAATGCTAAACGTGCTTGCAAATAATTAACAAATAAAACCATCACAACATAGATCTAGGTAGTTTAAACATATTTTATTTCCACATTAGAGGAAATTGGGTCGGGTCACAAGTTCTTACAACATTAGATTTGACCCTCCCCATACAAAGCATTCATATATAAACATGTAATGGCAAACAAAATATGAGACTTAATACAATGTTTGTGAAGGATAGAGAGTGAGAGAGATGGATGAAAGAGAGAGAGAGAGAGAGAGAGAGAGAGAGATGTGGCGACATGTATCCTAACTATAGTAGTACGATCAGAGGACACTATTAGACATCTTAGCATAAGAACATATGCCGTTATAAGTAAGACATCTTAGCATAATCTTAGAAAAAGTATAATATTAAACTAAGAGTTAGAACACATATCGATAGTTGCACAATATGTGAGGCTAAAACCTCCGTGATTGCTTTATATTACAATGCACGGCAGCAAATATGATTTTATTGTCTTCATCATAAATTTAGATTGTGTTTACTGAACAGAAGCATTTCGGTATTTAGAGGATGGTACTTTTGTGTTGTACGAAATAGGTTAAGTCTCTGGTTTTGAAAAAAACTACATTGAAAAAAGTAATGTTCTGCATTTTCAACTTCATGTGAACATTCGCATAAAGGATTTTGATTAAGATGGTTTTCTTAAAAAAGATCACCATTCAGATTGCTACAGTTGTTCCTAATTCTGGCGTGGATAGCTGACAAATACCTATCTCCAAAATAGTAGTAAGATAGAACGTTATAATTGCTAAAATTGTTCCGCAATGAGTTTTTAAATGAGCTTAATGTATTTAAATTTCTACTATCTGGACTGATGTTGTTCCATAGTGCTACTGAAGACGGGATGCATGACTTTTTTGAGACTGACGTACGTGAGGAAGGCGCTTCGATATCATCGCTATTTCTTAATGGATAGTGGGTTAGCTCCCTTACGTAGGGCGGTATCAACTCACTAATATATGATGGAACCATGTTATGAGAGGCCTTATAAACGAAACAGAGCTTTTGTAACTTTCGTCGACTGGCGAGTGATTCCCATCCACATTCCTGATATAGCTTATCTAGAGAGACCGATCTGGTTAAGCCAGTTACGATACGGGCTGCTTCGTTCTGTAGTTTTTCTAATGTATCTGCACCAGTTTCGGAACAACCATCCCAAACAACAGAAGCATACTCTAGTATTGGCCGTACGTAAGAAATGTAAATCTGATTTAAGGCCCTTCTGTTTAAGGTGAATTTAATGTTTTTCATTATTCCAATTGTTTTGGAAGCAGATTGAAGTATGCTATCAATGTGATCATTCCACTGACCATTTGAATTTAGGGTGACACCCAAGTGTAGATATGAGAATTAACAAATCGTATAGCGGTGCCTTCAAAAATTAGGTTAGGCCGCGTGTCGTGATTTCTAAGCGAAAACATCATTGCCTCAGTTTTAGCAGGGTTGAAATTAACAAGCTAGCCAAGTCTTAGCCCAAGCGGAAACTAATTTAAGACCGTGGTTTTAAATACATTCAATGTCATTTAAAGAGGTAGCCGATATGTAAAGAGAGCTATCGTCCGCAAACAATCTTGTTAAGCTCAGTAGCGAGTCATATATGTCATTAACGTAAATTAAAAATAAAAGGTCCTAACACAGATCCCTGTGGAACACCAGCCGATATTGTTCTTACAGCAGAGACAGAAGAACGAAGAACAACTCTTTGGCACCTATTGCTGAGGTAATTAGTCAGCCATATTAAAAGACGCACATTGATGCCATTTTCCTGTAGTTTAAAAGTAAGACCGTTATGCCATACTCGATCAAAGGCTTTGGGGGAAAAAACACCATGCATGAATGTTGTTTGTTATCAAATGATTGGCAGATGTGATGAACAATATCAATTAACTGATAAACAGTAGAGTGATTAGGAATAAATCCTGATTGGTACTTGTATATCAAATTCTGTAGGAAGGTGATCACCCGAAAGCAAAAATTGCAATACAAAAGAGAAAATTGCAGACTCGGTTTTATTGAGTCTGTTCATGAGCAGTAATTGAAAGTGCAACACTGCTCACGCCCCCTAGCACCGGCTTAAGCGGTATTCAATTTTCAGAATAAGAAGTACTGAAATTCATGATCTCGAAGGATTATAAGTTATTTCCTAAGAAAAAGTTGTACATATGTTTAAAAACGATTCGTTCGAACAATTTGCCACAGTAATTGAGCAGAGAGACAGGTCTATAGTTTGATGGTATGGATTTATCCCCTTTTTAAAAAGTGGTATTACATTTGCAATTTTCCAAGCATTCGGAAAAACGCCTTCATTCAATGATTTGTTATAAAGAATAGCAAGCGGTTTAGATATCGTTTTGACTGATCCTTTAAGCATTCTATGAGATATACAGTCGGGGTCAGATGCTTTATTCAAGACGAGTGAATTTATTGTTTCTTCTACCTCAGTATCATTAATATTAATGGTGGTCAGACTACTCATTGTTTTTGGAGAGAACGGGGGGGGGGGGGTACATGTAGCATTTATGTCATCTACTGTACATAGATATAGCTGCAAAGAATTTTTTTAAACAATTTGATTTCTCTTCGTCTGTATAAAAACAAGAAATATCTCCATCTGAAGAAGTTTCACACAAAGGTGGTATGTTAGCAGTACAGTCATTAAGTCATTATTTTTTATGAAGTGACGAATAGTATTCCAGAAGCCTTTTTTATCATTTGTCCTTAGGTCTTCTAAATTATGTTCTAAAGAACTAAAGAATGTTTGTTTTGCATATTTTTTCATGTTATTGACTTTATTCCTCATGTGTTTATATTATCAAAATCATGTTGTTTTGATGACTTTAAAGCTATACGTTTAAGTCTATCTCTTACTCGAAGATTTATTATAAGCTTTTTCAATATTACGGTTAAAATTAGCAAAGAAATCTGCATCTGACGTTTTGGGGCTATAAAATGTTCCAACCAAAAATGTTTTTACGCTGATCCAAAGAGATTCAGCACAAACTTGTTCTAAATCAGCTATTATTTCGCAAATCAGATTAGAAGATGCATAAACAAGTAATCCCCCTCCATGATTAGTTCTATCTTTTTCTATCTAGATCTAGTTGAACATAAAAAACCGAAACAACTTGTTTATGTGTGTGAAATTATATCGGTAGATATGGAACATTCGTTTAGAATAAATGTCCAGCGTGTTTGCATATGTAATTATCAAATAAAACTATCACATGTATATCTAACGTATTTGACCTGTTTATATGGCGTCAGAAAATTTATTTTAACCATTTACTCAATGAATATTCATATAAGAAATAATGACATCATGAATATATCAATAAGTTTATTTTTATAATGGCACATGAACAAAGGCCATTTTCGCCATGGCAGAAACTAAAGAATCAGATTTATAGCTAATGTTTACTGTTATGACATACCGACTTTAAATAAATTTTTGTGTCTGTGTCCATAAGCAAACAGAACAAAACAGAACAGACCCTGATCAGATGACTCCTACAGGAGCCATCTGATATTGGTCTTTTCTGTTTGCAAAGGCGTTAAAGGCGTATTTATGGAGTAAACGATCAAGACTGATCGAAATTAGAATAACCTCCTATAGAAGAGAAAGTTAGAAATTCAATTTAAAAAGTCCATTAGTGCTTAATAATATATTATAGTTTTAGTCATTAAGTGTACTTCAAGCCAGTATAAATAGCTGTTTCGTTGCGTCGACCTGTGTTTTGTATTTTCATTCGGCAAAACGTTTGCAACCACCTTGCCATTTATATTGATTGCATTGCCTTGCCTTGGTCCCTTAGCTCCTTGTAGAACCGCCGGGGCACCTGAATGCTGCGCCATGCACCAGCCTTTCACATTTGTTCCGGTCACGTGCAAGTCGTTGTGACTCTTCGAATGTCAGTCTGGTCCACTATTACTGCTTAACGTTGTCAACCCAATTTCATCTGCCTTCCTCTTTTCCTTTTTCCCTCGGTCGTTCCTTGTAAAATTGTCATTGAAAGGCACCTATCTAGATCGAATGACATGGCCGTACCATTTCACCTTCCTCCGTTTGACTACTGTTAGTAGATAATCAAGTTTAACTATGTTGTTGACTACTAACTATCTGACTTGTTCATTGGAAACGTGCTCCATATACGAGATTACTATTGATTACACAGTATAAAGTGATTAATGAATACACGTAAGACAAGCTATGTGTGTTCGGATATATACAATGGTTTATATGTGCCGTGGGGTATAGTATAAACATTACCGTTTACTCTTCAGTTCTTCATCTTTAAAAAAAAAAGCACCCAGTATAACATTTTCGATCTTGATGAGGCACCGAGTTTTTCGGATCTGTGCTTTTGTTCACCATTTTAGGAAGATGATCCATATATCTGAAATTGGGAATTTTGTCTAATTTGGGAAGGTTTTGACTGTAAGAAGATTTCAACAAATTGCCCATTGCAAAATACCCAGTCAGACCGAAACATCTGAAGTCCAAAAACAAACAGGATACCCAGATCAGACAGCTACAGTAGGAGCTCCACCAGGAGCTGTCTGATCTGGGTCTGCTGTTTGT
Organism: Azorinus chamasolen; assembly: GCA_963576725.1. NCBI lineage: Eukaryota > Metazoa > Mollusca > Bivalvia > Cardiida > Solecurtidae > Azorinus > Azorinus chamasolen. The sequence continues at coordinate 22,536,040 of OY755251.1, read as the reverse complement.
TTATGAATTTTAGAAGTTTTGGTTTGGCTGAATATTCTAGCTAAACACTGTTACATCAGAATTGGGATTTTTTCAATCAGTGTTGGAAAAACACACCTTTGCCATTGGGAACACAGCCCAATAAGGGCTACAAAATCGCTTGGAAAAGGCCCAGTTCTTGCATATGTAATGCCATGGGTTCACTGATCGCGTCTCACTACATGGTAAGATCCTAACAATTCTCATACAAATGTTCAAAATTTAGATGTTCAGGAGATTTTCAGGAGATTTGAAATTCAGACAAAGGATATATATGACAAGATGGTCTTTAAGTTTACCAATATAACTCGTTTAGTAGAAGTCCAATAATTATTTCATCACTGTTTATAGTTTTCCACAAACGCTTTTTTGTTTATTTTGAAAATTAGCTCCGCCCTTGTTGGCAAAGTTGTTGGTTTTTCCAATGAATAAACAATGGTTCGAACAACTTAAGTAAAGCGTCACCTGGACAGCATTCTTGCAAAATTATTGAACTATTGAAATGTACTTTGTTGTTTCACAGGAGAAGATTTTTACATTTCCATTATAGCCATATAAGACAAGTGGCCCTGGCCCAGGCGGACAAGCTAAGGTGAGCTGAAACAATTGAAAGAAATGCGAGGTGTATGTAGCTCTTTCGACGCTTTTCAATGTTTGACATTCGGATCAAATGTTGGTAGAAAGACAGTTTAGCTTAGATTTTAAATAATTATGATGTTAACCGAGTTGTTCGTACATGTAACTTTACAAAAAAGGCTAAACATGCATTAAAGCAAATGTATGTGCGTGCGTGCGTGTGCGCATGCGCCTCTGTGTGTGTGTGTGTGTGTGTGTGTGTGTGTGTGTGTATGTGCAGGTTCACATATATAACCACGCCAATACTGGAGACCCTTTAATATACATTTGCTATATATTAGTCTCATTAGCACTGTTCAGGCCCTTATTAACGTTCGTCACTATATCATTCATACCAGTGCAGGATCTATTAAATAATGAAACTAGAAGAGATATATGTATTATTAAAACACTAATACATGTGTAACGTGCAAACCGAGAGACCCATCAACAACAAACCCTGTCGATGCAAAGCTTAAGCTCACATCAAGAGAGATGTTTGTTGCGCTATATATATATACATGTATATATATACCTCCACTTCCCAAGATACAATGATCTGGTCAGCCTCATTTGCATAATTACCAACGTTCTACGAACGTTACATTACTCTTCCCTCCGAGAAGTCTCGTCCTGAGACTTGGACCCTGGGAGACCCGTGGGTAAGGCAACTCCGGTCTTCTTTATCCCACCGCTGCCACCATTTGTAACGTGCCAACCGAGAGACCCAGCAACAACAAACCCTGTCGATGCAAAGCTTAAGCTCACATCAAGAGATGTTTATTGCGCTATATATATACCTCCACTTCCCAAGATACAATGATCTGGTCAGCCTCATTTGCATAATTACCAACGTTCTACGCACGTTACACATGTATGTATTGATTCTCTTTCATTTACTTTAAGCGTTTTCCGTTGGTGTTGTATAACTTTGTTGTAATTAAACCTTTATCACTCCGACAACGGTTGATTTCCTTTTATGTACGAGTATAATTACATATTGGCGCGTGTGTGTTGGGGGGGGGGGGGGTACATTATGCAACACTGGCGATAGAAAGACATAAAGTCAATCAACCAGGCCAAATGTTTTGAACGAGTTTAAGTCGACCGACGTGTTTTGGCTTAGAGAGAGTGAAAGACAATATAGAGACATTAAAATGAGTGGAAAAGAAAACAGGTAAACTTTGATCTCTTACTGCTTATAGCGGGTGATATTTGCAAGGCTCGGCTACTTTAGATACCGAAGGAGTTCGCCCTTATCATGGTAAGAGCGGTGTGGCTGCCATTTGCAAAAAGCTTAGATCCGGATGAGACGCCGAGTAATTCGGCGTCTCATCAGTATCCATGCTGTTTGCCACACGGCTAATATTTTCTTAACCCTTTCGGCGCCAAATTTCTAATTGTCGTCTGCAATCCATTTTTTAATCATTCGGTACAATAAGGAAAGGAGATAAGTAAATGCAAATTTCAAAGGAATAAAACATAGATATAGAAATAGAGATTGAGACAAAAAGTGAAGTCCCTGATCAGACGCAGCCTTGAAAAGGCTGCGTCTGATCTGGGACTGCACTATTTGTCGTGGTGCATTTATGCGACATTGGCGACACTTACACAACTGGATACATTATAATGATGCTCTTAGTGAAAATTTCGACTAACATCATTGTTTGTGCATGTAGTTAATATACTTGTAACATGGTGGCAAATGTGTGTACGTATTGAGGTGTACTTTAAGTTGGTTGTTTAGCGTCTGCATTTTCCCATCTAGGGCTGATGGATGCACAGAGGTGGCATTTGGAATCATAAGAACCAGCTTTAGGGTTCCCAGTTTAATAATCCTTTCCCTAATTATGTCTCCCCCATTTATGGGAAGATATATTGTTTTTGCCAGAGTTGTCTGTCTGTCCGTCCGTCCGTCCGTCCGTCCGTCCGTCCGTCTGTCTGTCTGTCCGTCACAAACTTGTGTCGCGCGTATCTCTGAAACCAGTTGGGATAGAGTCACCAAACTTCACAGCAATGTTCACCACATGAGTTGTTGTGCACCTGGGGTTTTTGAATTGTCTCCCCCTGATAACTTAGGAGTTATTGCCCCTGATGACTTAAAATTAGAAAAACTTTGTGTCGCGCGTATCTCTGAAACCGCTAGTACTAGAGTCACCAAACTTCACAGGAATGTTCGCCAGCATGAGTTGTTGTGCACCTATGGTTTTTTAATTATCTCCCCCTGATAATTCTTGAGTTATTGCCCCTGATATGAATACTTAAATTTATACAAACTTTGTGTCACGCGTATCTCTGAAACCAGTAGGGCTAGAGTCACCAAACTTCACAGGATTGTTCACTAGCATGAGTTGTTTTGCTCTTGGTTTTTTTAATTGTCTCCCCTGTTAACTTTGGAGTTACTGCCCCTGATGACTTAAAATTAGACAAACTTTACTTAGTGTCGTGCATATCTCTGAAACCACTGGGGCTAGAGTCACCAAACTTCACAGGAATGTTCACCAGCATGAGTTGTTGTGCACCTGGGCTTTTTGAATTGTCTCCCCTTGATAACTTTGGAGTTATTGCCCCTGATATGATTACTTAAAATTAGAGAAACTTTGTGCCATGCATATCTTTAAAACCACTAGGGTTAGAGTCACCAAACTTACAGGAATGTTGACCAGCATGAGTTGTTGTGCACCTGGGCTTTTTAATTGTCTCCCCCTGATAATTCTTGAGTTACTGCCCCTGATATGATAACTTAAAATTAGAGAAACTTTGTGCTGCACGTATCTCTGAAACCAGTAGGGCTAGAGTCACCAAACTTCACAGGAATGTTCACCAGCATGAGTTTTTGTGCATCTGGGTTTTTTAATTGTCTCCCCTGATAACTTTGGAGTTACTGCCCCTTATGACTTAAAATAAGAGAAACTTTACTTCGTGTCACATTATCTCTGAAACCACTAGTACTAGAGTCACCAATCTTTACAAGAATGTTGACTAGCATGTGTTTTTGTGTACCCGGGGTTTTGAATTGTCTCCCCCTGACAATGTTGGAGTTATTGCCCCTGATGACTTAAAAATTAGACCCTGATAAGTTTGGAGTTACAGACATTACAATTGTGAATTGGAAAGAGGATGGGAGGGGGAGACAGCTGTTTTTGTGACAAAAACAAACCTCTAGTATATCTTTGCAAACAGAATAGAATAGTAAGTGCTGTCTGACCAGGGTCTACTATGTTTGCTTATGGACTAATATCGATATGATTCTTCAGTTTAACCCTTTCGCTGCCAATGCCGGATCTATGATTACCTATGCAAACAGTTTGGATCCAGATGAGACGCCGAGTAACTCGGCGTCTCATCAGGATCCAAACTGTTTGTTACTGTTACTATGTTTTTGAAACAAAAATGAAGAAAATCAAAATAATGAAAATTTGTAGCAGACGACAAAGTTAGCAGACGACATAATTTGGCAGCGAAAGGGTTAAGCTTCTGCCATGGCCAAAATGTCCTGTTTCATATGACTTTATAAACCTTCACCTAATTAATGTTAATGATGTCATTATTTCTAACGTGAATATAATTCAGGCAAAAGGTTAACTTACCTTGCGTAAAACACAGTACACAGTGGGATTTAACCAATTTCTAACCAAATTCAACCTTTAGCCTACTGAACAAATTACTGTTACAGATTTTTCACCTACTACGTTTTCAAAATTCAGGTTATAATAATTTTGTCTACTCGGCGTCTCATCTGGATCCAAACTGTTTGCGTTCGTATTCACTCTTCCGCCCATGGCAGGCTAAAGTTTAAATCAGAACTAACGTTATGCAGTAAGCTCCCATAACAATTTTTGCATTAATTTCGTACTTGTATTTAACTATCCATGCTGCGTTTCCTTGACGAAAACATATGCAAGCAGTGTAAACCCAAGGCAGAAGAATTCTTCACCACTGAACTGATCATGATCTACACGGCTGCTTCGCAAATTATTTCAGAAAGGTCACATCAGTAAAAGAAGTCTTGTACACAAACACCCCTCAAAATGAAATTTGAATTCATTCAGAACTTAACATTTGAACTAATTCACTAAGATATACAGATTAAAATGTTTTAAATATTATTAGTGTTGATAAATATAATTTTAACCCTTCGCTTGCTATTCACATCAATATACGTACGTGTAAATAGTGAAGACCCAGATGAGACAGCTCCTGCAGGAGCTGTCTCATCAGGGTCTGCACTATTTACAAGTTGATTGTGCAACCAGTGCACTCCACAGCAGTGATTGCACAGCGATATGCTTGTACACAGTGAAGGTATATGTAACTAGAGGTTTTTGTCAAAAAAAACGGATGTCTCCCTTCTAATAAAAACAATATGTAAAGGGAAATCACTAAAAATGTTATGGTCTTGATGAATGATACTTCCCCTCATTATGCGTTTTCCACACTACATTTTTCAAGAAGAAAATGATAACAGCTAATAACTCCAAAAATACTGATACCAGATTTATGGCCCTTGTGCATGACACTTACTTTCATCATCCTCTTTCCAAAAATAAAATGTCATTCCAATAGCATCAGTCGAACAGGAGTTATTGATCGGCCAAAAAATGTAACAAAGGGCAATAACTCCAAAAGTATTGAAGCCAGAATTATGGCCCTTGTTCATGACACTTTCTCTCATCATGCTCTTTCCATGTATGAAGTTTCAATACGATGGCAAGAGCCATGTAGGAGTTATTGTCCGGACAAGAAAGAATTAAACAAATGTACAAGGGGCAATAACTCTAAATTTATTGAAGCTCGAGTAAAGGATCTTATGCATGACACTTTCTCTTATCATGATCGTTCCATGTATGAAGTTTCACTCCAATGGCATGTGTCACATAGGAGTAATCATCCGGACAAAAAATTGTGATTTTTTTTACAAAGGGCAATAACTCCAATATTAGTGAAGCCAGAGTTATGGACCTTGTGCATGACACTTCCTCTCGTTATGATCTTTCCATATATGAAGTTTCAATCCAATGGCATGAGCCATATAGAAGTTATCGTCTGGACAAAAAAGTGTGATTTTTTACAAAGGGCAATAACTCCTATATTAGTGAAGCCAGAGTTATGTACCTTGTGCATGACACTTTCTCTCATTATGTTCTTTCCATATATGAAGTTTCAATCAACTGGCATCAGGCATATTGAAGTTATTGTCCGGACAAAAAATTATGATATTTTTTACAAAGGGCAATAACTCCAATATTAGTGAAGCCAGAGTTATGGACCTTGTGCATGACACTTCCTCTTGTCATGATCTTTCCATATATGAAGTTTCAATCCAATGGCATGAGCCATATAGGAGTTATCGTCCGGACAAAAAAGTGTAATTTATTTTTACAAAGGGAAATAACTCCAATATTAGTGAAGCCAGAGTTATGGACCTTGTGCATGACACTTCCTCTCATTATGCTCTTTCCATATATGAAGTTTCAATCAACTGGCATCAGGCATATTGAAGTTATCGTCCGGACAAAAAGTGTGACAGACAGACGGACAGACGGACGGACAGACGGACAGACAGACAACTCTCACGAAAACAATATGTCTCCCCCATATAAATATGGGGGAGACATAATTATACAACAGGGCATGGGTAAAGAATGAGAAATGTATTTTAAAATTCAGCAAGAGAACGGTTAATAAATACGCCAACACATATTCAAAAAAAGTGTGATCCGGATAGAACACCGTAACACGAAGAGAAAATGCATTATCGAAAATATGCAAATACAGAAGAACCTGTTTTAAGCGACTTTATATTTGTTGGACAAAGATTCTTAAAAAGCGGATGGCTGCTTAATGGGGGCAAAAGTAATGCAAAAAGCTCATATAGGATCTTTCGGTATTACTTTTGACCTGCATTAAGCTACCACCTGCCCTACAGTCCCGTAATTAGACATCGTTTTGATGGTTGCTTAAGACAGGTTATACAGTATGTTGGATATATAGTTGAGTAGAACATATTTACTTTGAAAACGTAATGGCCTGTAAAGCAATAAATTTAACCTTTAGCATGCAACTGGCGGATTGAAGGTTAGACATCAACTCTCTCGGTGTCTAATGGGATTCAAATTGATTGCGATAACATTTATTTGTAGATAAAATATATCTATCGTGAATAGTATTGCACTCATTCGCCGAATAGCGTTTTCATGTTAAAGTGTTCGTGGTAGAGTAACAACTGGGTAATCGGGGGAGGGGGGGGGGGGGGGGTGAAATGGCGAGAGATTGCTAAAATTCAGCGATCCGAACTTTAAAATCGACGACAACGAGCGTTATGCCGAGTTAAGAAATTTTCAAGTGGATTTCGTCATATATGATCACAACCAAAGGTGCCCGACGCATGCTTGGACACACCCACGGAGCCTCCCCCCCCCCCCCCCCCCCCCCCCCCCCCCCCCCCCCCCCAAAAAAAAAATGTGATCGAAGTATGTAAAACTAGCGTAAAACTATCTATTTGAACCTTAAACCACTCCGAAAAAACCCAATCGGGTCTATATATGTATTGAAGGTGTCCGACGCATGCTTGGACTCACCCACGAAAACTGGGCGGTTGCCATGGAAACAGTAAAAATACACATAGCCTAAAATTATTTAAACTTGAGTACATTCACGATTCTGATTCAGTAGACTTTTCTGAACATTTTGGTACCCATGAAAACAGTCTAGTGGGGGATGCACGATAGACCCCACTGGCTCCCTGAGTAATCCTTCGTACGAATACCAGTGACTTGGTGCATGATCGTCACTGACTCAGCAACCTGTCGTACGAGGGTCACAGAAGCATCTCCAATGTGACTGCGAACCATGTTTTTGAATTTAGTCGCCGACAATCGCAGACAATGCTCGGTTTGAGAGGTCGCCAGTGGTCTTTAACCCATTCCCTCATATTGACGGCTTTTGACGGCTCTGTAAAAGTCACTTTGTGAAACCATTGTGATAAATAGAGCATTTGCTCCTATAGGAGCAAATGCTCTATTTATCACAATGGTTTCAAACTACAAAATTCTAAAATTTTCCATTTCTCTAATTAATGCTCCTTTTCGGTAGATTCATTCAAAGAGGTTGTATCTAAAAATAGCTTATGAGGTAATGGGTTAACGATCGCCAACGCTAGTGGGGCTGTAACCTCAGATTAGCCGTGTAGTGACGATTACACGATCAGCGAGAAGGACTCGTCAAATAGAATGGTGTCGAAGTGATCGAAATTATAACACAAACAGTGCTATTTTTTATGGATTTCAACTGCTCCCAGTCTGCCAAAATGTTCTTAACACAACTTATTACCGAAACTTGGTTAGTTTCAAAAGTTTTTTCTATCATATAATATACTTATATAACATTTTTATAAACGAAATTATAATCAGATCTTTTAAATTTTGCAGCAATTTGTAAAGCATGATGAGGTAACACATTTTCATTTTCCATTTTCTTGCATTTTCTTGCACACGTAGACAGACAGGATACTCGCTCTGAAATGAACGACTTGTTTGTGTAACATATATGAACTATTAACTATATGTACATGTATAACAAGTGTACAGTTTACAGAGTGATTTGATTTAAACATTACCGCACTATACATGCACGGTACATGTATATACTCGTATTGTTGGAAACATATTTTACATATTGAATTCTCCATGCATTAAACTTACACGTATCTCCATTACTCTCAATTAGATAATTATCTTCCGAGTGGTTGATTGAGTGGGGATTATCTGTAGTTATTTATTTTTCATTTAAAATACTCGTATTATCGGTAAGGTTTGACCTGGCACTCATCACTTTCCGCCGACTTTCGTCGATGAAAAAAACGTGAATTTCCGTTGAATGTATAAATGAAATCGCTACGTGCTTCGCACCATATACTACACACGCTATACAATAATAATACTGTCGCAATAGCCCAATGGATTGTGTCGCCGACTCTCAGAATAGAAGTTGTTGGTTCAAATCTAGGAAAAACCTAATTAAACTAAGGCACCATCTTTTTTTCGGAAATATATCTTATTCTGAATTTTTTCTTTATTGTTCACTTGTTATCATTTTATCTTCATTTTTTCCAATTCTTTGCAAAGAGCGTTTCCTAAAAGATTGCCTAAACACAACTGTTTGATTGCATCACGTATACGCTGTCAACTGTTGATTACATCACGTATGCGCTGTCAACTGTTGATTACATCACGTATGCGCTGTCAACTGTTGATTACATCACGTATGCGCTGCCAACTGTTTGATTACATCACGTATGCGCTGTCAACTGTTGATTACATCACGTATGCGCTGTCAACTGTTTGATTACATCACGTATACGCTGTCAACTGTTGATTACATCACGTATGCGCTGTCAACTGTTTGATTACACCACGTATACGCTGTCAACTGTTGATTACATCACGTATGCGCTGTCAGCTGTTTGATTACATCACGTATACGCTGTCAACTGTCTGTCAACTGTTGATTACATCACGTATGCGCTGTCAACTGTTTGATTACATCACGTATACGCTGTCAACTGTTGATTACATCACGTATGCGCTGTCAACTGTTTGATTACATCACGTATATGCTGTCAACTGTTGATTACATCACGTATACGCTGTCAGCTGTTTGATTACATCACGTATACGCTGTCAGCTGTTTGATTACATCACGTATATGCTGTCAACTGTTGATTACATCACGTATGCGCTGTCAATATATGTTGTCTATGACCAGTTCTACTGTACAAACTTCACACACAAGTTGTTTCGTGGCCAGCATGAGTCCACCTGCACAAAAGAGTTTTAAAAATATCATATCTTAAAAACATGTATGTAAGAAATAACTACGGTGGGGCTCGAACCCACGACACTAATATCGGTATTGCTGTGATTAAACCACTTGGCTACCAACGCTTGTATTGCATTGAAAAGCTTATAATGTACTAGTGTCATTGTATAGTTGCGCATGCTTCAAGTGTATGTTCGGAAAGATAAAAACAGCTTACGGAAAAGGCGGAATATTCATACAGTGCCAGGTCAAACCGTATCTACAATACTTTAGTAACATTCAAATACATTGCTTCCATATGCAGTTATGAATGGGAACGCCATGTTTTGCAAATGGACGTCAGGTCGCGTTTTGGCAAGACAAGGGTTAAGCACAAAGAGTACGTGCACTAGAATCACGTGTTTTGAATACCGGTAAATACCAACATAGACAGTGCCAATGTGCATACGAGTGTTATAAAATCTGAAAGTAAGAGATAGCAGCAATCCGATAAGAGAAAATTGCAGAGTCGGTTGTATTGAGTCTGTTAATGAGCAGTTATTTTGTGCAACACTAGCACCGACTTAAGCGGTATTCATTTTTTTAATAACTAAAACAATTGTAGCTTATGATCTCGAAGGACCAAACAGTATAAAAATATTTCAGCATGTCCATAGATGTAGTCCAATATCTGAGCACCCGGCACCCGACGAGATCTAGAGCTTTGATGTTAGACTATGTAGGTAGCATCAGTGGTTAAGAAAAGACACACCAAACCGATCTCTTCGGCTTCACAAAACCATCCAAACAACTGAAAGTAAAGGTGGTGTACACATACCTAATCATTCTGTTTATATCGGGATTTGTCGTGTTATCTATGACTATATCAAGCCCATATTAACCTTAATGATTTAGTGAAATCGGCAAAATAAAATATAAAATTTAAACTTTCAAATATTAACCTTTAGTATGTTGTTAACGAATTTGTGATTATCTTCGTAGATGGCAGGAGTATAGATGAAACATCGAGTAAATCGTTGTCTCATCTGGATCCAAACTGTTTGCCACTCAGTTAGTATGTGTATGAAACGCCGAAATTAAACAGGATTGAGTATTATTTGCTCTAGATCAGTTTTAAGCAGACATCAACTTTACAACAGGATAAAGGCTGAATTACTCTCGCGAGAATGAAACCAATACACCTCGGTGCAGAAATGTCGACTGGTTTCGGTAAAGGGTTTATAACGCATGCTGATTATTACTGATTACAGTAGAACCACACTTTATAGCAACCACTAAACATATAAAAATCGGAATCTATGAAAAGAAAATCGGTTGCTTAACCTTTTCCCTGTTCTATGTTTATTCCAAATTTCAATACCCACTGAAGATTTATGGACAAGAAAGATATAATGAAATATGGAAGGGGTAGCATTGTAGTCATTTTAGAAAGTAAAAACATATATACACTGTGCGTATATATATTATATAAACAGAGAAGACCCTGATCAGACGGCTCCTATAGCAGCCGTCTGATCTGGGTCTACTCTGTTTGCAAATGCGTTTATATGAGGGAAAGGGTCAATGCAGGGCGAAGACAAGGTTCATTCAGGAGCATTCTGCATAATTTGTGTCCTGATTTAACATTTTCCCTGTTCTATATTTATTCCAAATTTCAATACAAAATAGTCATAATGAAAGGTTGAACATTGAAGCCATTTTGAAACTAAAGAAACAGATCTATTAGCAAATAGAGCATACGCTGATCTGGGTCTATGCTGTTATTTGAAAATAATTTGCGTTTATATGAGGGAAAGGGTTAAGCGAACGGTCCAGTTCAGCTGTCATTAAGACCAGTAGGAGCTAAAACACAGACGGCGTTTCTCCATTATAAGCAACTACGCGCATTTCAAGACTCCTGTATCATAAGTAGGTTTTAATACTGTATATTCAAAGACAATCATATTTACACACCATGCATGTGATTTTTCAAACGAATTGATTGATGTGTGAACAAAGACCTGTCATTAGAAAGAACGAGTATGTATGACAATGTACATGTATATACTGCACCATTCGACAAAGTAACCCATTGCACTGACACTTTCAAACAGTGTAGACCCAGATCAGATGAACCCGTGCTGTATGTAAGTCTGTAGTTAACGGAGAAGTATACATGAGTAGAAGGTTCGTCATAATTTAAATAGTAAATATTGACTCGCATTTGATATGCAAACTTTGATGATTCTATAAAATATACAATAAAAATACAACAAAACCTCTCTATACCGGCCACTTAAATAGATCTACTCAAGTTGTTAATGCAGGACAGAATGAATGCACAAACTCCCGTAGGATCATTGATGATACGAGCATACTAGTACATACATTTTTTATCTGTGCAACGGCGATCACTGTTCAAAAAGCGTAAAGATGACTGCATGCCAGCCAAGCATAACATATGTCTTAAAAGGCGTTCTTTTTGTCGACAGATACGCGTATACATGTATAGTGAAAAGAAACTGAAGACATTAAAGATGAGTGGAAAAGAAAAAGGTAAAGTTTAATATATTACTGCTTATAACCGTGTGATATTTGCAATAGTGGCTATGACAGAAACTAACCTTTATTTGACATTTTCGAACAGCTTGAATCCAGATGAGACATCAGTAAATCGGCGTTTCACCAGGATCCAAACTGCCTACCATATGGTCTATAGTTTCTGAACCGCATTGCTACGCCTGTGCGAATAGAGTAGACCCAGATCATACGGCTCCTGTTTCTGCCATGGTCAAACTTTTCTATGTTCATATGCCGTTATAAAACTGAATCTAATTACAATTCATGACGTCGTTATTTCCTATACGAATATTCATGGAGTAAAGGGTTGAACTAACTGCAATGGAACTTTTAGCTGACATCATTTTTGATACTTTTAGAAGTGTTAATACTTATATTTGTATATGCCTGTACATACTTGTAACATGGTGCCAAATAGACATTTCTATTCATTTTCGTGTACATTTCAGTTGGTTGTATAAGGTTTTTATTTTCTTATATATGGGCGTACTGAAATCAAAGGTGCCCGACGCATGCTTGGACTCACCAATGGACACCCGCCCCACCCCCACCCCCCAAAAAGGATCGAAGTATCTAAACTAGCCTAAAACTATCTATTTGAACCTTAAACCATTCCGAAAAACAAGAAAAACACGACCCGGAATTTTTTTTCTTTCGGGTCTATATAATTATGTATTGATATATAGACCCGATAGGGGTTTTTTTCCGGATCGTGTTTTTCTTGTTTTTCTGAGTGGTTTAAGGTTCAAATAGATAGTTTTAGGCTAGTTTTACACACTTCGATTACATTTTCTTTCTTTTTTCTTTTTCTTTTTTTTTTTTTTTTGGGGGGGGGGGGGGGGGGAGGTTCCGTGGGTGAGTCCAAGCATGTGTCGGACACCTTTGACTGAAATGAGATTCGGTAAAAATAATCATCTTTGTTGGTCCCTTAATGTACACAGTGTTTACCACTGATACATAATGGGACTTTGACCCAATTCTGACCTAATTCTAGAGGTGTCATCATTTAACTTATTACATAACAATCTACCCCAGTTTAACAATTATGTTACATGTACAGTAAAACCCCTCTAAACCGGAATTCTAGTAGAGAACAATTTAGATACTTTTAGACAGGTGGCTGCTTAATGCAGGGTGAAAGTCATACAGAAAGCTCCTAGAGGAGCTTTCTGTATGACTTTCACCCTGCATTAAGCTGCCACCTGTATCCAAGACCGATATTTATGCTAAATGTAGCGTCCGGTTTAGAGGGGTTTCACTGTACAACTAATTAAATTATGAATATTAGTTTTCATAATGGCATTATGAGTAAGGCGATATTTAACCATGTCAGAACATGTAGGAATTAGATCTACATAAGCCAGTGAGCAAACAGAACATACCCTGATCAGACGGTTCCTATAGTGTATACTGTGTGCAAACAGAGCAGACCCTGATCAGACGGTTCCTATAGGGTCTACTGTGTGCAAACAGAACATACCCTGATCAGACGGTTCCTATAGAGTCTACTGTGAGCAAACAGAACATACCCTGATCAGACGGTTCCTATAGGGTCTACTCTGTTTGCAGATGCATGGAAGGGCATCTTTGTGAGCTAATGAGTAAACCGGGTTGTGGCTTAACCTTTGACACCAAATTTGAATATTTATTAGCTGAATTTTTATAATGCATTATGAAGACTTTTTGACTAAGAGCAGACCCTTTAACCTGCTTTTTGGCGATTTTGTTACTGCCCTTAGCATGGTACAGGCGAATTGCCTAGTGCCTTTAGTATGGTACAAGCGCAATGCCTAATGTATTTAGCATGTTACAGGTGAATTGCCTAGTACCTTTAGCATTGAACATGCGAATTGCCTAGTGGATTTAGTATGCTTCGGGTGAATTTTCTAGTGCATTTAGTATGCACAAGCGAATGGTCAAGCCTATTTGGTATGCTACGAACGAATTGTAGTAAAGTAAAGTAATATACCTGTTATATGTAGTAAGCACAGGCGAAATGCCACGTTCTTTCAGTACGCTACGGACGAATTATCTAATGCCCGTAGCATGCACAGGCGAATTGCCAAGTTCTTTTAGTACGTTACGGACGAATTATCTAATGTCCGTAGCATGCACATGCGAATTGCCAAGTTCTTTAAATACACTACGAGCGAATTGCCTATTGCCTGTAGTATGCACACGTTTGTAGGCGAATTGACAAGTTCTTTTAATACGCTACAAGCGAATTGCCATGTGCGTTTAGTATGCCATGAGCGAAAATGTCAAGTATTTTAGTATGTTACTGGCGAATTGTCTAGTTGTTCACTCTGTGTCTCATCAGAATCCAAACTGTTAAACACTATGATTACGTGTGTGTCTCTGTTAACGAAATTAAGCACAGAAAGCTGAAGATTACAGACAGTGTTACAGTAGTTTTACATGTTTTCCTCGGTATAAATATCTCTTTTGGACCCAAATAATGCTCGTCTACAAACATTGTAGTCTGCTTTAAAATGGTATTTCCTTCAATTTCCTCGCAACATAAATACAGTGACAAACAGTTACTTGGCGTCTTATCTGAATATATGCTGATTGCAAAGCTAATCATAGATTCGATCAATACAAGCCCTATAAGTGGCTTTCCGGCGATTTTTTTTACAAGTGTTCCAATAGTCACACTCTTTCTTTCGTCTCCAATCTTTGTACACTCTAACTCTTTTGGCGCCAAATTTAAAAGTGTCGTCTGTAATAATAATTTCATATCATATATAATTCTACACTAAATAATAAAGGTATATTAGTAAAACATTTGTTTTTAAATACCTGTATGCTTGGACTAAAATAATACAGAAAGCAGTGATGTGCCAGGTCAGATGCCGACTTGAAAAGGCGGCATCTGACCTTGGACTGCACTGTTTTCAATGGTACCAACAGGCGACATTGGCACCGAAAGAGTTAACCGTCTGCACTCTGAGCAATGGTCGCCTGTAAATATTGTCGCCTGCATCAATGCTATTTTTTGTAAGAGTCACAATCAGAAAATTAAACCGTTTGGATCCCCGATTTACTCTGGCCCATCTGGATCCAGATTGGCTGCTAAGGATATTTGGATTTCGTCAGTAGAGTGCTAAAGATTAAATACGAAGACGACTTTCCTCCAAATTCTTCTAAACCATAATTACAGTGATACACACACTTTGTATCCTGACGAAAACGCCGAGATACTCGAGATAACCCGAACTGTTTGCAACGATAATTAGTGCAAAGCGATAGATAAACGTACATAGCCTATTCAGATACTAAAATCGTTATTTCTACACCAAACCCTATGTTGTGACCACTCTTTAGAATCGTCTCGGAGAGACGATTCTAAAGAGTGGTCACAGCATAAGGTTTGGTGGAGAAAAAAAGTTACTCTCTCTGGAAAATGTTTTAATTTACGCATCTTGTCTGGACGTCTGTTAAGTGAATTTCCTGCTACAGTGTAACAATAGCTTTACTTTTTCTTCTGGAAACAAACATGATCACCCGCCTTTATTATTATATTGGACTTTCTTTGAAATTTATTCTCAGCATAAATGCTTTGACAAACAGTTTGGACAATTAATCCTTCGCTTGCTGAATTTTAAAACACATGTCTCCTTCTTTACCCATGCCCTGTTGTATAATTACATATATCTTCACTGTGTACAAGTATTTCGCTGTGCAATCACTGCTGTGGACTGCAGTGGTTGCACAATCAATTTGTAAATAGTGCAGACCCTGATGAGACAGCTCCTGCAGGAGCTGTCTCATCTGGGTCTTCACTATTTACAGGTACGTATATTGACGCGAATAGCAAGCGAAGACTTAAGGGGCGCATGGTTTAGGGTAAACTGCATAGCACCTTGACAAACAGTTTGTTCTCTCAGCGTCTCGTCTTGATCCAAATTATCTGCAGATATTATGTCAAGATAATTATGTGACTTTCCGTAGTCAATGAAGACGAAATACGTAAATTTTATTGCACTCATTTCTCCGTATAGTTTTCCAGTTAAAGTGTTCATGGCAGAGTAACAACTGGGGAAAACTAGGAGAGAAAAGTGAAGTAGCCAGATTACTCAAGTCCAGTGATCCAAACTTTGAAATTGACGCCAACGCGAGGTATGCTGAGGTAAGAATGTTCAAGTTGACCATTTCGAGCAATTTCGTCAATTTCGATAGCAATCGGATCATACTTTTTGTATTGCAATATGTAGTTTATCTGCATTAGCTACAAAATGACCTTTTTTGTTACCCCATTGTCCTACATATGTAAAGCAATATTTTATGCGTAGTGTTGTATGCCATGCATACACTCAAATCAGATGGTTCTGGGTCGTAACTGTGCGACGAACTATCACCGTTTATGTACATTTGTACACAAAACGTTAGGTTTGATATTTGGTGATCTGAGTGAACTGACACAATATAATCACATTATTCGTCTATTTCCCTTGTTTATTGATTTACAGACATAGAAACTTACGGAAAATGATGATTTGGTTTTTAACTACGATTCTTAAATTAATTTCATTTGTATTAGTCTCTTATCGATATATACAATGTATATGTTAAATATGTTTTGGTTCAAATTTTCTATATGCATTGCACATACTCAGTTTTGTAATTTCAATCATGTGAAGCGCTTATGAATGCACTATCCTGTGTGAAAAAAGCGCTATATAAATGTGGTATAATAATAATTATCATTAATACTAGAAATAATAACAATAAGCTCATGATTGACGGAATGGGTCCGGTAGTTATGACTCAGTCGGAAATCCTCCGTTATTTTCGTTTTTGTCTAGTCTGCCAGAGTGAGCCGAGTAGTTATGATTAGATCATCAACGTGACCCATTTTTGGTCACGTTGAAATGGTTTAAACCAGTCCCAGCTTGTCGAATAATTTTGAAATATATATCTCAATTAATTCACAGAGTGTCCAGTTGGAGTTCTCAATTATGTTCCAATCGCACAATGTGTAAAATGAGATTATAATGGGGCTTGCTTTTGAAAAGGTTTGTAGAGAATTTCGTATAGTAAAATGCAATTGCCAATGTTTCTTGCAAATCTAGATATACAGGATAATAATTATCTGTGGCCAGCCCAATGTGTAAAACATAAAGACTAAGAAGTGTTCATTTGACAGAGTGATTCCATTTAAAAATTACACTGTACATGTATTGTACATTTATATACCGTTGGAAACGTTCTTTTACATACCAGTATTCGTCCTTCACTAAGATAACACGTATCGCTATGAGTGACAATTATATATCTTCTGAGTGACCGAATGGAGGAGAATAACTGTAGTAATTGAATTTGGACTAGTCAATACTTTACTACAAAATACAGGTACTAAGGAACTATCCTATTTTTCACACGCAGTTATGGATGGGAACTCACGTCAAATGGCCATCACAGATTCAAGAAACCTCACAGTCACTGGTAACCTGGCTACAAGAAAATCCGGAGAGCTTCGGCCATAACATCATATCCCAATTCGGCCGCCAGTTACCTTTTGTATTGAAAGTGCTATCTATCGACATTGGTCTTTCACTCCAAGCACACCCAGACAAAGTGAGTTTTCCATATAACGGGGATTTGTATAAAGCTTTTAATGTTGCGCTCTCCAATTTGAAAACTATGACATATTGATATCCATATCTGTGAAGGAATGCGTGCATTTACGTGCACGTCTGTCCATGATTTCTTCTGAATCTCTATGACACTATATGTACAGCTGTAAGCAACAGTAGATAATGCACACATTATAACCGATTCCCTCATAGGCTATTTTTACCTCTTAGAATAAATCAACTGAAAAGGGACATTTTCTAGTAAAAAGGACACTTTTGGAATTATTTAGTTTTGAAACCATTGTGATAAATAGATCATTTGTTCCTATGGAGAACATTCTCTATGTTTCACAATGGTTTCAGCAAAGACCTGACGTGATAACACATAGAAAACTACTCTCGATGCAATGTAATTATATATTTTCCTACTCAATAGATGTATATCTTGTAAAAAATCACAATGAGAATTATTCCCCTGAGATGGTACCGGTCAACCATACTGGCTCATCGACTAATGATAACATATTTATTATAGGTATTTGGTTTCAGAAAGTAACTTTTACTGAGACGTTAAATATGGGGAATGGGTTGATTTAATGACTTGCCCATGTCAAGTTTACCAATACGGATATTAAGGCGTTTTATTAGTTATCCCTTTACTCCATAGATACACCTTTAACGCATTTGCAACAGAGCAGACCCATATCAAATGGCTACTTTAGGAGCCATCTAATCAGGGTCTAGTCTTTTTGCTTATGAAATAATATACAATAAAACCCCTCTAAACCGGACGCTAAATTTGGTATAAATATCGGTCTCGGAGACAGGTGGCAGCTTCATGCAGGGTGAAAGTCATGCAGAAAGCTCCTTCTGCATGACTTTCACCCTGCATGAAGCAGCCACCTGCCTAAAAGTATCTAAATTCTTTTCTACTAGAATTCCGGTTTAGAGGGGTTTTACTGTAGATCTGATTGTAGTTTTTGCAATGTTTAGTTGAGCATTGATTGATTATTTGCTTTTCAAACTTTCTGGCACATGCCTTTCTGTGTCATGCTGTCAATATTAGGGACCACAATGGAAATAAGAGGAACCCCTTCCTCTTTTTGTATTATCCCTGGTATTTGTGTGCATTGCATGGCTATTCTTACATCGAATTAATATTAATATAAATTTTATTTATGTAATGATATTATTTTATACTGATGAATCTCACAGCTGTTAGTATATTGTATTTTTATGCATCATTTTGTTTTAAATTGCAATGTTATGTATACTTTCCAAAAATAATAATAATTATTATTATAATAATGTCCAACCATTTCTGTATGCCATTATATGTACTCATTAATTGACATTGATGATGCCATTTGGAGCTTTCTGCATGACGTTCACCCTGCATTAGGCTGCCAACTGTCTCCAAAACCGATATTTATACTAATTTTAACGTATGGTTTAGGGAGGTTTTACTTGAATCATGATAACGGCCAATACATTTTAATACATAAGGAACTTGCTGCTAGGCTACACGCCAAAGACCCTACCAACTACCTGGATTCGAATCACAAACCCGAGCTGTGTATAGCTTTAACTCCTTTCCGTGGATTGTGTGGATTCAGACCAATAGAGGAGATCATCAGGTTCCTAAATCGTAAGCACCTGTCATTTCAACAAATATCATAACTTTTCAAAATCGTTAGCAGTAATTTAAGATAATGTCACGTTTGCTAAATCCATACTGACTCTATACACTTATTGCACGAGGATAAGATACATGATCTAGTCAATGTGTCAATGTTCTTTTGACCAGGTGAACTAAACAGATATCCACCAATGACATCATGCACTATAGAAAGTGTATGACAACGTCTATCCCCTTTTTGTAATAATTAGTTCGTCTATTTTTCCAAGAAACAAAACCATGTAGTACTAGTATTATTATTAGTAGTAGTATTATTAGTATTATTATTATTATTATTAGTAGTAGTAGTAGCAGTAAAAGTAGTAGTAGTAGTAGTAGTAGTAGTAGTAGTAGTAGTAGTAGTAGTAGTAGTAGTAGCAGTAGCAGTAGCAGCAGGAGTAGCAGTAGTAGTTGTAGAATGGAAAAGTAGTAAAGTCAAGCAGGCAAAGCCACATGCAATACGCGACCACCACCAAAACACCGATAGACAGCATGACACACACAACCACACACCCAAACGCACACACACACACACACACACACGAAATGAACACAGAAAACACCAAAATACACACAAGAAACAGGGACAAACGTTCCACAACATGAACAAACAACAAGCACAAAGACGCAAGGCAAACAAAAGGAAGGGTGACAAAGAGAGTACCGCCTTGGCACGGTCAGCAGCAAAAACACCACTGGGGGTTTAAACCGGTTTACGGACGTCCTAACCTCACACTTCTCTCAAAGTCACCCTAGCTTTACAAATATTGTAAATAAAGGTATCCCCGCTGGACTTACCCACAACATAGACGACGGTGAACACAGGACAACATGTAAAACAGCATAATAACTGTGACAATCCGTCAAATATGTACTCAATGACTTTGCTGAAGTCAGAGCACCTGCAGGTAAGCCGTTAAGGGCACGACAGGGAAAAAGTAATACATGAGTCTGGTAAGCTCCTCCTGTATCCAAGTTTAAGAGTATACCATCATAGAGTACTACCCTCGGCCTGTCATCGCGCAAGCAAAGAGGGAAGCGTAGCTACCGACTGTAAAAGGGTCGATAACCAAACATGCAGTGTGTTGCAATATAATAGGATCATAACCTTTCTTTTTAAATGTTTTAATGCGTTTAATAAACAAATCATGAAAATGGATATGACCCCGAATTTTCCTAAGTTTGTAGATAACATCCCCATAAAATTCTGGTTGAGAAATGCCTTGTCGCAGTAACGTCCGTAGATTGCAATTATATTTACTAATGAGAGGTAAATTTCGATAATAAAATTTAGAAAAAGGTTTTCCGAAGTTTGTGATATCTGTAACCTTGCTTAAGAAGTTTATCAGTTATAACTAAATTACGTCTGTTAAAATCTTCAAGCAAAGAACAGGCTCGGGCAAACCTAATAAGTTGAGAAATATAAACCCCATAAGATGTAGAACGTGGCACATCCCCATCTAGAAAAGGATAATTAACAATTTTAAAATTAAAATCTTCTCTTTTATCGTATACTTTGGACGAAACTTTATCATTTGTAATTGAAAGATTCAAATCTAAAAATGAAGCATTAATGTCAGATTGATTAGCTTTGTTTAAAGACAGTTCTTTTGGGTAGATTGAAGAAACCATAGTATCAAAATAAGGATTATCTAAATTCAAAATATCGTCTAAATACCTTGAAGTTTTATTAAAAGCATTAAAAGCATTAACAATATCGGTCTGTGTATCAGGTTTTAAGCTAAGCATAAAATCCCTCTCGTAGCAATACAAAAACAAATCTGCAACAAGAGGGGCACAATTTGTACCCATGGGTATACCAACAACTTGACGATATATGGTATCCCCATAACGCACAAATATATTATCTAAAAGAAAGGTAAGAGATCTACAAACATCAAGGCAAGTCCACATTGTGTAATGTTCAACTTCTGAATTCGAAAAGAATGAACGTTGAACATTACAAGCAATGAATATTTTGTTTTCTCTGGCAAAGGTTTTTTCTATTAATTTAATAAGTTTATCCTTTATAAGATGGTGAGGTAGAGTAGTATAGAGTGTAGAGAAATCATAAGAGCTCAGTAAAGAAATGTTATACTGTTCATTTTCAAGTTTTGTTAAAACATCATTTGAATTTTTTATGGACCAAAAAACATTAATACCAGAATTTTCATATATTTTATCACAGTAGCGTTTAACATGTTCTTTGATCGTAGTAAGACAGGACGTCAAAAGTATAGATAATTTAGTAGTGGTACAACAGCTAGAGTTGGCAATAAAACGCGACTTATAAGGGTTTTTATGTAGTTTCGGAATCCAATACAAAGTAGAAAGTTTATGGTGTTTTATGTTAGGACCAGACTTAAAATTATTGCACATTTTTACATGTTCCGAGACTATATCTTTTTCAGGTGTTTGAACTGTTATATAAGTTTTTGAATCAGTTAGCTCCTTCTTTAAAACATCAACATAATACAATCTTCAAATAATGATTACATTGTTTGATGCCTTGTCAGCAGGAACAAGAACATAATCTGAATGAAAATTAGAAATGTTTTTCTTCAAGTAGCGAAATGTAACTCTAGGTCGAGGTGGTAAAAGATGGTAATTAGATTTGTAAAAAGTTATTCGCGTATCAATAATATCGAAAATACATTTCTTCCAATCCGAAAATGCATTAACATCAGCATGTTCTCGTCGACACCATTTGATGCAGAATTCTTGAATAGCTTCCGCAATATGAGTTCGACAAGTGTCAAAATCAATAAGGGAAGGTAATCTATATTTAGGTCCTTTAGTTAGGAGGGTCCTGAGACGTTTATCCTTAATGATATCAAAATTACCAGTAATGACATGACCAACTGGTTTATAGCAAAAGCTAGAAATGCTACAATCTCAAGAAATAAGTCAAGTACGTATGAGTTTGAAGCAAACACTAAAAAATAAAGAGCTCCTTCAAAACGTTTTGGAACTAAATCAGATTACGAACGAACGGGCGTATTACATATTTTGAACAGGACAGCAATAGTTGCTATCTATTCTTCAAAGAACATGAATATCATAAAATATTTAAAAACCTATTTTCAATTATCACTGAAATGTCTTACATTTCTAATATTTTAACTTTTAAGCAACTACCTGCGTTTAAGGAACCCAACATTCATTCAGTAAGTGGTGGCATAATACTGGAATTACAGTACATTTTGTACTTTAATGCTTGTTACAGATATAGACGAACTTGCTAATGTGGTTGGGCAGAATAATATCGAGGGACTGATACGGGCGAGTGAGGCTCCGGATACAAGTCAACAAGAACTAGCTTTAAAGCACTGTTTTGCTGCCCTACTGCGACAAGATGATGCTGTCATCAGAAAAGAACTGAGGAAGCTGGTGAATAGAGTTAAACACTTAGGTTTGTAACAAGAATATCTTATGTGTAAACTCAGAAACAATATGTCTTTGTTAAACACTATGCCCCCTCGATATGACCTTTGACATTGATGTATGACCTTGGCCTTAATAAGTCATCCCTAAACATGTGCGTCTCCATAGGTTGTAGATGCATGCTAAGTTTGAAGCATGCATGTTGAATAACGACAAGATTATCGCCAATCTAAAGTTGACCCGTATTTTGACCTTTGACGTATGACCTTGACATTAATAAGTCGTCCCTAAAACGGGTTGCTTCCATAAGTTGCACATGCATGCCAAGTTTGAAACATGTATATTGAATGGCGACACAATTATTGCCAACGTTAAAGTTGGGGATAAACCAACAAACCAACCAACCAACCATAAAACAAACATACAAACCAACATACAGAGCAAAAACAATATGCACCCCATAGAGGCATAAAAAAATAACAATTATCGTAAATGGAAACCAACCTGAAATAACAATTATCCAAAATAAATACTCATATGAAATAACAGTTGTTTCATATGGCACGTTGGCATTGTAGTTGTGAACAATACATAAACAATAAAAACCTCTAAATCGGACTTATAGTCCAGAAGAATTTAGACACTTTAGGAAGGTGGTAGAACGCTCTCAAAGGAGTTTTCTTTATGACTTTCATCCTGCATTAAGCTGCCGCCTGTCTCAATTGAAAGACCGAGATTTAAACTAATTTGAACGTCCTTGGTTTACTATAGGAATAATCTTGAGAATCATTGAAAGTTATAAATGAAGAATGAGAAGTAATGCAAGACGCTCACGCTCATTTTGAAGCTTTCGTCGGAATTTTTATTTTACAATATGCTGCCACTCATTTTATCGATCGTCGATCGCAAATTACACTTTTGCTAACCAGTTCCCTCATAGACTTTATTTAGACCCAACCTCTTTGAATAAATCTACCGAAAAGGATGATTTACTAAGAAAAAAAAAACAATAGAATTGTACAGTATTGAAACTAGTGCGATAAACAAAACATTTGTTCCTATGGAGTGGAGCAAATGCTCTATGTATCACAAAGGTTTCAAATAGTAACTTTCAACAGATGCGTCAAATTTCGGGAATATGTGGGTTAAATTGAAATTGGGTTTACAGGGATTTGTTTTCCATTGGCAATGATGTAACCATTTTTAAGGTACGTTTTGTATTGTTTTCTGGTTCCTCCTCTCTGAAAATTGATAATGAGTTCCTGAGCATATTCCGACATTCCCTATCTTCGCAGAGCCGATCTGATATATTGAATGCAATCAAGCACGTTTTTGTCAGAGGATAGATGACGTTTGGTTTGTTTCCAACTTTAAGATCTCTCCTGGTTTGGGCAGAAGAAAACACGGACCCCGGATTAAATGTCAGTGTTGGCCACAATGCCTGAGTGGGCCAAACAGGGGCAATTATTATCGCTTGGGTTTCGTCTCCTTAGAACTATCTTTTGATGTACATGTACGCGACCCATCAAGCTGAAAGGAGCAAATATCTAAAATGACCGATAAGACCATGTTTGAGAAAATGCGTCAACCGCTTACGTCCCAGAGTCTGGATATCTAGTAACGTATGTGTGGAGATTGGCGTATAGTTTAGTAGAAAATAAATCGAAAAAAAACCACAAAAAACACACATGTGGTTCAAGCGCCCATTCTGTGTCATCGTTATCGGATCTACTAAGGCGATCTGCACGGACATTCGCAACTCCAGCTTTATAAGAAGCCGAAATGTAAACATTTCTGCGAATGCACCAAAACCAAAGTCTACGCGCAATATCGTCCAGGGATGTAATTTTCCTCCCGCCTCGGTTGATATAAGAACAACTTGTGGTATTTTCGGTATATATCCTAACGTGTTCATTAACCATATCATGCACGCAGATCGAGTGCATTGGTGTGTAATTTTTGTTCTATCGTCGACCAAAAACCTCTTGTTTCCACATCATGAGTTTCATTATAAGCTCCATACATTGTCTGAGAAGTCGTCAGTATAGATTACCACAGATAGTGACCCTATCAGGATGGGCGTATAACTACTATGAGGCATACCTAGAACCAGAGAGAAAGGGGCAAAAAAAATCTTCATTTCTCAAACAAACAATATCTTATGATCACGCTTTGTAAATTGTTTCAAAGAATGGCCTCAACATCAAATTTGATGTAGAAAGAAGGAGTTATTTTTGAAAGCCAAGTTTAAATTTATAGATAGTATTTATGCTTCTGATACATGTAAATAGGAAAAGAGATTGGCTAGGTGAACAGTTTGAGGACAATCAAGCAGACCTTATTTTGTACTTTCTGAGAAACGTACTGACACTCGAAGTCTTGGATACAACTTGTCCCGAATTCGTTGTGCAACTTGGCAGCAAAAGAGGCTAGTATTTTCAATCTGAATTTCAGATCAAGATGGAGGTGACTTCAGTGAACTCGAGGGAGGGGTTCTGCTTTATTTATTTCGTGATTATCCGGATGATGTTGGGTGCTTCTCGGTTTATTTCCTAAATGTCATCAACCTACAGCCAGGGGAAGCTATTTACCTCGAAACTGGGGTTTTGCATACATATCTAGAAGGCAGTAAGTATGCTTTCCGTTAAACCCTTTCCCTATTCCATATTTATTCCAAATTTCAATACCTACTGAACATTCATGGACAACATAGTTATAATGTGGAAGATGAAACATTGTAGCCATGTTAGAAAGTGAAGAAACATATTTTTCGAGTTATATTAGCAAACAGAGTAGACCCTGATGAGACTGCTCCTATAGGAGCCGTCTGATCTGGGTCTACTATGTTTGCAAATGCGTGAAAAGGTATTTATATGAAGGAAAGGGTTCAATACGTAAACTGCTTCGTCTCATTTTCGAGACGTTTCAAAAGAATAATACATTTGTATGAAACAATTTGTGCTGATAGAAATTATGGATTTTACTTATAAATTATGACACGTTTGGTTGTATTTCAATATAGTGTCGTTCTATTTTATTACATTTGTCACTACGATTCTGTCAATGTTATACTCTTTTTTGTAATGTCGTATTTGGTTTACTCATCGCCATTCATATTTGACATATTTTTTCAGTACACTGGAAAAAATGTCTATTATTTTGTTTAGTTCTAGGGTGTATTTGTAAGAATTCTTTTTCCGATGTTATTACCTATAGAAAATAATTTGTGGAGTAAACAGTGCATACCCTGATTAGATATTGGTCTACATGATATTGGTCCCGTTGTAGGAACGCTACGCTCATCTTCATTCTTTTCAATCTGCTACTCGTTGGTTTCAGATTGTGTGGAATGCCTTGCATGTTCGGACAATATTCTTCGAGCCGGTCTCACGGCTAAGCACAGGGATATAGAAACTCTGATTGACATGTTGAAGTATAAAAGCAAATTGCCAGAGGATTACAAGCTAACTGCCGACAGTGTCGATGACAATGGTGTACTTACGTTTCGTCCATCTGTTACCGATTTTGCAGTCTCTCAGATATGGGTATGTAACAGCATAGGAAAACTGTGGTACAAAATCACATTAAACAATAAACATGCAATAAAACTGCTTTAGAAATTATTAAAGAAGTGTTTTATAACTTTACTTGGTTATAAACCTTATAACAAACCTTTAACAATCACTATTGAAGTTGTTAAACATGCGAAATAGCATCGTGAATTTAAATGCATAGGGCATTATCGGCATGAGCTCACGTCTGATTAACATGGAAAAATAGTTCCTCTATACAAATTATCTTAAAGAGTTAACCATTTACCTCATAAAACACATTTTCACGTAATTGCAGACAGAGTAGACCAGACCAGACAGTTTCAGTAGGAGCCGTCTGATCAGGATCTGCTCTGTTTGCTTTTGACATTATACAGATCTGATTCTACAGTTTTTATCAAAGTAAACAATTCCTTTGAAAAGTTTACATTATAAAAATGAGTATTCATGTCGTCAGTTTTTCTTACAAGAACACTGAATAGGGAAAGGGTTAATTAAACATCAAACAAATGTAGGTAAAACATTCTTTCATGTCTGTAATGTCTAGCATTTCCTTTTATAAAAATATATATATATTAATGTAATGAACTTTATTGCATATGCATTCAGCATTCTGCTATCATGTTTACAGATTCGGGGCCCCGCAAGGACTACACTTCTACATGCAATTCATAGTGCCAGTATTCTTATATGCATTGAGGGCACAGGGACTGTTTCCAACAACTCAATAGACAATTCCATATATATCAAACCCGGTATTGTTATATTCATATCAGCCAATGAGGAATGCGAACTGAACTCTGACAATGATATGTTGCTATATCGAGCATTTGTAGCAAATGACGGTCACGTAGAACATCTCGATGATGTCAAAGGGAATACTGTATTTCTTCAAAAGGAGTGAGACAAAACAAACCAGCATGAAAAATAAATATAAAGTAAAAAAAAAAAGAGCGAAATAGCTCTAGGGTTAAAGATATGGATATATCTACACAAAATGAAAGTTTACACATATCTGTTGCATTTTGACGAAAGAAATTATTCACAATTCCTGTAGGAGATGTCTGCAATAGTATTTTAGTAATTTCCCAACATCCCATAATGCCCTTATAGTCCTTCATATGCTATCACATAAATTTCTCCAAATACATACATGTACAAGATAAAGTAAAGTACCTAGTTATATAGTCTACTTTCAGGACAAAATGCACACCAGTGTCACCATCTCACTACAGAAATGCGAATAGACTGGATCAAAACTGTTTGCAAAAGTAATCATCAAATGTTGCGTCCATGCCCCGATGTTGTAAAACTTTTTGCTCGAGTCTGAGATCATTCTCAAGCATCTGACCAATCAGATACTTGAGAATGATCTCAGACTCAGAGGTTTTTATAACCTTGGACCTATAGCACGCTGCAGGCCAATGCACTGAGGAAATCAAATGCCTTTACGGTGTTACGACTTCGTTTCTCTTGTAATTAGTCCAGAAACATAATTTCTAATATAGCCAAACATTAATAATCACAATGAAGCCATTATTTATATTGTGTGTTGTTTTTATCTTCAGAATTCTCCCTGCGATCTGTGGTATTAAACCTTCGCTTGCTATTCACGTCAATATACCTACCTGTAAATAGTGAAGACCCAGATGATACAGATCCTGCAGGAAAGGTTTAAAACGCATGTTTCTCGGTTACTTTAAAAGAGTATTCTCAATGCAATTCCCTTGTCCTGACAGCGCGACAGGACTTGCATTTACAAACAGCTTGGATCCGGATCGAGAAGCAATAGGTTAATAGTTTCTCAAAGCTTGAATGAATTGGCTTTGAGAAACTATTAACCTATTGCTGCTTGATCCGGATCCAAGCTGTTTGTAAATGCAAGTCCTGTCGCGCTGTCAGGACAAGGGAAATGCATTGAGAATACTCTTTTAAAGTAACCGAGAAACATGCGTTTTAAACCTTTCCCCATTAATATTTATTAAGAATGAATATTAATAAACATATTTTTTACAATGGCATTATTAACAAAGGAATTTTTTACCATGGCAGAAACAGCAGAATCAGGTCTATATACAGTAGAACCCATCTGATGCGACCACTTATGAATAAACATGAGTGTCTTTATAAGCAGGTGGTTACTTAATGCAGGACATAAGTAATGCAGAAAGCTCCTCTAGGAGCTTTCTGCATTACTTTTGTACTACATTAAGTTACCACCTGCATCTAGCACCCATAATTATACCTCTTTTGGGTGGTCGCATTAGCGGGGATTTACTGTAAATTCATAAACAAACGTAAAAGACCTTGGTCAGATGACTCTTATAGAAGCCCCTTGATCTGGGTCTACTCTGATTACAAAGGTGTAGAAAGGCGTATTTATTCTGTAAAGGGTAAAGAAAATAACACCTGAACCATGCCAATATACATTTAAAGATTTAATTGTAACAAGTCACACAAGTCACATTTTTGTTATTTCCATAATCCAACATCTGAGCACCCGGCTGCAGTGAGATCTAGAGCTGTGACGTAGGTCGCATCCGCGGCTAAGAACAGACACACCATGCCGATCTCTTTGGTTTCACAAAACCGTCCAAAAATCTAAAAGTAAAGGTGGTGTACATTTAAGAAATGAATGATGTGCTTCCGGTGTTCATGAGGTATGCAACGCATAGCTTTACGAGCAAAGTTAGTGAAGCCCGAAGGCCTTCACGTGAATCTTTGCTCGTAAAGCTATGCGTTGCATAACCTCATGAACACCGGGAGCACGTCATTCATTTCTTATATTTATATTCCATTGTATTTCTTATATTTCAACGGATCCGGTATTGAAATGAACGTTCATTGGAAAATGCAACTTTCTTTTTAGAATAAGGTAATATAAGGGCGTTGCAGGGCGAATGTAAATATATACCTAATCATTCCGTCTGTATCGCGGTTTCTCGTGTTATCTGTGACAATTAATCCTTTCCTTCATACGCATTTGCAGACAGGGTAGACCAAGAGTAGACAGCCCCCTATAGGAGCCGTTCAATTTACGGGATTATTCTGCAACAATTCTTTTCACGATGTGGCCTTTTGGAAATAGCTTTCTGATCTGGATCTACATGGTTTGCTAATTTCCGTTTATAGGGACACTACGCATACACGGGTTAGGCGTACAAATATTAACCATAATCTTCATATAAACGTGCAAACAGAGTAGACACAGATCAGGCGGCTCATATAGAAGCCGTCTGATCAGGGTCTGCTCTGTTTGCGGATGGAATTTGATAGATCTGTTTCTTTAGTTTCTAAAATGGCCTCAATATATTACCTTCCATATTTTTTCATAACTATTTTGTCTATGAATATTCAGTAGGTATTGACATTTGGAATAAACAGAGAACAGGGATAGCATTAACCTGCAATATGTTCTTAACGAACTTGTGATTACCTCTGTTGTTGGTTGAAGTTCAGTTGAAACGCCGAGTAACTCGGCGTCCCATCTGGATCTAAACTTAAATAAACGTTCTCAAAGCCTTGGTGAATCAAAATTACATGTTATTGCTCAAGATCAAATCTACAGCTGAATAAATGAAAAAAATGTTCTAGCGAGATTTAAAAACAAATACCTGGAATAGTTCGAGGCAATGGGCGCCGACTAGTTCCGACAAAGGAATTGTTAACACATGACGAGAAAAGCACAGCAGAACCACTTTAAAGCGACCACTTAACACATTCCTCCATAGGCTATTTTTAGACCCAACCTCTTTGAATAAATCTACCAAAAAGGAGCAATTACTAGAGAAAAGGAAACTGTTAGAACTGTGTAGTATTGACACCATTGTGTTAAAAACAGCATATGCCCCTATGGAGCAAATTTTGATGCTCTATTTATCACAATGGTTTCAAAAAGTGACTTTTACACAGGCATCAAAAGGTGTCAATATGAGGGAATGAGTTTAAACTTTGCAGAAAGCTCCTACTTTATTCAGCTACAACATGTCTTAATTAACCCTTCGTTTGCTGTTCACGTCAATATATCTACCTGTAAATAGTGAAGACCCAGATGAGACAGCTCCCGCAGGAACTGTCTCATCAGGGTCTGCACTATTTACAAGTTGATTGTGCAACCAGTGCACTCCACAGCAGTGATTGCACAGCGAAATACTTGTACTCAGTGAAGATATATGTAATTATACAACAGGGCATGAGTAAAGAAGGAGAGATGTATTTTAAAATTCAGCAAGCGAAGGTTTAAAAATCCAGAATTGAACTTCATTTGAGTAGCCTTGGTAGAGGGTTATTAGTTGTTTTACAAGAGCTGTATTACATACATTCATTTTCTTTGCCTTTTCACATTCTTCGTGGGTAAGACTGTCCAGCCACTGTTGTAACATGGGCGTCAAGGTGGACCCTGGTGATATACTGTATAAACAATGATAATATAATTTGTAATCATTTCATCGCTGAATTTTCAAATGGCTTAGTCCAAAATTCAAACAGATCAAGCTTACGGTGAATATTTAGGGATTTTTTAAAAGAAAAGTGTAACATTACAAACAGAAACAGTGCAGAAACTGATGAGAGGGCTCCTCTGAAAGCCCTCACTTCTGGGTCTGCACTGTTTGCAAAGGACATTTGTGACGTAATCGGCTATTCCAAACTTCGAACAGGTCAAACTTACTGTGAATAGTTTAACCCTTTCCCTGCCAAATATTTTTGTAAGAAATAATGACATCATCAATATGTATATTTTATAATGTAAATTTTTCTAGGATATATTTTGCTCTAGACAGAAACTGTATAATCAGATTTATACCATTTCAAAAGCAAACACAGCAGACCCTGATCAGATGACTCTTATAGGAGCCATCTGATCTGGTCTACTCTATTGAAAATGTGTGAAAAAGCCTTTATATGAAGGGAAGAGTTAAAAGAAAAGTGTAACAAGGCAACCAGTGCAGAGTCTGATGAAAGGGTTCCTGTAAGAGCCCTCTCATCTGGGTCTACACTTTGTGCAAAGGCTATTAGAGACTACTGATTATATTGTAGGGAATGCCACTTTGAAAGCTATAGCAGACTATCACCGTAACATACGAAATTGGGCACTTAAAGTGTTAAACCCAATGCGCCAAATGAACGGATGTATGAACTGATGTGCGTTCATGTAAATACAATTACATAAGAATAGAATGAACGATGTTACTAATTGTGGTGTGTAAAGAGTATACATTTATCTTAAACATACATGTTCTAAAAGTCATGCAAGCGTTTATTGTAATCACTCATTAACCAAACCCCTGTGGCAAATACATACAAAACTACATACTAATCACTTGCAATGCTGAATTTTCGAATGGACTATAAAACAAATCAAACAGGTCAAACGTACGGTAAAAACAGTAAAACCTCTCTATAACGACCACTTAACTGTGCTAATTAGTTGGTATTTTGGTCAGGTGGTTGCTTAAAGCAAGATGAAAGTAAAACAGAACGCTCCAATAGGAGCGTTCTGTTTTACTTTCACCTTGCTTTAAGCATCCACCTGCCTTTAACACGAAATACTTGATGTAATTTAGTGGTCGTTATAGAGAGGTTTTACTGTATTTAGGGATTTTTCTAAAGAGAAGTGTAACAAGGAACCCTCTCATCGCGGTCAACCCTGTTTGCAAAGGACATTGATTACCCGTTTCCAGCATTGTAAGGGCTAACATTGGACACATTTGATGGTCTGTTCAAACAATGTGGATGCAGCTGAGAGGCAAGTAATCAAGCATTGTAAGGGCTAACATTGGACACATTTGATGATCTGTTCAAACAATGTGGATGTAGTTGAGAGGCAAGTAATCCAGTATTGAAAGGGTCAACATTGGACACATTTGATGGTCTGTTCAAACAATGTGGATGCAGCTGAGAGGCAAGTAATCCAGTATTGTAAGGGTTAAACATTGGACACATTTGATGATCTGTTCAAACAATGTGGATGCAGCTGATAGGCAAGTAATCCAGTATTGTAAGGGCTAACATTGGACACATTTGATGGTCTGTTCAAACAATGTGGATGAAGCTGATAGGCAAGTAATCCAGTATTGTAAGGGTTAAACATTGGACACATTTGATGGTCTGTTCAAACAATGTGGATGAAGCTGATAGGCAAGTAATCCAGTATTGTAAGGGTTAAACATTGGACACATTTGATGATCTGTTCAAACAATGTGGATGCAGCTGAGAGGCAAGTAATCCAGTATTGTAAGGGTTAAACATTGGACACATTTGATGATCTGTTCAAACAATGTGGATGAAGCTGAGAGGCAAGTAATCCAGTAGTGTAAGGGTTAGCATTGGACACATTTGATGATCTGTTCAAACAATGTGGATGCAGCTGAGAGGCAAGTAATCCAGTATTGTAAGGGTTAAACATTGGACACATTTGATGATCTGTTCAAACAATGTGGATGCAGCTGAGAGGCAAGTAATCCAGTATTGTAAGGGCTAAACATTGGACACATTTGATGATCTGTTCAAACAATGTGGATGCAGCTGAGAGGCAAGTAATCCAGCATTGTAAGGGCTAAACATTGGACACATTTGATGATCTGTTCAAACAATGTGGATGCAGCTGAGAGGCAAGTAATCCAGTATTGTAAGGGTTAAACATTGGACACATTTGATGATCTGTTCAAACAATGTGGATGCAGCTGACAGGCAAGTAATCCAGCATTGTAGGCCTAAGGGCTAAACATTGGACACATTTGATGGTCTGTTCAAACAATGTGGATGTAGTTGAGAGGCAAGTAATCCAGTATCTCATCAGAAATCAAACTGTCTTATTTGATGATTTGCATCAAAACGACAGAATCTTCAACAATGAAAATTGAAAAAGACAATAAAGTTAGGGGATAGCAAGTCTAAGTGTAGTATACATGTAGACAGCAAGTCCACGTGTAGTATAAATGTTGATAGCAAGTCCACGTGTAGTATACATGATGATTAACACTGCAATTTTCATTATTTTATTTTCTTTACAGTGCGGGCAACGAGTTACTAATGTCCTTTATAAACAGTAGACCTCTAGGAGCTCTCTCATCTGGGTCTACACTGTTTGTCATTTTACACTCTCCTTTAAAACAATCCGTATATATTCACCATAAGCTTGGCCTGTTTGAATTGTAGAATATTCCATTTGAAAACTCAACATTGTAAGGGTTAAAACATCCCTAAATATTCACCTTAAGCTTGATCTGTTTGAATTTTGAAATAGTCCACTTGAAAAATCAGCGTTCTAAGGGTGAAACGAATAAACATTTAAAAGCTGGTGGCAGTTTGACTGTTATCAAGCTAAGCGCCACTACTCTGGCATTTGCAAGCAGTTTGGATCCAGATCAGATGTGTAACTCACCAGGGTCCAAGCTGTTTGTTACCCGATCATTAGTTTCTCAAAAGTTCAGCCGAATAAAGTTTTAAAATGCGATGAATTTTAATTCAGCTAACATCATTTTTATAGTATGAGAAGAGTTAACACTTTCCCTCATATAAACGCATTTTCACGCATCTGCAAACAGAGTAGACCCAGATCAGACGGCTCCTATAGGAGCCGTCTGATCAGCATCTGCTCTTTTTGCTAATGGAATTGGATAATTCTGGGTTTTTGACTTACTTTCTTAAATGGCTACAATGTTCCATCCTCCATATTTCATTATAACTATTTTGTCCATGAATATTCAGTAGGTATTGAAATTTGTAATAAACATAGAATAAGGAAAGGTTGAATCTTTATCCTGCTATGTACCACCTGTCACTTGCGGACATAACTCGGCGTCTCACCAGTAAAGGTGGATAAAGGTAAAAGAGGTGTCACTGCACGCCTTTCATTTACCAGTTAACTCGGACTCCATGCTTCGCCTCATCCAGAGCAAGGGCTTTAGTAAATGACGTCACACCACCCTAAATGACAGAAGTGCAGAACTTTAGTAAATGACGTCACACCACCCTAAATGACAGAAGTGCAGGGCTTTAATAAATGACGTCACACCACCCTAAATGACAGAAATGCTTATTGGAAATTCAACATAAAAATGAAAGTTTGATTGGTTGAACGATCATTTGACCTGCATAAAGTTA
This sequence comes from Azorinus chamasolen, assembly GCA_963576725.1. Taxonomy (NCBI): domain Eukaryota; kingdom Metazoa; phylum Mollusca; class Bivalvia; order Cardiida; family Solecurtidae; genus Azorinus; species Azorinus chamasolen. The sequence goes on along the minus strand of OY755251.1, from coordinate 22,501,730 downwards.
GTTGTTTGTTGCATTTATTTAAAAGTAATTATGTAGATGCATATTATGTCATACTATCTCTGGGAAAAGGGGTATTTACTGCACTCCAACCAGTCACTTCCTCTCCGACACGTCATCTGGCCAGGGTCTGCATTATTTGACATCAGAGCAACAGATAAACGTGTGTACTCAAGTACTAAAATCGTTATTTCTCCACCATTCCTATGTTTTGACCCACTCTTTAGAATCGTCTCTTAGAGACGTAGGGTTTGTTGGGGATTTAAAGAAGTTATTCGTGAAAATGTTTTAGTTTACGCATCTTATCTGGACCTCTGATTTGACGTTCAAACAAGAGCCGCGTGCCGCACTAACGCTCGTCTGATTTGGTGATTGTCCAGCTAAAACAAAATAAAGGTCCATAGCTCCAAAATTTTGAAATTACGAGTTCTTATGTTCTTATGTAGGGACCCTCTCCTCAATGAGATCTACCCATCTGTGAAGTTTCATGTTTATACCTCTTAATACTTTTTTTAAAGTGTTTGCATGCCGCCAAACGATGACGACAACGACGAAAACGACAACGTCTACGACCCAGTGAGCATAATAGCTCGACTTTTCTTCGAACAGACTAGCTAAAATTGTCATTTATCTTTCTATTACGTGTAAAACTTTACCCAATACATCATCATAGGTGTGACATCTGGTCTGGGTTTTAACTGTTTGCAATGCAATAAGACTCTTGTCTAAAAGGTCGGCTAATATGGCCAGTACAAATTTTAAACATTATTTTGCTCATGCATTTATCAAAAATGCAATGATTGAGACCAATACAGTAAAACCCCTCTAAACTGGAATTCTAACAAAAAAGAATTTAGATACTTATAGGCACGTAGCTGCTTAATGCAGGGTGAAAGTCATACAGAAAGCTCCAAGAGCATTAAGCTACCTTCTGTCACCAAGACCGATATAAATACTAAATTTACAGTCCGTTTTAGAGGGGTTCTGCTCTATACTATATCGAGATTTATAATGAAAATATCCATCACTAACGATATGACTATAAATCTGTTTAAAATATTAGGCGTTCCCACTAAACAATTCCTTAACTCCAAAAGAACAATATACAACAGAAACAAGACTGTGGGTCACCTTTGTTGCGCAGTATGTGACGGCATCATGCTGGCCGTATGAAGAAGCACTAGATATGTTGACGATACAACCTTTAGATTGTCGCAAATAAGGCAGGAGATACTACAAAAAAGAATGTGCATGTGGTATAAGAAAGGGGTAATACAACAACAAAGAACATCATGTTAGGCAAGATATAGTATAAAAAGAACATAAACGTAATGTTAGGCAAGATATAGTACCAAACAAGATGGCCATGATGGCCCCTGATATCGATCACCAGACAATCAGAGGGGAAGATTTTAAAAGTTTGCAATTTATGATTCTTTAGAAATTTGGCCACCCCTGAGGCGGGGCCTCATTTGACCCCAGGGACAACATTGATATAACTTCTGTGGAAGACTTCAAGTTGACGCCATGTGCCAAATATGAAAGCTGAGAACCTTCCAGTTACAGATAAGATTTTCAAAGTTTTCACTATGTTTCTATAGAAACTGGCCAGCCCTGGGGCAGTACCACATTTGACCCCTGGGGCATGATTTATATAGCTTTTGTAGAGGACCTTAACATGATGCTACGTGCCAAATATGAAAGCTGAGAACCTCCCATTTTCAGAGTATAATTTTTCAAAGTTTTCACTATATGTTTCTACATGTATAGAAAACTGTCAACCCCTGGGGCAGTGCGAATTTTGACTCAAGGGCCATAATTTATATAACTTTTGTAGAGGACATACAGATGATGCTATGTGCCAAAGATGAAAGCGTAGAACCTTCCAGTTTCAGAGAAGAAAAAGTGTAAAGGGTCAAATTGTTGACGACTGACGATGCACACAGCACGACGACAGATGACGGCCATCAGGCGATCACTAAAGCTCACCCTGAGTACTTTGTGCTCTGGTGAGCTAAATTGAATATAACCATAGGTATTTTACCAAAAGGGTTAGATAAGGGCTACCACCAAAAAGAACATACATGTGATGTTAGGCATGGGAAAGTAAAAAGGATGATGGACATAATGCTAGGCAAGAAATATCATCAAAAAGAACATACACCTGTGGTTCGGATAAGATGTGTAAAAAGCATTTTCAAGGAAATTTCACACATTTCTCTACCAAACCCTATACTCATTGTCTCGAAGAGATAATTCTAAAGAACGGTCACAGTACAGTGTTTAATTTAACCCTTCTCTTGCCGAATTTTAAAATACATGTCTCCTTCTTTACCCATGCCCTGTTGTATATTTACATATATCTTCACTGTGTACAAATATTTCGCTGTGAAATCACTGCTGTGGAGTGCACTGGTTGCACAATCAACTTGTAAATAGTGCAGACCCTGATGAGACAGCTCCTATAGGAGCTGTCTCATCTGGGCCTTCACTATTTACAGGTAGGTATATTGACGTGAATAGCAAGCGAAGGGTTTAACATTGGAAAGAAATAATTGGCTTGCATTCAGACAGCTGACATTCCAACGATACGCGTCATCAATTGAGGTCAAAGCAATTTCCAAATACGAGTCAGGCTGTGACTGGCAAACAAATGTATGTAAAACTTACCTTGGAACACGTGAAATAGCCAATAAGGTTGAGATCGATTAGAGTTTTGAATTCGTCCACCGTGAATTCGTCAATGGTCTTTGGTGGAGGATCTAAACATATAACACAAATGTACAGCATGTTAAATAAGCGAGTATTTATCATTGAAGTTATTAATCGGGTTGGATTTAATGACATGATGCTCTTGGCGAGCAACATACCGTTTCATGCAGCGAATTTAGAAATAAACGAATTTTACAAAGAGCAATAGATAAAGATGTGTATTCAATACTAAAGCAGTCATTTCCCCACCAAATTCTAAAGTGTGATCATTCTTTCGAATGATCTCTTCGAATCAATTCTGAAGAGTGGTTAATCGTCTCTACAAGAAGATTATAAAAAATGGTCACAACATAGGCTTTGGTGGAGAAATAAAGAGACCATTTCAAAAACAATTAATTTACACAAAGTCATCTTATCTGGGCATCTCTTTATGTCATGTTTATTCCATAAACAAATTCGAAAGACATCAACATTATGAAGCGCGATAACGAAACATTCATTCTTTGAACATTTCAAGAAATAAAGGCGTCATGAATATTTATTCTTATAATGACATATGCATACGGGAACTATTAGCCGTGACAGAAACTGCAAAATCGGATATATATAATTCCATAAGCAAACAGAGCAGACCCTGATCAGACAGCTCCTACATTGGCTGTCTGATCTGACTTCCATGCGTTTGCAAAGCTGACAAAAGTCATATATCCCTTTCCTTCATATAAACGTATTTTAACGCATTTACAAATAGAGTAGACCCAGATCAGACAGCTCATATAGAAGCTGTCTGATCAGGGTCTGCTCTATTTGCTATTAGAATTAGAAAGATACATTATTTTCCTTTACTGTCTAAAATGGCTACAGTGTTCCACCTTCCATATTTCATTATACCTACATGTATTTCATTCACGAATATTCAGTAGGTAATGAAATTTGGAATAAATACAGAACAGGGAAAGGGTTGTATGGGGAAAGGGTTTAACCTTATCATGCTAAGTGTGAGCTGGCTGACACTTACTTTTCAATCAGCTTGGGTCCAGAAGAGACACTATGTAACCATGTGTCACATCAGGATCCAAACTGTCTCACTCGGTCAATAGTTTCTCAAACAGGTAACACGAACCGATGTAGGTAAACATGCAACATATCGGTGATTAATCCATTACCTCATGTAGTAATACACCCAACCTCTTTGAATAAATCTACCGAAAAGGAGCATTGAGTAGAGAAAAGGAAACTTTTAGAATTGTGTAGTTTTAAAACAATTATGAATAATTTATGATAAATAAAGCATTTATTCCTATGGTTCAATGCTCTATTTATCACAATTGTTTCAACAAATAAATTTTACAGAGGTGTCAAAAGAAGTCAATATGAGGGAATGTGTTAAACAGATTTTACCAGGGGTCCAGATAAGATGCACAAATTAAAGCATATTCAACAGGAACTTCTTTATTTCTCCGCCACACCCTATGTTATGACTACCCTTTAGAATCGTCTCAAAGAGACGATTCTAAAGAGTGGTCATGACAAAGGGTTCGGTGGAAAAAGAGTCGTTTTAGTATTTGAGTTATGGACCTTTACTTGTTGCTCTGTGTTGCTTTCTGCAGTGCGATAAAGCTTAGGCATGAACAAAATGTAGGACAGCACAACATGAACAAAGTAAATAAATGGTATTTGTTTCATTTAGCTGACAAAAGGAATTATAAGCATGTTCTATTCGCGTAGCCAGTATGTTTCTCATGTGTGGTGGGTTCAGTTTTCAATTGGAGAAATTTAACCCTTTCCTTTAGGTAAGCGCATTTTCAAACATCTGCAAACAGAGTAGACCCAGATCAGACGACTCCTATAGGAGCCGTCTGATCAGGGTCTGCTCTGTTTGCTTATGGTGTGATATATATCTGATTCTACAGCTTTTGCCTAAGGCAAAATGTCCTGTGTTCATATGCCATTATAAAAATAATCTTAAAAATATTCATGATGTCATTATTTCTTACATGAATATACAACAGAGTTCACTGCTAGACTAGTTTCCAGCAGCGAACAAAGGCTTATGTTTTGCTCAGCTGATAACCCGACCTCGTCCTTATTCATTTTTCGCCACGTGTATAGACTCTGAGCTTCTGAAATGGCGGACTCTCCTCTCTGTCCATCCCAGTCAATAGCAATGTTTGGGTTTGGCTATGTGTCAGTCACTGCACTAGTATGCTCTGTAGCCTGTGACACTTTGCCCTTAGACCGTGTGAAAATCTGTGTGCTGGGGTTATACAGTATTTTTGTGTTCATTTAGTCTTGTCCAAAGCTTTCTTCCTCTCTCCAATACAGATTTACGATTCTTACATGTAATGTGGTATACACAAATCACACACTGTGGCCAGTAAGTCAGAAAAATATCGGATATGCCAATAGAATATGATATTGGAATTGGATTACTGTCCTGGTGATTTAATTTCGTGACAAAAAGATCAAGTTATTAGTTTCAATTCTATTCTAAAACAAACCTTAAAGATAAACCTGAATAATGTTGGACGACGCCGTACACGGAATGCCATAAAGTTGTGATTATAATTTGCATACTACATATATATGCACAACCGTGTCTCCTGTGCTATAAAGTATTGTAATCAGTATTCCTTTTTCGTATCATTTAGTCGAAGTGACTAAGATGCGTGGGTCTCCCTGTGTATCATAGTTGGTCAATGAGTTTAGTAACAAGATACAAAATAAAGATCTGTACACCTCTATAAAAATCTATTACTTCCCAGCCAACCTCTATCATGCTTCTACTCATAAGAATCACCGCTCCGAGTAGCCAACTAGGATTTTGGATGAGAAAATACAAACAAATCACTCATACGAATTTCCTTAATACTACTCTTATCCACAGGGGTCTGGACCGCTTCATGGGGGTCTATATGTACTATATAATAACAAGGGTTCCAACTAGCAGAACGGATATCCGTGTACAACGAGTACAAATATGACTGTAACTCTTGCAATTTGAAATGATAATTTCGTAATTCTTTCGGCTATTGAAAGCCAATATATTTGTCTATCAAATAAATATAATCTTATAACGGTAACTTATGAACAAGTATCAATCCAACAATGATTTTCTTAAAATTCCACGTGTTCTTAGGGTCATTGACAAACGTTCGTTCACCCCGGTTTCACTATATCACAGCAATAACCTGGCAATTTGCAGTTCAAAAAATGGCGTGAGTCAATAAAACGAATCAATTCTAACACCCACCTCCGATTATTTAGTCCCCAGCATCAAAAGAATGATGTAAAATGGCTCAATTCAAATTTGTTGCAAAATGGCAGCATCCGAAATAGAAACATAACGACAGACGGAAAGGCCACTGTTGCTAGTTGCTTATTTATTAAGAGGACAAAACAAATGGAGATAGGTGATATAATTGGGTTGTTTTATTGAACCACGCCATCGTTTGAACTGAAAATCGCCAGGTTATGGCTGTGATATAGTGAAACCGGGGTGAACGAACGTTTGTCAATGACCCAGAAAACACGTGAAATTTTGAGAATATCGTTGTTGGATTGATCATTGCGCGTAAGTTACCATGAGAAGATTATATTTATTTGATAGTAAAATATATTGGCTTTCAATAACCGAAAGAATTATAAAATTATCATTTAAATTGCAAAAATTACATTCATATTTGTACTTGTGGTACACGGATGTCCGTTCTGCTAGTTGGAACCCTTGTTATTATATAGTACTTTTAGACCCCAATGAAGCGGTCCAGACCCCTGTGCTCTTATCTACATCTCTGCTTCATGATCTATAAAGAGCACTGAAAGTACTGTAAATGGAAACTAAATATGTAACAAACCACTCACGCCATCCAGCATTGTTGACTAAACAATCTATCCTGCCAAACTTTTCGACAGTTTTCTCTACTGCAGCCTGAAAAAGAGTATGTAACATGGACATATCATTTGTATGATTTGTGAGCAAGGCTGCATTTATATATTTTTTTCATCAGTGTTCCTGTCCTGTTTACATGTCAAGTACCAATGTAATCGCATACAGTAATCAAATCAATGAAGTGCTCAGAATCTAGTCGTGCTGTTCTGTTGCAATAATTCAAGATTTTACCCCTTAATATGCTGATTTTTCAAATTGACTATTCCAAAATTCAACCAGATTAAGCTTATGGTGAATATTTAGGGATATTTCTAAAGAAAACTATAACATCATGCATAGTGCAGACCTTGCAGCAAGTAGCTACATTGTACCTGTTTTTTAAGACTCATATGTTCAATAAATGAATGCTAGCATAGGACAGGGCCTACTGCATGCAAAATGGCAAACAGGTCAAGCTTACAGTGCATATCCATGGCTTCTTTAAAGAAAAGTGTAACATGTATCAGCACAGACCAACATCGGATGAGAAGTTTCCTCTAGGAGCCCTCTCCTCTGGGTCTACACTGTTTGCAAATAACATAAATGACTTGTTTCCCTCAATGAAATGTCAAATCCGTTTACTAAGAACATCAGAAAGTATGTCACTGCTCTCGTGTCATTAGTTTAATCAATAGATGATAAAACTACATACTCAAACTTTCGTTCTAAAACCCATAACAATGGTAACACGCGAATTCGCTGAACTGATATCCCCAGCCAAACAAGTGCTGACCTCGGAGTTATTGATTAGATGAAGAAAAGGTTAACGTTTTTCACAATGTAAGAACCATAACTGGTATTCCAAGGGAAATGTTAGTGATACTTTCACGGCCACATTTCTTTACATTAACTCATTGCATCATAAGCTAGTTTTAGACATAACCTCTTTGAATTTAATCTACCAAAAACGAGTATTTACTAGAGAAAAGAAAACTTTTAGAAGTGTGTAATTTTCAAACCATTGTGATACAAATGGAGCAAATGCTCTATTCATCACAATGATTTCAGAAAGTGGCTTTTACAGAGGCACCAAAAGGCGTCACCTCTGAGTGAATGAGTTAACAAACATTTACACAAAAACTCAAAACCTTTTCAAAGATATGAGTGCGGGATGCACGGACACACGGACGGACGGACAGTGTCACAACCATATCCCTCCGCCTATGGCGAGGGATAACTAACAGTTACTTAAGCGTCTCATCTGGATCAAAACTGTTTGCATATGTAATCATAGATGGCAGTGAAAGAATTAACAAGAGAAGGATGTGTATACCCCTATCAGCCGCCGTGCCACAATCGTGGCATCGTAAAATGAGCAAGAGCGCATGAATCAACTTGGTAACTGTTTCCATACCAAAAGTGAAACCGTGATCACCTTTGTAAATACATGTAGTTTGGATCCAGATCTGACGCCCCCGTAACTCAACATCTAATCAAGATTTAAAATGTCTTATCACATTGTTTATGTTTATTAAACAAAAAAGAAGAAAAATCAAAATGAGATTTGAAGCGGATGGCACATTATGCAGACAACTATACGAGGCAGCAAAAGATTTGCTACATAGGAACTTCCGTTCTTATGTCAGAAATAAATGAAATAACAAATGAAATATCATGCCATACTTTGACACTTTCCTCTTTAGATGTGTCACAGTGAACAAACAGCATTTCCCCATTCCCAACTTTGCCAGTGATAGTTGCTCCTTCTTTATCTGTTAAAAAGGAAAATTACGTCAGAATAGTACGTCTCGCCACCAAACAAGCATTCTATGGTTTACAGACATTTTGAATCCAAACAATACGGCGAATAACTTAACTTCTCACAAAGATTAAAATCAATCATTTAATTATTTTTGACAACGGTATTTTGAAACAGTAGCACTAGCTATAGACCCCATATCCTTCCAATCCCTGAGTGTTTCCAGTTCACCCTTTCCCTGTTGTTTATTCATGCAAGAAACAATGACATCATAAATATTAATGAGCCAAACTATTTTGAAGCATTATGAACAAAGGAATTCTTGACACTGGGTGAAAAGTGTAGACTCAGATCTATATAATTCCTAAGCAAATAGAGCAGAATCTGATCAGACGGTTCCAGCTGTCTGATTCAAGCCTAATATGTTTGCAAACGCGTAAGCATGCCTTTATATGAAGGAAAGGGTTAAAAGAGTTGGGTAAATACAAGAGGCGGCAAAGAGTTACGCCCCCCATACATCACAAACATATATGCATGTAGGTTGATTTTACTGTTAAACATGAGGCGACAATGCAGACCTCTGTAACACGTACAGGCGCCTACGTGGATTTACAACCCATGTAGATATAGATCGGTAGTCGAGGAAGATGTGACTTATCAACACAAAATCCACTGTCTTCCAAGAATGCCATTGGTTAATCTCAATCACTCACAAAGGCACTCCTTCACAATGGTCTATAGTGACTGTTATATATGCAGCGTCATCTCCAAATGCCTTAATTTTATTTATTTCATATTTAACCCTTTCTCTCTTGTTACTTTTTAAGGCCTTAATTTGTAAACAGAGTAGATCCTGAGCAGATGACTCCTGTACTTTTCGTCTTACCTGGATCAAGCTATTTGCAAATGTCAGCCAGGATAAGGGTCAATAAACTATACCATACCATATTAACCTTTTCCTCCATAAAACGCTTTTCATGCCTTTGCAAAAAGAGTAGACGCAGATCAAACGGCCCCTGTATGAACTGTCTGATCAGAGTCTTCTCTATAAGCTTACGCCATGACTCTACAGTTTCTATCAAAAGCATGTATCATATGCCACTATAAAAATGCAGCAAATAAATTTCATGATTTGATTATTTCAACAAAGAAATAGATAAAACAAGTTTTTTTGTTTCTATTCAGAGAGCAATATTCTGTTGATATGGGAACAGTAAAATTTACTTGTCTGTAAGCATATCAATATGTGTTGGTTCTAATTGTAACTTTACGATTTTCACGGGACTGTTTCACTGCCGTTTACGTCTCTGGTCAATGAGCAGACCATAAGTAAACAAAATGGCGTGCCACACTGCGGCGAAAATAACCTTATTACAGAGGTGAATGTTGTTAGCCAGAGTAGAAATCAACAGGGGTCTGGACCGCTTCATAGGGGTCTATATGTACTATATAATAACAAGGGTTCCAACTAGCAGAACGGATATCCGTGTACCACGAGTACAAATATGACTGTAACTCTAACAATTTAAGTGATAATTTCGTAATTCTTTCGGCTGTTGAAAGCCAATATATTTTTCTATCAAATAAATATAATCTTATAACGGTAACTTATGAACAAGTATCAATCCAACAATGATTTTCTCAAAATTCCACGTGTTTTTAGGGTCATTGACAAAAGTTCGTTCACTCCGGTTTCACTATATCACAGCAATAACCTGGCAATTTGCAGTTCAAAAAATGGCGTGAGTCAATAAAACAAATCAATTCTAACTCCCACCTCCAATTATTTAGTCCCCAGCATCAAAAGAATGATGTAAATCTAGCGAGTTGTGTCAGTTTGTTTCAAATCGTCGAGGAAGGAGCCATTGTAAGTGATGTCACGGATTTTCCAACTTTTCCTTCGCTCATCCAATGAAATGGCTCCATTTATTAAGAGGACAAAACAAAAGGAGATTGATGATATAATTGGGTTGTTTTATTGAACCATGCCATCTTTTGAACTGAACATCGCCAGGTTATGGCTGTGATATAGTGAAACTGGGGTGATCGAACGTTTGTCAATGACCCAGAAAACACGTGAAATTTTCAGAAAATCGTTGTTGGATTGATAATTGCGCGTAAGTTACCGTGAGAAGATTATACTTATTTCATAGTAACATATATTGGCTTTCAATAGCCGAAAGAATTACAAAATTGAAATTGCAAGAGTTACATTCATATTTGTACTTGTGGTACACGGATGTCCGTTCTGCTAGTTGGAACTTTTGTTATTATATAGTACATATAGACCCCCATGAAGCGATCCAAACCCCTGTGGTTTAAAGTCTAGGCTGTCACGCTTAAGTATGAAACACCAAATAATCGGATGAGCGTCATCTAGTGGATACTTTGATCTCACATCACATCTCTGACACATTCTCAAAGTCTACACGCATTTGATAGCTAAGCCCAAAGGATGGACTTTTTGCAATTTTACCTACCGTTGATGTCCCATACTGCAACACGTCCTCCTTGTTCAACTGAAAGAAGTGAAAAAATAGACCAATCATTCATTCATTTTCTACAGACAAGCCAATAATTTCGTAGTATTTTGCAGAAAAATATAATATTGGTTCAGTCGTATTCTTAACTCATCTATCTATCCTATTCCACAGAATATGCATGGAGTTGTTTGTATCAACCCTTTCCCTCATATAAACGTGTTTTCACCCATTTGCAAACAGAGTAGACCCAGATCAGACGGCTCCTACAGGAGCCGTCTGATCAGGGTCTGCTCTGTTTGCTAATGGAATTTGAAATATCTGTTTATTAACTTTCTAAAATGGCTCCAATGTTCAACTTTCTATGTTTCATTATAACTAATTTGTTCATGAATATTCAGTAGGTATTGAAATTTTGAATAAACAGGGAAAGGGTTAATTCCTATTCTACACAGATGAGTCAGTCTACAGTGAACCATTCATTTATTAGCCCTTTCCCTCTTCAACATCCATGTAAATACTAATGCCGTGGTGAATATATATTACAGTAAAACCTCTCTCTAACGGCCACTAAAATATGTTAATTAGTTGGTATTTAGGACAGGTAGCTGCTTAAAGTTAGATAAAGTATTTTGTGTTAAAGGCAGCCACCTGCCTTTAACACAAAATACTGTATCTAACTTTGTTGCCGTTATAGAGAGGTTTTACTGTAGCTGATTGTGAATATATAACTTTATTCAAATCCATAAGGCCATCGACCCATGAGGAAGTGTATACATAGTATACACATTAAACATATATTCAAAACTATAACTGACAAAACTATAACTGACAAAACTACAACTGACATAACAATACATACAAACATCAGTAATGTATTTTTTTCTGGAGAAGGTTGCTAAAACCTAGGGTACATTAATAGGGCTTCTAAAAGTTTGAGATAAGATAAGTGCATTTTTACAATGTGCTTGCCATGATACTGTGACTAGAGTTACACTACAAGAAAGGCATTGGTGTAAACATCAAAGGGCGCCATTATAAAGAACAGCCATGCTGGTTTTGTTAAAATCTAATGTGAAACAAAAATGCTTAGAATATGAGTGATCATGATACTTATATGTTGCACTAACCCTTTCAATGAAGATATATAAACCCAGACAAATGAAATATTTTTACATGAAAATATACACTGATTGGCATTATTTTAATAAAATCATGCAATCATTCAAAGGTTTAGTTCAGCATATTGCTCTTGGAATTACTACAGACATAAGTATGATTTCAGAAACCCTATCAAACAATGAAATAATTATACTTAAAGCAATATATATTAGCTGATGTTTATAATGGCATATGTACATATGATATGTTGGCTCTTGCAGGAGCCATCTGATCTGGGTCAACTCTGTTTTCAAATGTGAGAAAATGAGTAAAATGTGCATACGTATTTTAAACCTGTTCATGCAGATATCGCAGACCCAGATCAAACTGCTCCTGTAGGAGCAGATTGATCTGGGTCTTCACTATTTGCTTCTATGCCCGTCTAATCCTAGGTATCAAAATGGAGCCAAACTGAATTATGCAGCTTTATGAAGCCATGGAGGGGAATATTGGGTAACCATCTAAATGCTTTGGGTAAGTAGGGTATGTTCGAATTACGGTAACATGTGTATAGTCGTAGAATATATCTGACGTTTTCCAAGAGGTATAAGAATGTCAAGATGGTCCTAAGGAAAGCCATCAAACTCCTCATCAGTAACAGCAAAGTCATTCAAACAATTCACTGCTAGTTAAATAGAAGGAGTAGTTGCTATACTCACCAAAGACGTCAACACATCCTCTTCCAATACCACAGCATCCTCCAGTTACCACGGCAACTTTATCTTTATACCGCAGACCCTTATTCTCAGAGGCCTCTGCCATAACTAGGTCTAAAATGGGCATATTACACTAATTAAATGTCAGCTTAAATTAACCATTTACCTGTTGAATATTCAAGTCAGAAATAATGACTTCATGAATTTTATAACGGCGTTGTATTATCACTAAGGGCATTTTAACCGTGACAAAAACTGTAGAGTCAAATCTATATATTTCCATAAATAAACATGTCAGACCTTGCGCGGGTGGCTCCTACAGGAACCGTCTGATCTGAGTCTACTCTATTTTGGAAAGGCGCGAAATGGTGTTTACATCAGCTGAAGTTAAGCATTTCCGCTATATAAGTGTATTGTTTGCAGAGGAGTTCTTGAACCCCAAACGTTTGCAGAAATAAATTATGCTCAAAATGTTATAACTCTACAAAATAAGTTAAGCTACATCTCCATTCTGACTTTCATTGTCATTTTATATGTGCTTCATTTATAATTGATAACATAAGAATTCAGTTCAATATCTACATAACAGCGAAAGAAAGGAATGGCATCCAGGGGCAATGCTATATGCTCCGTAATGGTGAGGGCGTAGCAAGTTATCTTTTAGCAGAGATAAATGAGATACCCTATGGACGACAGTATATTACATGTAGCACATCTGATAATATACTAAATATACGGCGAGAGAAGAACATGAATATGTATCTCTTCCCTGTTAATGCAGAATGTTGAGATACATTTGTAGGAGGTGCTGGTTAATCGAAGTGTTCGGAATGTAACGCCTACTGTTCTTGTAGTCGACATTCTATACCTGTCTAAATTTTCCAAGATCAGATTTAGACATACATGTATTTTACTGATCGTAAAAACCTATTGGTTTCGTCAAACTGGAACTGACTGTACAGTAGAACCCCTCCAAACCGGACACTCAGTAAACCAGTATCATCTCCAAACCTGACACTCAGTAAACCAGTATCATCTCCAAACCTGACACTCGGTAAACCAGCATCATCTCAAATCTGACACTCAGTAAATCAGTATCATCTCTAAACCGGACACTCAGTAAACCAGTATCATCTCCAAACCGGACACTCAGTAAATCAGTATCATCTCCAAACCTGACACTCAGTAAACCAGTATCATCTCTAAACTGGACAATCAGTAAACCAGTATCATCTCTATACCGGACACTCAGTAAACCAGTATCATCTCCAAACCTGACACTCAGTAAACCAGTATCATCTCCAAACCGGACACTCAGTAAACCAGTATCATCTCTAAACTGGACACTCAGTAAACCAGTATCATCTCTATACCGGACACTCAGTAAACCAGTATCATCTCCAAACCGGACACTCAGTAAACCAGTATCATCTCTATACCGGACACTCAGTAAACCAGTATCATCTCCAAACCGGACACTCAGTAAACCAGTATCATCTCTAAACCGGACACTCAGTAAACCAGTATCATCTCTATACCGGACACTCAGTAAACCAGTATCATCTCCAAACCGGACACTCAGTAAATCAGTATCATCTCTATACCGGACACTCAGTAAACCAGTATCATCTCAAAACGGACACTCAGTAAACCAGTATCATCTCTAAACCGGACAAAATTCTCAGCCCCGTGTAATTCCTTCTTTATTTATTTATAAAATACAATATTCTTCTCAATAATGAAATCATCCATACTCCGGAAACCAGACATACTCTCAAACAGTTTTGCAAGTTATGAGCTATAAGCACAGTATCGGGGCAGTGAAAATTAACATCTGTTTATCACTAGGTGCTGAAAAATCATAGTCTAATCAGGTTTCAAGTTTAATTCAATAACTGGGCCCACAAACACAAGCACAAAATATATACAAGACTAGAATAATTAAAATGCAGAACTCCAGGCAAGATGAAAAACATACTAATTCTAATCCCTGCAGTAAGGTATTGATTTATAAGGAAAGCAAACTTAGTGGAGTTGCGTGGGTTAGAGGGGGGGGGGGGGGCTTTAAGGGAGGTAACTGCAACAACTCATTGAAGAAATAACCGTCAGACTTCATTGATTACTTCCCAGTCCCCTAGCTCTGTTTAATAGTTTGTAACCAACCAACTTACCAAATAACCATGACCACTATAGACTATTTATAGGACCCATTTTGATGTAAATTTAACCCAGACCAGATAAATGGTATGCCGCATTGACTGATGCAATTTCCTGCTATCTAAATCATTCTATTATAATATAATATTATGTCATATTATAGGAAAATCGGCTCCTTTTACACAAAGGTTTCAGTGTATAGACTTAAAACATGAAGAATGTTAAACAAGGTTTCAATGTATGGATTTTAATACAATTTATCCTAACACAAAAGTTGTGATAAAAGGTAAAGTGTTTTGCCACTGACAGACAGACATGTGATCTGTTGGTTAAGGTCTTTTCCCATTGTCAAACAGACAGACATGTGATCATGACTGAAGTTTATTTTGATTGACAGACAAGCAGACAGACATATGATCAAGGTTAAAGTTTTTTGCCAGTGACAGACAGACAGACATTTGATCATGATTACCTTAATTTAAGGACATGCATGTTGATCTACCAAGATTGGCAAGAAAACAACTAAAA
The DNA here is from genome assembly GCA_963576725.1 of Azorinus chamasolen. Lineage (NCBI taxonomy): Eukaryota > Metazoa > Mollusca > Bivalvia > Cardiida > Solecurtidae > Azorinus > Azorinus chamasolen. The sequence continues at coordinate 22,486,409 of OY755251.1, read as the reverse complement.
GTAATAAAGAAAACAGTTGTTTGAAAATCATCTTAATTTATTAATTGAAATAAGAAATATTAGTATAGCAGTTGTCTAATTAAGTATATTTACTTTTGCGAGAAAATGGTCATTCCTTCATTCATTGATCACAAACCAAAATCCTTTTGAATTTTTAACAATAATTGCTATTATGCAATATGACTATTATTTTCAAGATTGGCTAAAGATGGGAAACTTTTTTTCTGTAAGAATAAATAACTGAAAATGCAAATACATAGATTATTTTGTTTTTCTGAACATTGCCAAACTATATAAAAGGCAAACTTTCCAAATATATACACTCAACTAAACATGGCATCACGATAGTTCTTTCTTCTAAATTTGAAAACAACCCTGATAAAAACTACGAACATCAACTAGTACAGTTAAACAAGAGGGTCACGATGACCTTTAATCGCTCACCTACTGGTTGTAATAGATTTATGTTTACAATGAAAACGGTATTTCATTTTATCTTATTTTATAATAACAGTTTCAGGGCTTTTTTGGCTGATTTTACAGCCCTTATTCGGCTATATTCCCAATGGCAAAGAGTGTGTTTCCCTAATTTTGGAGGAAAATTCTCAATCTAAAGTCACAAAAAAATCCATGAAAAAACGTTAAAAAAACTCGATTAATTCAGAACAATCAGTCTGGGGACGAATCATTCATACTTTTTTAACATTCGAAAATTTCGGAGTTATTCGTTTAGTACTAGTTGTTGATTAATGTCAGTAAAGCGCTTATCGGACCCGGTGTTATTCACACATAGTAGCAAACTAACACAGTGGCGCCTCTAATTGCTGGGGACACACGGAGTCGCGTGACATCAACAATGGAGGTGTGATAAATTGACTTCGAAGTGTCCGCGATGTATGCTCGGATTAGGCAGGTAATTTAATGAAGCAATTGATTGAAGGGACCGAGAAGCGTGCTCGAAAAATCGGATTATCGAGACTCGGATTACACGGTACATAGTTGTATTGAAATAATAGATTTCATGTCCGGACCATACAAATTCCCTCGGATTAGGCCATATACTCGGAAAATCGCTCCTCGGATTATCGCCGTTTTACTGTATAAATGAAGAAGATACTCATGCAATATATTTTAAAGAGCAGGAGTTTGACTAGTAAAAAGATTGAACTTGCAAAATATACTGATCAATAAGTATAGATATAATCAATTTCTAACAGAACTCTATTTCATTACTTTAATATCCTGCACTGTGATGTCAAACAGTTTTGATCCTCGTGAGACGTCGAGGTACTCTTAGATTTCAGTTAGATTCGAACCTGTAACCTGTATGACAGGCGAAGATCTTTCCACTGCGCCACATTAGGCCGTTTTTGTATTCTTTGCGAAGCAATAGAATACAAAGGTGGCGTTCCACAGCCTACCCATTGTACCCTCGCCGGCCTGACAAAATAGTGCAATTTACTGACCTGCATTCGATGGATACAAAGGGTGTTTAATAGAGTTGCATCCGGAACCAATCGTTGTACACTTTATCTGACATGAAAATGCCTCGTGACATAAGCTTCGGCTTAGTATGTGCAAAAATCAACGAAACCGATAAAGTATAGCAATGTGTAAGAAGGGCGCACGGATATACAAATATCAGTCACATGAAGAAATCACGTGATCATAACATGAATGAAAATACTCAATGAACAAAGAAGCGCGAGTCGGATGACCTTATGCAAGCGATTAGGTAATCACACCCACAACTGCGAGTGGTCAGTGTGATAATAAGCATAGTGGGAAACGGCCGAAGTGTCAGCTGCAACTGTATCATCAACTGGATAGAGTGTTAATGCTTTCCCTTATGGATACGCAATTCCATACCAAAGCGAAAGGATACGTTTATTTACACTGTTTGTCTTTTAGGATGGGGATGGAATAAGGGTGAGGTTGGGCGCCCATAAACCGGTTTAAACCCCCGGTGACTTTTGTCACTGACCGTTCCAAGGCGGTACTTCCATCTTCCTCCTATTGAATGTTTGTTTTGTCTTTGTGCGTCTCTTGTTGTTTTTTCTACCCATGTACATTTGCTGTTTCCTTGTGTTGCTGTTCGGGCGAGTGTTTGTTCTGTATGTGGTATTTCCTGCATGACTCATTTTTGTACTTTTATTCGATATCAGAGTGATACCATGCAAAGAATACTGCAGCGTCTACAGCGCTTTGATTTGGTCTCAACGCATAAGCAATCGAATTCATCCGAGTATAGTCGGACACGCGAACGGAAATTGATGAGTCTCAGTTTAATGTGACCAAGCAATACCTGTGCTTACCTGTGGTGTTCTACACAGCTGGACACCGTTATCTTAGACAGAATAACACACTTTTTGACACCTCTGTTAAAGTTACTTTTAAGCATTGTGAAAATGAAAATGCTCTATTTATCACAATGGTTTCAAAACTACACAAGCCTAAAATATTCCTTATTACTAGTAAATGCTCCTTTTCAGTAGATTTATTCAAAACGATTGGGTCTATATATATAACCCACGAGGGAATGGATCCAAACGTAGTCTATCGAGGGAATGGGTTACGGTGCATCTACGTTGTATTAAGAGAGTACATTCTATACGACATGCTTTGTGTGAACATATAAAGCAAACACGTCTTACCCTGATCAGTCCTTTGGTCTATGTCTTCACTTTACCTGTATTTCACTCATGTGAATGTACTTGCCAGGATTATCTAAGCTGAATTATCACAAGCTACGGTAAATACTGTCAAGGTCGATAGTTTTTATCAGAGGAGTCCTTCATAGTGTAATGAAAGGTCTCACCCTTCTCCTGTTGAGTATTCATGTAAGAAATAATGACATACGAGAATATTGTATTGGCTGGTATAGAAGCTGATGTGATATATTGTAATTCATAAGCAAAAAGAGCAGACCCTGATTAGACATTAATGTGACAGGGCTTTTTAACATTGCTGTAATAAGTTAAATACATTCCTTAGCATTTTTACGTTTACAATTCCCATCGCAGTTAAAAAGTCTTTCAAAGCTGAGTATTGTACTCTTTGCATTCTCCTTTAACCCATTACCTCATAGGCTATTTTTTAGATCCAACCTCTTTGAATAAATCTACCGAAAAGGAGCATTAACTAGAGAAAAGGAAAATTTTAGAATTTTGTAGTTTGAAACCATGGTGATAAATGGAGCATTTGCTCCTATAGGAGCAAATGCTCTATTTATCACAATGGTTTCACAAAGTGACCTTTACAGAGTCGTCAAAAGTCGTCAATATGAAGGAATGGGTTAAGCTGTAGATGCATGTTCAACCTGGTGGGGTTATTCCACTTTTACCTCATATAAACGCTTTTCACGCATATGCAAACACAGTAGACCCAGATCAAACGGCTCCTGTAGGAGCCATATAACCAGGGTCTTGCTCTGTTTGGTCATGGCACGATACAGATCTGATTCTACTGTTTGGTCATGCCATAATATAGATTTGATTCTACATATTTTATCAATAACAAAACATCCATTTAAAAGTTTACATTATAAAAACTCAGCTAATAAGTATTCATTATGTCATTATTTCTTTTATGAGTATTGAACAGGAAAAGAATTAAAACATATCATGTTTTTCAAAGTCTTACAGCAAAGCCAATTTAACACCGATTTCAATCATTTTGGTCTTGATCTGTTCCGAATTCCATATGCTAAGCGGCGCAATTAGTGCTTTCCCTCAATATTGCTCCGTCTTGTCGCTACAAGACCGCGAATTGGAAAAGCACGCAGTTAAAACAGCGATGGCTATTTCCAGTCTGCAACGGGACGAAAGTTTTCTTTCTCCTACTTTCCTTTTGAACGGAGGTGACCATTTCGCCGCGTGTGTGTTAGGGGGGGGGGGGGGGTCCGTGGGCGGGTCCAAGCATGTGACGGACACCTTTGCTTTGCGCTACCTTGTCGCATTTGCCATCCTGTCGTTGGTGTGTTGAATAGTAGACTTTGCACACTTAAGACACATTCAGTTGAACTTCAAGGGACCATACAAATTAAGTCTGACCAATATATCAAGTCCACAACTTAATGCAGATCGAAAGTAATGCTGAAAGCTCCTACAGGAGCTTTCAGCATTACTTTCGTCCTGCATTAAGCTGTCACGTCATGTGTTTCTAGATATGTGTAGTGATAAATTTTAGAACAATTCTGTAGTGTAAATTTTGGGAGGACCGAACGTTCGAGGTTCGAATTATACGAGTTCGAGATATCGAAGTTCAACTGTACCTACTTAGCTATGCATAATCTGTATAGTTCAGTGTAATCTGTATAGTTTGTGTTAATTTATATTGAAAATGAAAGTATGGGTGGTTGCTTGTATCAATAAATTTGTAAAAATGTTTTATTTATTCATATTTGTTATCATGCTCTCTCCCTTCTACCGTTGGTGTGTTGAGTTTCAAACTTCACATGCATGAGACAAATAGTTATTTAACCCATTTGCGCTCAGTGGATTCTTCCATGTTTATATATTGGATTAGTCCATTTTTATCTTAGTGGTGCCTGGCCTAAATATTCAAATTTCGTTTTGTTTTATATTGAAAATCCTATCAGCAAACAGCGTAGAATCTGATCAGACGCCGCATAATGCGTCTACACTGTTTGCCTACGTCCCATATATGAGATCGTGGGAGCAAATGGGTTAAATACAATACGGTAGGGTCTCGCAAATGCGACCACATACTTTCTTGACTTAGGAGACTGCAAATGCAGATGGTTGCTTAATGTAGGGCAAAAGTGATACAGAATGTTCCTATAGGAGCTTTCTGTATCGCCTTTGTCCTGCATTAAGCTACCACCTATTTTACAAATCCAGACATATATCACATTAGTGATGCTTTATTGTATAATCTATAAATTGTAATAAATTATTTTGGTATATGTGTTTCCTAATAAACAATCCTACAGTAAAACCTTTCTAAACCGGACGTTAAATTTGGTTTAAATAATTAAATATCGGTCTTGGAGACAGGTGGCAGCTTAATGCAGGGTGAAAGTCTGTATATACGAAAGTCATAAGACTTTCACCATGCATTAAGCAGACACATGCCTACAAAGTATCTAAATTCTTCTCTACTAGAATTCCGGTAAGAGAGGTTTTACTGTAATTCGAAATTAGACGTTCTACGACATAAAAGCATCAATTTCTATTCATTAAATGGTATATACTGTATATGAATATGTACATTCAGTAAAAAGCGTACCAATTATTTGATACCGTGGTGTCCATTTAAAATGACTACAAAGTGACAAAACGTAGGGGTCGTTAAAATAATCACAATATGGATCCTGATGAGATGCCGAGCTACTCGGCGTCAGATCCTGATGAGATGCCGAGCGACTCGGCGTCAGATCCTGACCCAAGCGGTTTGGAAAAGTGATCAGTGATTCGCCATCACAATGTAGATTGTTTTACAGCAATGGACTAGTTTATATATTTTACAGATCACTGCTATCAGAAATAGTGAGGTTAGGTTTGTTTTCGGAACATACCCATTACGTCCGATATTCCACATCTGACGAAGAATCTTCCTACATATACATGCACAGTTAAACCCGTTTAATAGGACCATCAAAAAGAGGTCTGATTCTGATTCTTAAAGGTAGGTGGTAGCTTAATACAGGGCGAAAGTTATGCAGAAAGCCCCTGTTGGAGCTTTCTGCATTACTTTCGTTCTGAATTAAGAAGACACCTGCTCCCATCACTCCCTATGTGTATTGACTCTTTACTCCATAAATACGCCTTTCTACGCTTTTGCAAACAGAGTATAGGAACCGTCTGATCAGGGTCTACTCTGTTTGCTCATGAAATAATATAGATATGATTCTAAAGTTTCCGCCATTGCCAAAATTTCCTGTCTTCATGGAATAAAGGGGTAATTATGTGGTCGCTGTAGAAAGGCTTTACTGTATTTCAAAATACAGTAGTCTGTGAAATGGATACTCCAGTCCATGGTCGGAAACATTAAATAGTACATGTACTTACACTTACACCGGCCAACTCTAGCTGACTCACATTTGCAAACAGTTTGAGGTGCACACGAGATGCCGAGTAACTCGGCCACTCGACAGGGTCCAAGCTGTTTCACATCGCTTGAATCGGAAGTAGTAAAAATTGCATCAGATTCAAATTCGAGCTGAAATTTTTTTGTGAGGGTTAAGAGGCCGAAAAGTTAGCTAAAGTGATGACTGTCTCAAAGGTTCACTGTGTCATTTAACCTGCTTTACGTACGTGCTTAAATGTGACACATTGAACTCTTACGACAATGTGTCACATTTATGTCAGTTAACCACATCCTCAAAGCTATGCCTGTACGTGTGTTTTCGTTTACAATAACAGTTGCTTGTTAGCTCACCTGGGTCCATGCTTATAAAGCTTTTAAGTTGAGTCTGAGTTCGTTCTCAAGCTTTAGATTGGTCAGATTTGAGTTCTCAAGCTTTTGGTTGGTCAGATTTGAGCCTTTGGATCAAATCTGACCAATCAAAAACTTGAGAACGAAATCAGACTCAACTAAAAGTTTTATAAGCATGGACCCTGCCACGAAGGTTGTTCAAATTATGCCCCTTGGGTCAAAGACAGCCACGTCCTGGGGTCACATGTTTTACATAGGAATATATAGTACAAAGTTTAATTTTCTTGTCTAAAACCGAGCTGCGATATTTGGTATGAAGCATCATCTGGTGGACATCTACTTCCATTTCAATTTACTGTCACTGAATTTTAGTCGATATTTTTTTCATTTCGAGTCAGACTGACCTTAAATATACTTCTTTTGATCGGATCGTTTTTCAGGAACTCCCATGCTAAATATCCCTCAATATCATGCAGTAACAAGGAATAAAATGCCGAAAATGCATTTACGTGCTAATTCGATCAGCTGTTTCTTTGCAAATGGCCGCCGTATACATGTATGGATCGTGGAGCGTATCATTTTTCAACAGGGGTGAATTGCATACTGATATGGAATAAATGACGTAATTTCGTGTATGACGTCAACTTCTAAGAGCTACATGTATAATTACCCTTAGTTAAATTCGAACGTTCCACTCGACGTCAATCGTCCGCCATTTGCAATTTGAAATGAACGTGTTTACAATGGGAAAACATTGTTTTTATGCATAAAATATTTATTTAAAGATGGATTAAAGGGAAACTCGGGCACAGAGTTCGTGAAAAACGATGACACAAGTGGTTTAAATTTGATCTCGATCCGGTAAGAAACGAAATAAAATCTCGATTCAAATTCAGTGACAAAGTAAATTGAAATGGACAGTACCAAGATTGTTCAAATTCTGTCCTTGGGATCAAAATTGTCCCCTCTCTGGGGGCGGGGAGGGGGGCACAACATTTATAGGAAACTCTTTATAAATAATCTTCTCTGAAACTGTTTGCATAGACCTTTAATAGTTGGTATGTAGCATTATCTAATGGTCCTCTAAATATATTGTTCAATTTTGACCGCCGGGCCAACAATGGTCCCGCCCTGGAGCTGAACAGTTTTTCAAATTGAATATTTGATGGCGTTTGGAGAATTTTTCATTCATTTTAGATCGAGAAAACTAGGTGGAAAATTAATTTTGAGAGTTGTTCTAGTTTTCTGTAAAAGTTACATATATGCTTAGAATAGACCTCCCATAGGAGCCGTCTGATCTGGGTCTGCTCTGTCTACTAAGGCGCAGAAAAGTTATTTATAGAGTAAAGAGTAAACATGGCATTCATAATATTCCATTTTGATATTGACACTAGAATGTACGTTTATTCATTTCAACTGGCGGTTTTGTTTAGATCTGGGTCCATGCTTATACAACTTTTGGTTGAGTCTGAGATCGTTCTCAAGCTTTTGATCAATCAATCAAAAGCTTGAGAACTCAAATCTGACCAATCAAAATAATATTTAGATCAGATCATTCCATTTCGTCACATCGTATGATCTGTAGAATTAACATACAATTTTGACGTGTTCGCGATTTTCACGTGAATGTCTACAACGAAGACCTCGGTTTATGTAAACCACGAAGACCCCTGTTCATGTAAACCGAGGGCCGTCTAAATTTTCCAAACAATTTGAAACTCTTTCCTTCATATAAACACATTTTCACGCATTTGCAAATAGAGTAGACCCAGATCAGACGGCTCTTATACGAAGTGGCTGACCAGGGACTGCTCTGTTTACTAATGGAATTTGATAGATCAGTTTCTTTAATTTTTAAATGGTCACAGTTTTCCACCTGTCATATTTCGTTATAACTATTATGCCAATGAATATTCTTTAGGTATTAAAATTGGAATAAAAATAGAACCGAGAATGCATTAAGACTGACGTGCAAAGATCACTCGGCAGAGTGTTCGCACGTGTAAGGTCACATTTTGAGTTCTGGTTTGGATCAAACCAACTACTTAAAAACCGCACTAGTTATTCTCGAGTAACCCTTTCAATACGGGAAATGGATCGGTATTGTAATTCACGAGAGAGTTCCTATATGAGCTCTCTCGTCATGGTCTGCACTGTTTATCACGTTGCATTTTTCTTTTAAAAACATGCCTTAATAGTGACTTTAAGCTTGACCTGTTTAAACTGTGGAACAGTTCATTTGAAAATTCAGTGTTGAAAGGGTTATAGAGAGACACTGGAATTTGACCGGATACTACACCGATAACAATACTATTGACACTTTAAACTTGCTTATGAAAAGTAATTTTATAATTGTCTAAAGTTGTCTATATATGTTTATAGTTGTAAATTGCAATTTTTGTCTCGGCCGAAAATTCAAGTGCTTGGAGATCTGAAGGGAAACTAGCCAATATCCTATATCCTATCCTTTTTACCGGAGTTTACGCGGCGAAAATATATGAGGAATATTTTTACGAAAATGACTTTGGTCGTAAAATAAGTAAAAATTAGTAGCAGGTAAAACTAACCCGTTATACGGTAATCATTTATATGTTTATGTTATATTGTATTAATAGTCGAGTTTCCCGCTAGATTTTCATACGAAAGAAGTTATGACATGATACAACCAAAATAGATATGTATGTTACATGTATTTTAAAACCTTGGATGCGTGCAGTAATACGCGCAGATACGATTACGTGGATACGTGCAGATACAAGTACTTGGATACGTGCAGATACGAGTACGTGGATACGTGCAGATACAAGTACTTGGATACGTGCAGATACGAGTACGTGGATACGTGCAGATACGAGTACGTGGATACGTGCAGATACGAGTACGTGGATACGTGCAGATACGAGTACGTGGATACGTGCAGATACGAGTACGTGGATACGTGCAGATACGAGTACGTGGATACGTGCAGATACGAGTACGTGGATACGTGCAGATACGAGTACGTGGATACGTGCAGATACGTGCTTGGGTATCTCGTGAATGTAATGTATGAAGTAATGTTGCAATATCAAACATCGATGCTTGTCTTGGAAATAACCTACGAATAATCGGTTAAAATTTGCAAAACTTTGACAAAAATGTTTTGATGTCGCCGGTGTTATCCCCTAACTTAGCGTTTTAGATAATAAGTTACGTACATGTATCAATCGTAATTATGCGGCGGTTTTCTGACAGGGAACATGGTATTCATATTGATTTCGTATGAGTTTGGGATATCGTAATAATATCTTGTTTTCAGGGACAAGAAATTACATGTGCCGATGTAAACCGGTATTATTTGTTATAAGTTGCGATATAAATTATTCAGGGCTTGATAACATTGTGTTACAAAAGTGTAAACAGTATTATTTCAATGGTTATGGTTTTCAAAAGGCTAGTGCTAGCCAGAGTAAAGATAGACGTTATCTCTTCGCTTGCTATTCACGTCAATATACCTACCTGTAAATAGTGAAGACCCAGATGAGACAGCTCCTGCAGGAGCTGTCTCATCAGGGTCTGCACTATTTACAAGTTGATCGTGCAACCGGTGCACTCCACAGCAGTGATTGCACAGCGAAATACTTGTACAAAGTGAATATATACAACAGGGCATGGGTGAAGAAGGAGACATGTATTTTAAAATTCAACAAGCGAAGGGTTAAGACAGACAAACCCACACCGGGTGTGATAATATTTTTCCAAGTATCACCATTAAAAAGGAGCAAAACTGTTTGTAACACTGATTGCAGTTTTGAAAAAAGGCACGGAGTGATCGTCTGCCTTGACAAGATGATAGAGGGCGACACATGGACTAAGTCATTTAACAATACAGGTGTACCCCTCTAACATTGACATATACATGTAGTTCGGGCCCAGGTCATAATTTGGGTTAACCTTTACAGCGCGGGACACGAGTCACTAATGTCATTTGCAAACAGTGTACACCCAGATGAGAGGGTCCCTAGATGAGCTCTCTCATCAGGATCTGCACTCTTTGTCAGGTTACACTTTTCTTTAGAAAAATCCTTAAATATTCACCGTAAGCTTGACCTGTTTGACTTTTGGAATAGTCCATTTGAAAACTGAGTGTTATAAGGGTCAATTCGACCTTCAACAGATATAGGCCACAGTTTAAAACTGATCATGTGATTGTCTACAATGGATTTTCTCTGTATACAACAACATGGGACTGCAAGCAAATTGCAATACAATGTACTATAAGTCTAATTCTAAAGCTTCTAGCTAGGCCAAGATATCTCTAGCGTGTATGTCATTATAAAAGTAACGTAATCAATATTCATAGTCATTATTTTACTTATATGAATATTCATTAGGTATGTTTTCATAAGAAGTAGTACGAATTTCTTCTTTCGTACTACTAATCTAAACGTTGTATATCCATGTTTCGGTTTTTTTGTACATAAAGTAAGCATCTTTAATGTATTAATTTAATTCACAAACATTTTATGTTTGTTATCATTCTATTTTGTGAAGCTAGTTGAACTGGGTAGCTCGATATGTTTTTGGTTCAGAACTCCTTTTTCGCCACAAATCATACTTTCGAATAACAATAATACAACTGTTCGTTTAATTAATATTCAGAAAAGGCGGGGCCAGTTTTAATATTTCAGCAGATTAATGCTTAGGTTTTCCTTTAAGATTTGTTTGTTTCATACAAAGTAGACTTATCACCGTTGGTAAGGACAGAACACAAAAAAACCAGAATCGTTCTTTAAGAGTATTCGTTGTGAAAGTAACACGAATATAACTATTTGTTTCTAGGAAAGTACAATGTACACCCCTACCATTCATACATGGATTAAAACACACTTCTATAACTAACTAACTTACACACAATTTGATTTTTAAACTGGCGGAAGCCAGTCTTTAGTGCCGCAAATCGGATTCAGCTATCGTACCAATGCCACGTCTGATTTAACATTTTTGTGTATTAATGCACCATAGGCGTAGCGGATCTATATGTCAAATCGCATATTTTCAATACAGCAAAATGCCACTTAATTACCGTTTGAACCAGAATTGCATATCCGCCCCTGCCCTGCGATGTGCATGCGATTCTAGGTCAAATGCTGATGAGGAGTGTCCCTTGAAATCTTACTTTTATCACTATGAAAGTGATCCAAAGCATTCCTATATATTTTGGGCAGGAAAAATAAACTATAATATTTGAAAACCATTACCAAAACGGGAAGAGAAAAGGAACATCTTATAGCGTCGAAGCGTTCACGGGAATGACATGATCAAATCGTTTTCAGAACGTTTCAAACAGACATTTAATCCAAAACGAGGAAGTATATTGTCATGTTGACAATTTTGAAGTCTTTAAGTATCGTCTTATCATTTCTAGGTTTGCAAATACTGTCGTCATCAGTAGAACTGTCGTGTTTGTAGAGGGTGATTCTTTACAATTGTGATGTGAAATACGGCACAAGGCTGACCAACTTTTCAGTATTGCTCTGTTGCAATTTACAGACGTGTAATGTCAGTGTTACGCTAAAATCAGTTTTCATGTAAAACGATAATGTTTTTAACATCTGTTTTTCGGTTTCAGATATTTCCAGATAAATGTAATTACATGTAAGGGCCGCCAGTAACTTTTGCTTTTACATTGCAAACTCCTTTTTCTGTGCACTTTTATGGCATATTGTAGCATGAAATGTGTAGCTGTTGTCATGCTGATGTAAGTTACAGTTGAATAGAAAAATAATTTATTTTCTTATTACCATCTCACTTATCACCCATGTTTCCAAGGGGGTCAGTCCGTCCATCCACCTGTCTGTATACTCGTTGGTCGTCAATGGCTTTAAATGACATCTCCTCTGAAACCGCATGGTAGAATCTAACCAAACTTCAGATAAATTGTCTTGGAATTAAGCTCTATCAGAATCGCTAAAAAGAATCCGGATCCATGAAGAAGTCTGGTTGCTATAGCAACAACAAAAAATCTTAAGAAATCCTCTCCAAACTTAGGAATCAGCGTTGAATGATACTTTTTCAGAAATAGTCCTCAGATAAACCACTGCCAAGATTTGTAAAATGATGTTGATATCTCAAAAACATGACTGCCAGTGGCGGGGCTACTTTTCCGCCAGTCTTTCAACGATGTCAGGGCTTTGATTACAAATAGATATATATTTTTTTATATTTTTCCCTTTTGTCTTTAAAAACAACCACAGTCTCAAACAGTTTATATCTTGATGAGACGCTGAGTTACTCAGCGTCTCATCTGGATCCAAACTGTGTTTATATGTTATCAAAGATGCGACAATGGCAGCGAAGAGTTTATTATATTGAACGAGAACAATGGACAATGCAAAATGTTTCCGTATAGGCGCAGATCAATCGTCGCCGTGGAAAAAAATATGTTCATGTTAACCCTTTACTCCATACATACGCATTTCTAGCCTTTGCACACAGAGTAGACCCAGATCAGAAGGCTCCTAAAGGAGCCGTCTGATCAGGGTCTACTCTGTTTGCTTATGAAATAATATTGAAATGACTCTACAGTATCAGCCATGGCCAAATATTTCTGTATTCGTGTGCTTATGTAAAACAAATCTAATTAATATTCATGGCGTCATTATTTCTGACAAGACTATTCAGCGAGGAAAGGGTTATGGATACAGCAATGTTAATGATAGATATACAAAGCAACCCTTAGTCAAACAATGCAAACAGGTCACTGAATACAATATCGCCATAGTCACACACAATTTGATACAGACTGAAGACAGACACCCTTCCCTAGTAAGTCATGGGCTGTTGCTTAAGGACATGCTTTATGCAAAGTGCATGTTGTATGCTACACATCAGACGGCGAGTCTGAAGAAGGGACTCCATCCAGTTTTGTTTCTCTAAAACTCCTACTTGTCATCGTTGTTTCTTTCTCCGTACTTGAGAAACCTTTGTAATGCATGAGCTTGTAAACGACAAGATTCAGGACACCGCCGAGGTTAGAGAACGTCACAACAAGGTGAAACACAGCCTGTGGCACCTCATCGGCAAGACTCCAGATACCAAACAAGGCCATGGCCCACCACTGAATGAAGAAAGCGGTCACAAACAGGGACATGGCTTTGGCAGCGCGGTGAGAGGCGCGCATTTTCTTCGACAATGTCATTTTGGTTTGTTTGTGGATGCGCTTCCATGTGAGAATATACAACACCACGTTCATCACAAGGACGAGAAGCAAGGGGACAGTGGTGAAACAGATGTTGGCGACGTTTCCTTTCACTGTGTCAAAGTAACAGCTGAAATGAAGAAACAACGTTTTAACCCTTTACTTCATGAATACTCATACAATGATTAATTACTTCATGACTATTTCTTATCTGATTTTTATAATGGTGTATAGACACAAAGTGTTGAGATCATTGCAAAAACCATAGAGTCAGATATCTAGTAATTCCATAAGCAAACATAGCAGACCTGAATCATACGGTCCCTGCAGGAACCGTCTGGTCTTGGTCTACTCTGTTTACAAAGGTGTGAAACGCGTCTCTTGTAGGTAAAGGATATTGAATAGTCAAAGGGGAATGATCCACTATTATTCGGTATGTACCTGTACCTATCCCAGAACACATGGTCGTTGGGTCACCAGGGATTCGGTATACGAGGATGTAATTAGCGAGAGAACTTTGGATGACAGACAAACAAGCAGGCCCCGAACATAGGATTCCTACAACATCCCTCTGATCTTGGTCTGCATGCCACTGTGCCAGTACACTCGTTTCCCTATTCAAACGTTTAACGCATTTTGACCGACTGTCCTAACCATTTGACAGTCTGCTCTGATATTTTAAAAGTAAGAGAAGAAAGATCCATATTTACAATTGAAGTAGGGTACAATGTTTGCTAATACGTACAACATGCGGAAAGAAACATTTTTACATGAGGTAGTTTAAGTAAAGTGTGAAGAATTCAACTTCTTACAATCAGTTTCACATACTGCATGAATACAGGTCAATGTTTAGTCTGTTACATGTATATACATGTTGGTGATTACAGTTGCAAACATAAAATAAATTAAGCTTTAATGCATTTTACAAACACGAAGTTCTTTGGTACTGAGTTAACCCTTTCCCTGTTCTATGTTTATTCCAAATTTCAATACCTACTGAATATTCATTAAAGAATTAGTTATAAAGAAATATAGAAGTTGGAATATTATTTTTATTATTTTAGAAAGCAAAGAAACAGATTTAACAAATACTATTAGCAAACAGAGCAGACCCTGATCAGACGGCTCCTCTAGGAGCCGTCTGATCTGGGTCTACTCTGTTTGCAAATGCGTGAAAACACGTTTATATGAGGGAAAGGGTTAAGCTAACTGCATGTTTTAAAACTTTAGACTTGTTTTTTCTATGAATTACCGTATTAGAGAGAATTCACGGTTATATATAATTATGCGACCTCGGAAAAGACAACATTGATTCAGGTTGAAAGTATGCATATGACTCAAGGAATGCAATGTTTATATAATATCATACAATTATGTAGGTTTCTTTGTTGTCTGCTGACGCGACAAAGTTCTGTGGTATACTCAGTGATTTGTGCATGTCAACCTCCGCTTTAAGCGTTCACAGATGATCAGTCAAAGACTCCGAGTGCGTAAATCTCCCTGTCAGTAAATAGTTTCTTTACAGTGCATAAATCAATCAGAAATATTCTTTTAATTCCGGTTAGGCCATAAAATATCGGATGAAAAGATAGGCGACACATTTTGTTCGCCGGAAAAAAAGTTGATACTAGAACTGACTCTTTCCCTCATATAAACGCCTTTTCACACCAAACATTGGTAGACACCGTACAATCAGATCTATTATATTTTCATACGCAAACAGAACAGACCCTGATCAGACGGCTCCTATAGGAGCCGCCTGATTTGGTTCTTCTCTGTTTGCAAATGTGTGTAAAGGGTTAAACAATGATGGACAACTACTACATTAAAATGGTCATACAGTAAAACCTCTCTATAACGGCCACTTAATTGTGTTAATTAATTAGTATTTAGGGCAGGTGGCTGCTTAAAGCAAGGTGAAAGTAAAACAGAACGCTCCTATAGGAACGTTCTGTTTTACTTTCACCTTGCTTTAAGCAGCCACCTGCCTTTAACTTAAAATACTTGATGTAATTTAGTGGCCGTTATAGAAAGGTTTTACTGTAATTTAGTGGCCGTTATAGAGAGGCTTTACTGTGTTTGGTTAACAGTAATTGTCGGATATCTTCGAGTAAGGGAGACTTGCACTCGAATCTCAAAGTATCAGCGACACAGTGTCGTGGTCTACACTGTTTTGCACTAACTGGCATCTTCAGCAATTTTCCAGATTGACAAACGGTGTACAATAATATCAGTACAATAATTTAGGATAATTCAGGATCTGGAACTACACTGTTTGTTAATGTCCCTTCAACCCATTCCCCAATATTGACGGCTCTGCAAAAAGTTTACTTTTTTGAAACCATTTTGATAAATAGATCATTTTCTCCATAGGAGCAACACTCTATTTATTACAGTGGTTTCATAACTACAAAAAGCCCCCCCCCCCCAAAAAAAAAATTAAAAAAATCTCTATCTAATGCTTCTTTTCGGTAAATATATTTTATTCAAAGAGATTGGATCTAAAAATAGCCTATGAGGTAATGGGTTAAGGGACATTTGGCAGTAAGTGATTAAATCTGGAAAAAAAACTGCCGCCACTTTAAAAAGGAGACATTTGCTGTAGTGCTGTCTTGATTGCCAGCTATAGAAACCTATTTGTATTTTGCTGGTGTTTTAGACAAACAGTGTAGAACCTGGTACATCGCAGTGTTTTAATCATTTACTCTATATATACGCCTTTCTATACCTTTTCAAACAGAGAAGAGTAGACCCAGATCAGACGGCTCCTATACTATAGGAGCCGTCTGATCAGGGTATGCTCTGTTTACTTATGAAATAATACAGAATATGATTCTACAGTTTCTGCCATGACCAAATGTTCCTGTGTCCATGTGCTATTATAACAATTAATCTAATCAATATTCATGGTATCAATATATCTTATGTTAAACACGGCGTCTAATCTGGTTCTACACATTTTGCAAAGCCTAAATACTATTCTTTGTTCAACGGGGCTCGTTTGTACTTACAAAACTCCATTTGGTCCGAGTTTGCCCGCTGCTCCTGCAATTGTAGCCCCTAGAAAAGGAGCCCCAAATGTCCACAGCAAGAGTTTCCAGTCCCACTTCCCGAAATTCAAATTCCTGTCGAAAAATATCAGCATGAATGCATTGATAGCGATGCAGTTCACCATTAAATTCTGGGCGGTTATGAATTCTGCTAGAAAGAACCCGTATAACTCGCACAACTGTCGAGGACGAACCATCTCCTTGGCTATCACAATGTGTGTGTGGTCGGTAAAGTGTGCTACGTTGAACGAAGCATCGCAAACAGCCAAATATACGATGAAGCGTTCACTTTTACTCCAAGTCGAGAAGAAATTGCGATGGTTCTGGGTCCTGAAGGAAAGGACTATTGCGATAACCGCACACACGAAACTAGAGACAATGCAAAGAATCGCCGGAATGTGGATGTAATATAAGGATCCATTGTCAATTCCGTACAGGGGTATGTCATAACCACTTTTCGGTTCTGGTGCTTCAGTTGTCATGGTTTCTATAAGGTTTCTACATACACCGTACAGTAAAACCCTTCTAAACCGGAATTCTAGAAGAGAAGAATTTAGCTACTTTTAGGCAGGTGGCTGCTTAATGCAGGGTAAAAGTCATACAGAAATCTTATAGAGGAGCTTTCTTTCTGCATGGCTCCCATTCTGCATTAAGCTACTACCTAACTCCAAGACCGATATTTATACCAAATTGAACGTCCGATTTAGAAGGGACTTACTGTGACTCTTTCACCATCATTGTCACCGGGACGCGACGCATAGGGCTTGCTGTAAAGGGTACCTTTGGAAATATTTTGGATCCAGATAGTTCGCCAAATAATTCGGCGTCTCATCGGCATCCAAACTGTTTAATACCCTACTAATATACTGGGGAAAATGAAGGAAAGTGTACCGAAAGTAAATGATAATGTTTGCAGACGAAAGTGATTTGGCACATGGCGCGTTTAATCCAGGTGACAACCTATAGCATCCACGTGACATCCTCATTACTGCTTAATTGAGTTTTAAATCGTCTTGTCAAGGAATGCTTTTCCCCCACAACTAGATATACCGAGAACCTTTTCTCAAACGGACTTCTAAATGTATCGGGAACCTTTACTCCAGCAGATTACCAGATGTACCGGGACCTTTTCTCAAATGGACCACTATTTGTACAGATAGTCATTAATTAATGTTTTCTCCAGCGGACTGCTAGATGTACAGATAGTCATTAATTAATTCCCTCTAGACTATTTTAAACCCAACCTCTTTGAATAAATCTACCGAAAATTTATTAGAGAAAAGTAAAATTTCAGAATTGGGTAGTTTTGAAACAATTGTGATAAAATTAGCATTTGATCATATGAAGCAAATTCTCTATTTATCACAATAGTATCAAAAATGACTTTTACAGAGGCACCACAAGGTGCCATTAGGAGAGAATTTACATTGAAGGCTATACTTTGCAAGACTATTTCAAATGTCATACCAGTCCATAATCTGGCTAGATGTTTCCTTTAGGAGGAGCTGAGTCAACAGGGTTTGCAAATGTCAGTATTCTCCTTTTTCGCAGTCAAAGAATACTATAGCATTACCACATATTGTCATCTGCAAACTTTGTCGTCTGCTTCAAGTTTCATTTTTCGTATAAAAACGTACTCTCAGTGACAAATATTTTGGATCGTGATGAAAAGACCGATGTTTCGGCGTCCTATCTCGATCCAGGGTCCATGCTTATAAAGCTTTTAGTTGAGTCTGAGTTTCGTTCTCAAGCTTTTGATTGGTCCGATTTGAGTTCTAAAGCTTTTGATTGGTCAGATTCGAGCCAAAAGCTCAAATCTGACCAATCAAACACTTGAGAACGAACTCAGACTCAACTAAACGTTTTATAAGCATGGACCCAGATTGTTGGCAAATGCAGAGCAACAGATAAAGGTGCGTTCTCAAATACTAACATCTCCATTTCTACACCAAACTCTATGCTGCGATCCACTCTTTAGAACCTTCTCTTCGAGACGATTCTAAAGAGTGGTCACAACATAGGGGTTGGTTGAGAAACAAAAGAGATATTTTTGAATTTTAATTTACGCATCTTATCTGGAGCTCTGTAAATGTGATCCGAAATAAAAAAAAACCTTTACAGTGAAAGCGCTAACCCTCGCCTTCCTTAGGAAAAAACCCTGCTTTATATTGGATCTTTGATTTGATCAAGCTTTTGAAAAATTAACTATTGACCGATTGTCAAAAAAGCTTGAACCCTGATGAGAGGCCGACTTACTCGGCGTCTCATCTGGATCCTTGCTATTTGCAAATGCAAGTCAGTTAGCGGAAAGCGGTACAAAGTTACTTGTATCGGCTGTGAAACACAGGTGAATTGGCACCAAATCCGAAAATAAACAATATTACTTTCCAACACGTTCGATACACCAGTTCATGCGATATAATCCAGATGCGTATCTGAGTCTCCGGAGCACTTCCTTAAAAACAATATATTTATGCATCTATAGTACCCCCCCCCCCCCCTTGACATTTTCTTCCCTTTCCTTTATATCTACACAAATCGACACTCGCTTTGATAAGTTCACGTAATTCAAAGTACAGTAAAACCTCTCTAAAGCGACCACTAGAAAGATATTTTGTTCTGGGTAAGTAGCTTAATGCTTAGTGCAGGACGAAAGTTGTGCAGAAAGCTCCCTGCAGGAGCTTTCTGCACAACTTTCGTTCTGCATTAAGCAACCACCTGTTATTTAAACGCTTATGTTAATTCATAAAGAGCTCGCTTCGGACTGGTTGTACTGTACCGTGTATGCCTAGGTAATCTATTACATCTCGTAGTATGTCCTGTAAATTTAATAAAGGTAGTCTTAGCGGTGTAAAGACTTGTTTTGAATATACGACACACATTTTATTGCAGTAACCCTTTCCCTGTTCTATTTATTCCAACCTTTAATAACTACTGAATAAATTATAATGAAATATGGAATGTGGAACATGGTAACCATTTTAGAAAGTAAAGACACAGATCTACTTAATTCAATTAGCAAACAGAGCAGGCCCTGATCAGACGGCTCCTACGCGACCCGTCTTATATGGGTCTACTCTGTTTGCAAATATGTGAAAATACGTTTATATGAAGGAAATGGTTAACCCTTTCCACACTACGGTCGGATTCGTCACAATATTTGTAAATAGGTGAAATTCAGTTGAGACATCCAATAACTCGGCCCCTCATCAGGATCAAAACTGTTTGACATTATGTTGCGATTTTAGAGAAAATAACATTAGAAAAATGAAAAAGACTACACTTTTTCAAACAAAATACACATCAGGATAATGCCTAAGGTATAAAGTTTCACAACACTTTGGATACAGTACAATCTTTCTAAAGTAACCGCTTGAAAGATCATTCTGGGTCTAAAACAGAGTGGCTTAATGCGGGATGAAAGGTGTGTAGATAGCTCCTACAGGAACTTTCTACATTACTTCAGGTCTGCATTAAGCAGTCACGTGCTTTTAAAGTAATCCACTTCTGTTCACTAAGTGATCGACCTATTGTATATATGTTCACTTGTTTATGTGTATGCTACTTCCTGGTAAAACTACCCGGGACAGTTACGGTGATAAAGGAGTTGACCCAACTCATTTCCTTCTACACTATGTTTAGACCCAACCTCTTTGAATTAATCTACCAAAAAGGAGCATTAACTATAGAAAAGGAGAATTTTAGAATTGTGTAGTTAAGAAACCCTTGCACAATGCATTGCACTGCACAATGGTTTCAGAAAATGAGTTTCACAGGGGCGCAAACAGGCGTCAATAGGAGAAAATGTGTTAAGTCGATGCCCAGTTAAGTGATTACAGACTTTATAACATTTTCCAAATGAGTCAGAAATAAGGATGCCATGAATATTAATTGGCAGAAATTTATAATGTGAACCCAGGAAAGTTTGACAACGGCAGAAATGATAGTATTACATCAATATGTTAATCCCTTCAGTACTATGAACACGTATGCAAACAGTTTGGATCAATATTAACTCGGTGTCTCATCAGGATCCAATATGTTTGACACTATGTTTATCCTTTTGAAACGCTACTCCAAAACTTGATGCAGACGAACTTGTGTCCGTCAGACGACAATGCTGGCAAAGAAATTGGTTTTAACATATTGATGTTAACACAGAGTAACATAACAGACCCTTATTAGATAGATGTTGTTTGATCTGGGTCTACCTTGTTTGCAAAGGCGCTAATAGCTTAATTTCATCGGCTGAATTATTAATCCTTTACCTAATGAATAATCATGTTAGTGAAAATGACGTCACGATATTAAATACAGTAAAACCTCTCTTAACCGGACGTAAAATTAGTATAAATATCGGTCTTGGAGACAGGTGACAGCTTAATGCAGGGTGGAAGTCATGCAGAAAGCTCCTAGAGGAGCTTTCTGCATGACTTTGACCCTGCATTAAGCAGTTACCTGCCTAAAATATCTAAATTCTTCTCTACTAGAATTCCGATTAAGAGAGGTTTTACTGTAACATTTTATACTAGTCGATGTTTCTTGCAAATGCCGAAACTGAACTTATATATGCATACTTTTCATAAGCAAACAGAGCAGATCCTGATCAGATCGTTCATACAGGAGCTGTCTGATTTGGGTCTACTCCTTTAAAAAGGCACTAAAGGTGTCTCGATCAGGCAAAGGGCTGAACTGGTGAAATGGGGTTGAGCTTTATTAGATATCAGAATAATGTGACTAGATACTGGTTTGTATAGAGATTTGTATCTGGGTTTTAACAGTATCGTGCAGTCAAGTTAATCAAAGGTGGAGAAAGGCCCTAGAGGTGTTTCAGTACACGGAACAAATTGTATAGTTTCACGTACAGACGAACGTCCGGGTAGAACCACAGACCTATCGCAAGGCAACTGTAAATACTTCCTCATATTAAAAATCAACATGCCTAAGCCGGGATTCGATCCACAGCGGTATCAGTCACTCGGCACATTAGCCCTTTCAGCGCCAAATTTCTTAATTGTCGGCTGCAACCCAATTTTGTCAAATCATTCGGTACAATAAGGAAATGAGATAAATGAAATCAAATTTCAAAGGAATAAAGCACATCTATAGAAATAGAGATTGAGACAAAAAGTTAAGTCCCTGATCAGACGCCGCCTTAAAAAGGCGGCGTCTGATCTGGGACTGCACTATTTGTCGCGGTGCGTTTATGCGACATTGGCGGTGAATGGGTTAATCCTGTGTTTGGTTATCGTTGCTCTACTGACAGTCCCACATACCCTTCTTTTGATAAAATTCTAAGCTGTTTGTCATAAATCTACTGGTTTTCCAAACATTGTAACACCTTTAGTGCCACGATATCGGATCTGTGATAGCATGTGCAAACAGTTGTACCCAGACGAGACGCCGAATAACTCCGCGTTTTATCAGTATCCAGATATGTTTATCTTTAAAAAGAAATTGAAAAAAAAAAAACTTGAAGCAGACGAACATGCGTCCAGCAGACGATAATAAATTGAATTAGAATACACGTATTTACTTCCTGCACTAAACGGTAAAGGTTGAAACTTAACCCTCTTCCTGGTGAGATTCATATAAGAAATAATGGCATCATGAATATTATTTAACTGATTTTTATAATAATTGTTTGACCATGCCAGAAACAGGAGCTATACGAAAACAGAGCTAATACTGAAAAGACGACGGTTGTTTTTCAAAGTCTTTAAGTAAAGTTAAACGCAACTTGGCTGACATTACAAACAGATTGAATCCAGATGGGACGCCGAGTAACTCGGCCTGTCCGCAGGATCCAAACCCTTCGTCACTCTGTCAATAGTTTCTCAAAGGTTTTATCCAATAGGAAGTACAGTAAACCTGTCTAAACCGGAATTCTAGTAGAGAAGAATTTATATACTTTTAGGCAGGTGGCTGTTTATTGCAGGGTGAAGGTCTAGTGGAGCTTTCTGCACGACTTTCATCCTGTATTAAACTGCCCCCTGTCTCCAAGATGGATATTTATAACAAAACTCTCGTCCTGTTTAGAGCGGTCATACCGTAGTTAAAATGTACCAGTATCCATGCTTATAACACGTTTTAGTTGAGTCTGAGTTCGTTCTCAAGTTTTTGATTGGTCAGATTTGAGCCAAGGGCTCAAATCTGACCAATCAAAAGGTTGAGAACAAACTCAGACTCAACTAAAAAGCTTTAGAAGCATGTACCCTGATCCGAATATGAACAGTCGTTATATTATACAGCGGGATACGGATGACATGACCCTTAACCCTTTCCCTGGTCTATGTTCATTCAAAATTCCAATACCTACCTAATATTCATGGACAGACTAGCTAAAATGAAATATGGAAAGTGAAACATTGTACATTGTAGTCATTTTAGAAAGTAAAAGACATATTTATCAAAATCTATTAGCAAACAGAGCCAAACATTCTCCCTGTTGAACATTCGTGTTAGAAATAATGCCTTCATGAATATTCTCCAGCTGAATTTATATAACGGTATATATACATGTACATAGTGTTATTCTCCAGCTGAATTTATATAACGGTATACATACATGTACATAGTGTTATTCTCCAGCTGAATTTATATAACGGTATACATACATGTACATAGTGTTAGTTTGGTATTGTTAGAAACTGTAGTCGGATCTATTATAACGTAGCAGATCCTGATGATACGGTTCCTACAGGAGCCGTCTGATCTGGGTCTACTCTTTTTGCAAACGCGTGAAAATGCTTTTATATGAAGAAAAGTGTAAACTCCCACTGTAAATAATTACTGTCTGTAACACTTGTTGCCTGCTTCAATTTTCTCCTTTTCCCTAAAAATAATTTATATCACAAACAGTTTGTATCCTGAGAAAACGCCTGAACATTTTACAAATGTGTTTACCAACTCCAAATGGAGCTTTCATTCCTTTGATTCTACACTAAGCAGTCACCAGCTTTAACGCTTTATCTGATACAGATGCCTTTACATGCCTCTGCAAATAGAGTAAAGCCAGATAGGAGGAGCCGCCTGATCAGGGTATGCCCTGCTTGCTCATTGAATTATATAAATCCGATTCTTCAGTTTTTGCCAGGGTACAAATATAATCCCGTGCACCATTACAATCATCCAGCTTTTAAATATGCATGACTTTTTAAATTCTGACATGAATATTCGTCTGTAAAAGGGTTAAAGGACGCCTAAATAACACATACATGTATCATGTAAAATCATGTACGCGATATTTACGTAATGCGTTATCAATAAGGCGGAACAAGCTTGGGGATCACCTCCTTTCAGAATTTATAATCTTCACAACAGCAGATGTTAAGTGCTTGTGTGGCGGCCGTAAAACGTCGCCCCGTACTTCATTCTCAGTGTTGTTATACCCGTACTTCTGATCCTTCGAGATCATGGATTTCAGTACTTCTTGTTCTGAAAATTGAATACCGCTTAAGCCGGTGCTAGGGGGCGTGATCAGTGTTGCACTTTCAATTACTGTTCATGAACAGACTCAATAAAACCGAGTCTGCAATTTTCTCTTTTTGTGTTGCAATTTTTGGTCTCGGGGGATCACCTCCTTTCAGAATTTACCCTAGTGTTGTTTAGCCATTAGACATAACAGAACAGACCCTGGACAGATTACCCCTAAATGAGTTTGTAAGGGCATCAAAAGGCGCATTTATCAGGAAAAGGGTTATGTTTTTATCTTCCCTTTACCTGATTCGAAGATCGATATAGAGGTTGTTTTTTCAATGTGTGCGAGTATTTTCCATTTACAGAAGCTCTTTCTCTAGAGAAACCACAGATCACAGAAATAAGTTTTTAACACCACTATATTTCGTAGTATGATAGTCAAGTATGGGGAATGATGTCAGTAAGTATCCTGTTTAATTTGAATTACAAAGTTGTGGAAATTGTAAAGTCAATGCATGGAATTAAAAAGCATTGGTTCATTTTGAAATTGGAATTTTATTTAGATAAGAAACAAATAAGAATCAAAGTACTGACAGTACTGAAGGTTTCGGACATAATATGAATTATATTGATTGTTTGCTGTGACTTTTTCTGAAAATCATGTCAGTAGTTTGGAAGAC